>CAKAKS010000032.1:31809588-31817088 GCA_916700875.1 Sebastes aleutianus
TTTCCTCCTCCTCCTCCTCCTCCTCTTCCTCCTCCTCCTCCTCCTCCTCCTCCTCCTCCTCGTCCTCCTCCTCCTCCTCCTCCTCCTCCTCCTCTTCCCCCTCCTCCTCCTCCTCCTCCCTCTCCTCCTCCTCCTCTTCCTCCTCCTCCTCCTCCTATTCCCTCTCGTCCTCCTCCTCCCTCTCCTCCTCCTCCTCCTCTTCCCCCTCCTCCTCCTCCTCCCTCTCCTCCTCCTCCTCCTCTTCCCCCTCTTCCTCCTCCTCCTCCTCCTCCTCTTCCCCCTCCTCCTCCTACTCCTCCTCCTCCTCCTCGTCCTCCTCCTCCTGCTCTCCTCCTCCTCCTCCTCCTCCTCCTCTTCCTCCTCTTCCTCCTCCTCCTCTTCCTCCTCTTCCTCCTCCTCCTCCTCCTATTCCCTCTCGTCCTCCTCCTCCCTCTCCTCCTCCTCCTCCTCTTCCCCCTCCTCCTCCTCCTCCCTCTCCTCCTCCTCCTCCTCTTCCTCCTCCTCCTCCTCCTCCTCCTCCCCCTCCTCCTCTTCCCCCTCCTCCTCCTCCTCCTCCTCCTGCTCCTCCTCCTCCTCCTATTCCCTCTCGTCCTCCTCCTCCCTCTCCTCCTCCTCCTCCTCCTCCTCCTCCTCCTCCTGCTCCTCCTCCTCAGACCTGGATGACCCGGTGATAACGGTCCATCAGAGTGTGGGAGAATCGAAGGAGCAGTTCTACTTTGAGAGGACGGTGTTTCTCCGCTGCGTGGCCAACTCCAACCCTCCGGTGCGTTACTCCTGGAGGAGAGGACGGGAGGCGCTGACGCAGGGCTCCGACGCCGGCGTGGAGATCTACGAGCCCTTCTTCACACAGGTGATGTCATCACTCTCTCTGGTCTCAGTTGTATTAATCCGGGCTCTGGTCCATCAGCTGCCTCTAAAAATAGTTGATAGTTAGATGTTTGTCCAGGTTTTGCTGCTCACAGACGTCCAGACCTGGACAGGTTGGTCTCTCAGGTTTCCTTCCAGTCTGTTTTCTCTCTCTAACAGATCTATTTATAACCTGCAGTTGTTTTCAGATGAGTCCAACTGTTTTTAGTGAAGGCTTCATGAAGGCTTGTTTTCACAAACAAAAAAGTCTGTTTTTCCATCTGGTATATTCTTCACTATACGTCCAGCCGTAGTTTAGGGTTCAGTTTTATACCAGTTTGTACGGCAGGCAACCAGAATTTAAACGTCTCTTCCTAAAATGACGCCATCTGTTATCGATTCAAGAAACATCTTAATTCAGGAATTTCTGATTCCTCCCAATCATCGTGTTATCATCACGTTTTCATCACGTTATCATCGCGTTATCATCGCGTTATCTCGTTATCATCGCGTTATCATCACGTTATCGTGTTATTATCACGTTATTATCTCGTTATCATCACGTTATCGTGTTATTATCACGTTGTTATCACGTTATCACGTTATCATCACGTTATTATCACGTTATCATCACGTTATCATTGTGTTATTATCGCGTTATGATCGTGTTATTATCTCGTTATCATCGCGTTATCATCACGTTATCATCGTGTTATTATCACGTTATTATCTCGTTATCATCACGTTATCGTGTTATTATCACGTTGTTATCACGTTATCACGTTATCATCACGTTATCATCACGTTATTATCACGTTATCACGTTATCATTGTGTTATTATCGCGTTATGATCGTGTTATTATCACGTTATCATCGCGTTATTATCGCGTTATCATCATGTTATCATCGCGTTATTATCACGTTATCGCGTTATTATCACGTTATCATCGTGTTATCACGTTATCATTGTGTTATTATCGCGTTATCATCGTGTTATTATCGCGTTATCATCGCGTTATCATCGCGTTATTATCGCGTTATCATCATGTTATCATCGCGTTATCATCGCGTTATTATCTCGTTATCATCTCGTTATTATCTCGTTATTATCTCGTTATCATCTCGTTATCATCACGTTATCATCACGTTATCACGTTATCATCGCGTTATTATCACGTTACCATCACGTTATCATCGCGTTATTATCTCGTTATCATCGTGTTATTATCACGTTATTATCTCATTATCATGACGTTATCATCGCGTTATTATCTCGTTATCCTCACGTTATCATCACGTTATTATTACGTTATTATCTCATTATCATCACGTTATCATCGCGTTATTATCACGTTATCATCACGTTATCATTGTGTTATTATCGCGTTATCATCATGTTATCATCACGTTATCATCACGTTATCATCTCGTTATTATCACGTTATCATCACGTTATCATTGTGTTATTACGTTATCATCGCGTTATTATCACGTTATCATCACGTTATCGCGTTATTATCTCGTTATCATCGTGTTATTATCACGTTATTATCTCATTATCATGACGTTATCATCGCGTTATTATCTCGTTATCCTCACGTTATCATCACGTTATTATTACGTTATTATCTCATTATCATCACGTTATCATCGCGTTATTATCACGTTATCATCACGTTATCATTGTGTTATTATCGCGTTATCATCGTGTTATTATCACGTTATCATCGCGTTATTATCGCGTTATCATCATGTTATCATCGCGTTATTATCGCGTTATCATGTTATCATCACGTTATCATCACGTTATCATCTCGTTATTATCACGTTATCATCACGTTATCATTGTGTTATTATCGCGTTATCATCGTGTTATTATCACGTTATCATCGCGTTATCATCATGTTATCATCGCGTTATTATCGCGTTATCATGTTATCATCGCGTTATTATCACGTTATCATCGCGTTATTATCACGTTATCATCGTGTTATTATCACGTTATCATTGTGTTATTATCGCGTTATCATCGTGTTATTATCACGTTATCATCGCGTTATCATCGCGTTATTATCGCGTTATCATCATGTTATCATCGCGTTATCATCGCGTTATTATCTCGTTATCATCTCGTTATTATCTCGTTATCATCACGTTATCATCACGTTATCACGTTATCATCGCGTTATCACGTTATCATCACGTTATTATCGCGTTATCATCATGTTATCATCACGTTATCATCACGTTATCATCTCGTTATTATCACGTTATCATCACGTTATTGTGTTATTATCGCGTTATCATCGTGTTATTATCACGTTATCATCGCGTTATTATCGCGTTATCATCATGTTATCATCGCGTTATTATCGCGTTATCATCATGTTATCATCGCGTTATTATCGCGTTATCATCATGTTATTATCACGTTATCATCTCGTTATCATCGCGTTATTATTGCGTTATCATGTTATCATCACGTTATTATCTCGTTATCATCTTGTTATCATCGCGTTATTATCGCGTTATCATCATGTTATCATCGCGTTATTATCGCGTTATCATCATGTTATTGCGTTATCATCACGTTATCATCTCGTTATTATCACGTTATCTCATTATCATCTCGTTATCATCACGTTATCGTGTTATTATCACGTTATCATCGTGTTATTATCGCGTTATCATCACGTTATCATCGCGTTATTATCACGTTATCATCTCGTTATTATCACGTTATCTCATTATCATCTCGTTATCATCACGTTATCATCGTGTTATTATCACGTTATCGTGTTATTATCGCGTTATCATCACGTTATCATCGCGTTATTATCGCGTTATCGTGTTATCATCTCGTTATCATCTCGTTATCATCTCGTTATCATCTCGTTATCATCACGTTATCATCTCGTTATCATCACGTTATCATCACGTTATCGCGTTATCACGTTATCATCACGTTATCATCTCGTTAACCGTTAACCGTGTGTGTGTTTGTGTTTCAGGGGGAGACGAAGATCTTGAAGCTGAAGAATCTCCGTCCTCAGGACTACGCCGGCTACACCTGCATCTCCTCCGTCAGGAGCGTCTGCGGCATCGAAGACAAGAGCGCCCACTTCAGTCTGAACAACAGGACGGGTAACGCCTTTATTTATATTTATTGTATTTATTTTTCTATTAGATTTTATATATTCTACTTTATTTATTACACATTTCTGTCTATTTTAGCTTATTCTTTATGAGTCTAACTTTGACTTCATTTTTACTTTAATATCAGTATTATGAGATTTAATTCTATAAATGTTTTCATTTCATTGTTTATTTAATTATTTTTCCAATTTTAATTATTTATTTTAATATTTATTAAATTTTTTATTTGATCATATTTTTCCATGTTTAGTTCATTTATTTTATTTGTTTGTATTAGATTGTATTTGTTTTTCTTTTATTAATTACAATTTTTCTTTATTCAACTACAACATATTCGATGATTATGTATCCTACAATTTTGACTTGATAAATCAGAATGTAAAAGGTTTGACTAATGTCATGCCTAGCAAGTCCATAATGTTATTATTGTTCCTTTACATTTTTCTCTGTTCCACTGAACTTCCATACTAACAGTGTATTATTATTATTATAATTATTATAATTATTATTATTATTATTATTATCATTATTATTGTTATTGTTATTGTTATTGTTATTATTATCCTGTCCTAAGTGAACATCCATACTAACAGTGTATTGAACGTGTATTATTATTATTATTATTATTATTATCAATATTATTATTGTTGTTGTTATTAATATTAATATTATTATTAATAATAATAACAATATTATTATTATTATTATTATTATTATCATTATTATTATTTTCCTGTCAGAAGTGAACATCCATACTAACAGTGTATTAAATGTGTATTATTATTATTATTATTATTATTATTATTATTATTATTATAATCATTATTATTTTCCTGTCAGAAGTGAACATCCATACTGTCAGTGTATTAAACGTGTATTAATATTATTTCTATAATCCGTCTCTGTACCTGAGCTGCGTGTCCAGTCAGATGAATGTGAATCATAAATCATAAATAAATCATCTCTGAGCTTGGACCGCAGCTCTCTGACCTGTACAGTAGATCCCGCCGCCCCGCCCCAGGGGCTGATGGGATTTACATGATGTCAGCTTAACCGAGGTCGACTCAGCTATTTTTATCTCCCTCATTATTATTTCTGCATTTAGCTGCTTTGCTGCAGCGAGTCGCTCTGCAGCTGGTGGAGGCAGCACGCCGCTATGCAGCGAGTCGCTCTGCAGCTGGTGGAGGCAGCTCGCCGCTCTGCAGTGAGTCGCTCTGCAGCTGGTGGAGGCAGCTCGCCGCTCTGCAGCTGGTGGAGGCAGCTCGTCGCTCTGCAGCTGGTGGAGGCAGCTCGCCGCTCTGCAGCTGGTGGAGGCAGCTCGCCGCTCTGCAGCGAGTCGCTCTGCAGCGAGTCGCTCTGCAGCGAGTTGCTCTGCAGCTGGTGGAGGCAGCTCGCCGCTCTGCAGCGAGTCGCTCTGCAGCGAGTCGCTCTGCAGCGAGTTGCTCTGCAGCTGGTGGAGGCAGCGGGTCGCTCTGCAGCTGGTGGAGGCAGCGAGTTGCTCTGCAGCTGGTGGAGATGGCGGGTTGCTCTGCAGCTGGTGGAGATGGCGGGTCGCTCTGCAGCTGGTGGAGGTAGCGGGTTGCTCTGCAGCTGGTGGAGGTAGCTCGCTGCTCTGCAGCTGGTGGAGGCGGCGAGATGGGATGATTCCACATGATGGGATATTTAAAAGCTTTTAAAACGTAGTAATTTATATACTGTCCATTAGTCTGAGGGGAATCCACCAATCCACCGAGGAGACGTCTTCAAAACACTTTTAAACTTTTTGTTCTACTTTAATTATCTGATGTTCATATTTAATACATTTTATTTTATTTTATATTATTTGTTCATGTTAAGTTAATTTATTGTATTTATTTGTATTAGATTGTATTTATTTTATTTTTATTTATTGCAATTTTTGTCTATTTTAACTTATTTTTATTATATATAATAATTTAATTGTTATTATTATATTATCTTTATCAGTTCTACTCAGACATTATTTGGAATTTAATATCAGTATTATGAGATTTATTTCTATAAATGTTTTAATAACGTTATTTTATCCTCCACTAAACCAAGTCAAAGTCAGCGGTGAAAAAACTTGAAATCAAAAATATTTATACTCTTAACATAAAAATACATCATTATTATAACTGTATCTTATAATTTTGACTTAAATCAGAATTATGAGATTTAATTAAATATTTTTCTTTAAATGTTGTAAGTTTAATTAGTTTAATTATTTGATTTCCGTATTAACTACGTCTTGTTTTATTTTATATATATGTATTATTATCTTTTGTTCATTTATTGTATTTATTTGTATTAGATTGTATATATCTTATTTTTATTTATTGCAATTTCTATCTTTTTTAACTTATTATTTATCAGTTTTATTTTGACTTAATTTTGACTTAAAACTCAATATTATGAGATTTAATTCTATAAATGTTTTTCTTTGATCAAATGTTGTTTTATTTAATGTTTTTTTATTTTAATTATTTTATTTTGTTTATTATTTTTCTATGTTTAGTTAATTTATTATATTTATTTCTATTAGATTGCATTTATTTTACTTATTTATTGCATTTGTTTGTATATTTGAACTTATTTTGAATTCAAATGTTTATTAATTTGTTTTAATTTTTTACTACATTTTATTTTATTTGATAAATATTTATTATTTATTTTTCTTTTATTTATTAAGTCATTTAGCATTTAGCTGCTTTCTGCATCTAACATGAGGAGAGACACAAAGAAACAAGATATCGCTTTATTTTATTCTCCACAATAACCAGATCAGAATTATTATTTACAGTCGAAGAAGATGAAACAGGGAGGAAGAATAACAGACGAACACAGAGTGAAGATGATGAAGTAAAACTGAGTTTTATCATCTCCTCTTCCTCCTGCTCCTCCTCCTCCTCCCCCTCCTCCTCCTCCTCCTCCTCCTCCTCCTCCTTCTCCTACTCCTCCTCCTCTTCCTCCTCCTCCTCCTCCTCCCCCTCCCTCTCCTCCCTCTGATCCTCCCCCTCCTCCTCCCTCTCCTCCTCCTCTTCCTCTTCTTCCTCCTCCTCCTCCTCCTCCCCCTCCTTCTCCTCCTCCTCTTCCTGCTCCTCCTCTTCCTCCTCCTTCTCCTCCTCCTCTTCCTCTTCCTCCTCTTCCTGCTCCTCCTCCTCTTCCTCTTCCTTCTCCTCCTCCTCCTCCTCCTCCTCTTCCTCCTCCTCCTCCTCTTCCTCTTCATGCTCCTCCTCCGCCTCCTCTTCCTCCTCTTCCTCTTCCTCTTCCAGCTCCTCCCTCCATCAAGCTCCTCCTGGACGACCCCCTGGTGGTGAACCCGGGTGAGACCATCACGCTGGTGTGCGTGGCGTCGGGCGGTGACCCTCCTCCCACGCTGGTGTGGTTGAGGCCGGGAGGAGAGGAGCTCCCGAAGAGGAGCGTCGTCAACGGCGGCACGCTGACCGTCCCTTCCGTCGCCGTGGACGACGGAGGGGCCTACAGCTGCGTGGCGTCCA
>CAKAKS010000032.1:31822088-31827088 GCA_916700875.1 Sebastes aleutianus
ATAAATTAATTAATTAATACATTATTTAATTCATTCATTCATTCATAAATGAAAATAATATTTTATTGTTCAACACAGGCCATTTCAGTAGAGACATTAAATCTGACAAACGTCTCTGCAGACGTGGGTAACGTAGGTCACTGGAGCTTTCCATCACATCTCATGGTCTTCATGAGCGTTCACAGCTGCTACTGTGTGTGTGTGTGTGTGTGTGTGTGTGTGTTCAAGATTCCAGATGTTTATTGTCACGCCGGTTGTACAGGTACAAACGTGTGAAATACTTTTTGCTGGGAAGCTCCATTAAAATAATAAATTACATTACATTTATATTACAATTATAAAAGGAGATACTTTATACAAGGCATATTAAGAACATCTGTATTAAGAATATATACAGTATATACAGTATAGGAGATATTTTTGTGTAAGAATGTGTCGAATGAATTATAGATTTAAGAGTCTGATGGCCTGGGGGAAAAGCCTGTTCCTCAGTCTGCTGGTGAGAGTCCTGGGGGTCCTGTATCTCCTACCAGAGGGCAGGAGGGAGAACAGGCTGTTGTGGGGGGGTGTTGTGTCCTTAATGACCCTCAGGGACTTCCTGAGGCACCGCTGGGTGTACAGCTCCTGCAGGCTGGGCAGCTCGCACCCGGTGATGTGATGGGCCGAGCGCACCACCCTTCCCAGCGCCTTACGGTCCACGTTGGTGCAGCTGCCGTACCAGGTGGTGAAGCAGCCTGTCAGGAGGCTCTCTATGGTGCCCCGGTAGAAGTCCCTGAGGATTTGCGGTTTCAGTCTGAAAGTCTTGAGTCGCCTCAGAGCGTCCAGTCTCTGCTGGGCCTTCCTGACTACAGCGGTGGTATGGGTGGCCCATGTCAAGTCCTTATGGATGTTGACACCCAGGTATTTAAAGGTGTCCACCCTCTCCACCGCTGTGCCGTTGATGGTGCAACCCCCCCTCCTGTAATCCACGATGACCTCCTTGATCTTTGAGATGTTCAGGGAGAGGTGGTTATTCTGGCACCACTGTTCCAGGGTGGTCACCTCCTCCCTGTAAGTCATCTCGTCGCCATGGGAGATCAACCCCACAACTGCTGTGTCGTCCGCAAACTTCACGATGGTGTTTGAAGCTCTTGTTGCCACACAGTCGTGGGTGTAGAGGGAGTACAGGAGGGGGCTGAGAACACAGCCCTGAGGCGCTCCTGTGCTTAGAGTCAGTGAAGTGGAGGTGAGGTTGTCACTTCTCACCACCTGGGGGCGTCCCGTCAGGAAGTCCAGGATCCAGTTACACAGTGGTGTGTTCAGGCCCAGATCCTTGAGCTTACTGACGAGCCTGGAGGGCACTATGGTGTTGAACGCTGAGCTGTAATCCACGAACAGCATCCTCACATAGGTGTCCCTTCCTTCCAGGTGGGAGAGGGCGGTGTGTAAGACGTGGACGATGGCGTCCTCTGTGCCTCTGATTGGGCGGTATGCAAATTGTAGGGGGTCGAGTGTGGGGGGAAGCATGGAGCAGATGAGGGATTTAACCAGCTTCTCAAAACACTTGCTGATGGGCGGCTGGTTAGCTCAGTCGGTAGAGCGAGCGCCCATGTATCGCCAAGGCTCAGTCCTAGCAGCGGTGGACCCGGGTTTGAATCCGGCCTGTGGTCCTTTCCACATGTCATTTCTCTCTCTCCCCCTTTCCAACACTCTATCCACTGTCCTATCAATAAATGCTTAAAAATGCCCCCAAAAAATAACTTTAAAAAAAATATGAGGGTGAGGATGAGGGTGAGGATGAGGGTGAGGGCTATGGGGCGCCAGTCGTTTAAGCTGGTTACTTTCAGTTGTTTGGGGACGGGGATGATGGTGGTGGATTTGAAGCAGAGTGTGTGTGTGTGTGTGTGTGTGTGCGTGTGTGTGTGCGCGCGCGCGCATGTGCGTAGTGACTTTCATGTGTGAGCGACTGCATCCACCTCTAGTTATGCAACAGACCTTTAACTGACGCAGTGAAACACACACACACACACACACACGCAGCGTTTTGTTCGAAGGCGATCTTCTTCTTTAATCTTAATGAACGAGGACAATCAGCTGCTCGCCTCACGAACTGAAGCTATTTATACACACTGACCCCCTACACACACACACACACACACACACACACACACAGATATAGGAGGAGGAGGATGTTGAGGACATGAGGCCACCACATATTTTGTTTATATATTTGGAGAATCTCTCATTGATTTATGTATGTTTAGACCTAGTGGCGCCCCCTATTGAGCTCTACAGGAAATGAATCATCATGATGTCACTTCCTGTTAGTGGAGGGAACCAGGGAGATGATCACTTCCTGTTAGTGGAGGGAACCAGAGAGATGATCACTTCCTGTTAGTGGAGGGAACCAGGGAGATGATCACTTCCTGTTAGTGGAGGGAACCAGAGAGATGATCACTTCCTGTTAGTGGAGGGAACCAGGGAGATGATCACTTCCTGTTAGTGGAGGGAACCAGGGAGATGATCACTTCCTGTTAGTGGAGGGAACCAGGGAGATGATCACTTCCTGTTAGTGGAGGGAACCAGAGAGATGATCACTTCCTGTTAGTGGAGGGAACCAGGGAGATGACCACTTCCTGTTAGTGGAGGGAACCAGAGAGATGACCACTTCCTGTTAGTGGAGGGAACCAGAGAGATGACCACTTCCTGTTAGTGGAGGGAACCAGAGAGATGACCACTTCCTGTTAGTGGAGGGAACCAGAGAGATGACCACTTCCTGTTAGTGGAGGGAACCAGAGAGATGACCACTTCCTGTTAGTGGGGGGAACCAGGGAGAGCGTCGCTGGATTAAACTGAACTAAAAGCTTCAGTCATAATTAAGCCTCATTTAAACGGATTAGTTTCTCCACAGCAGGAAGACTAATTATAATAATGAATGTTCTGACACCAGATCACAACAACCTGCGACAGGCTGACCTTTGACCCTGGATCCACTTGTGTATAAAATGACCTTTTCACAAAGTCAGAACGTTTCTTTATCGTTGTGTATATATATGATTTTATTTGAGAGTTTTGGCGACACCGTCACTATAAAGATCTTTTATGGAGGACGGAACCTGCCAATATCAAAAATAAATAAATAAATGACTCGATAGATAAATAAATAAATATGTCATTAAATGTAGTAAAAATAATATTGGAATAAAATATATGAAAAAGATATTTCTGTTTTAATTTGCTTCTTTATTTATCTTTGTATTAATTCCCTTATTTATGTATTTATTATTTGTATATTATGTATTTATTATTATTATTTTATTCATTTTCAAAATGTATTTATTTTTTATTCATTCATTTATTTGTATTTAAATACATAAAGAAATGTGTAAAGAAAAACCTACATAAATAAATAAGTTATGGGAAATAAATAAGGGGTGAAATGCAAAGAGAAAATCATGCATATATCATTAAATAAATGCTTAAACATAAATACAATTTTAAATTTTAAAAATGAATAAAAAATACATTTACAAAATGCAAAAATAAATGAATACATTTAAAAGTTAATAAAAATAAATACATAAATAAATAAAAGTGAAAATGAAATCGAAGACTAAATAAATAAGGGAATTAATACAAAGATAAATAGATAAAGAAACAAATTAAAACAGAAATATCAATTTATGTGACATATCAATTAAATAATGACTACATTTATTTTTTATATTATTTTTGCTACATTTAATGACATATTTATTTATTTATGAAGTCATTTATTTATGTATTTATTTATTTAATGCTTGGGACTCTATGAATGTGTCAGTCTGACCTTCTGAATCTTTACAACGAATCGGTTCGGAAGCTCAGTTTCACAAAGCACTTTGTTTCTGTTAAATGTCAGACGTATTTAAAGGTGATATATATATATTCATATATATTTATATATATATATATATTTATATATATATATATTTATATATATATATATTTATACATATATTTATATTTATATATATATATATATTTATATATAAACTGGAAAAACAAAGTTTGGAAACTTGTGTTTGGTGGATTATTTCTCTGTTGTTACAATGCTAATGGTCATTGTATTTTACATCGTTGGAAAGCCTGTTTATTTACCTTCGCAATGATGTCACACTTGTAAGGATCATGCATTTGTGTTATGAGCAGCACAGCTGATTATGTGGGTAGCGCCCAAGAACAATGTTCCAAAATGCCCCTTCAATGGTAAACAGTGTATTCTCCTGTTGGTGCTGACTCTTGTTTTGAGTTGTTTGGTGGATTGGATGATTGAACTCTCTATCAGTAACAAGGAACAAACAAGACATATTGGCTATTTTACACTTTATTCATTTAATACACCATCAGGAGCCTCAGTAGCGGTGGAAGATCCATACGCAGCCACAACAGCCTGGCACCTCCTCCTCATGCTGGTCACCAACCTGGTCACACGTTGCTGTGGGATGGCGTTCCATTCCTCAACCAGGATTGGTTTCAGGTCAGCCAGCGTGGTTGTGTTGGTCACTCTAACACATACAGCACGCCCAAGCTGATCCTACAAGTGTTGAATTGGGTTGAGGTGTGGACTCTTGGCAGGCCGTTCCATTCTCTCTACTCCCATATTGTGGAGGTAGTCTGTGATAACCCTGGCTCTGTGGGGGGGGGGGCGTTGTTTCTTGGAGGATGAAGTTAGGTGCCAGATTGTGGAGATATGGGATCGTCACTGGCTGCAGAATCTCATCCTGATATCTCCCTGCATTGAGATGGCCTTCAATGATGACAAGCCTTGTTTTGCCAGTGAGGGAGATGCCCCCCCCCCCCCACCATGACACTGCCCCCACCAAAAGCTGTTACTCCATCGGTTCAACAATCAGCATAGCGTTCTCCACGTCGTCTCCATACTTTGACCTGCCATCCAACTTCTGCAGACAGAACCAGGACTCATCACTGAACATGACATTCCCCCACATGTTCAGGTTCCATTGTCTGTGTTGGAGACA
>CAKAKS010000032.1:31832088-31844588 GCA_916700875.1 Sebastes aleutianus
CTGTCTGTCTGTCTGTCTCTCTGTCTGTCTGTCTTCTCTCTGTCTGTCTGTCTGTCTGTCTGTCTGTCTGTCTGTCTGTCTATCTGTCTCTCTGTCTGTCTGTCTGTCTGTCTGTCTGTCTCTCTGTCTGTCTGTCTGTCTGTCTCTCTGTCTCTCTGTCTGTCTGTCTGTCTCTCTGTCTGTCTGTCTTCTCTCTGTCTGTCTGTCTCTCTGTCTGTCTGTCTGTCTCTCTGTCTGTCTGTCTTCTCTCTGTCTGTCTGTCTGTCTGTCTGTCTGTCTCCTTCTGGTCTCTGTCCGTCTGACCTGCAGAGTTCCGTGTCGCTCGACATCCCGTCAGAGGAAGTGACAGGAAGCTGCTCTCTGAGCTGCCGGCCTTCTGCTGCACTAAAAGGCTGTCAGAGCCGATCTGCGAGCCGCCGCCGCCGCCGCCGCCGCCGCCGCCGCCGCCGCCGCTGCCGCCGTCGCCGCCGACTCCCACTGATGAGAGACAAACACTGACTAATTGAATTATAGATAAATCAATAATAGGTCTTTATTGATAGAAAGATGTTAAACAGTTACAGTTATCCCTCCAGACAGATGAAGGTGCTTTTAATTCAAATAAACCTTTTATAACTGAATACTTTACTGTAGGAAGTACGATTAAAGAAGTTTTACTTATAAGACATCTAAATATGAATTAATGCACTAAATTATTATTGAATTAACTGACAAAGGAAGTTAATTAAAATGTCTGAAAACAGTCAGAAAAATGTCAGAAAAAAAGGTAAAAAAAAAGCCTAAAAAATGTCTGAAAAAAGTTTTTAAAAAAAAGCCTGAAAAACGTCCGAAAAAAAGTTAAAAAAAAGCCTGAAAAATGTCTGAAAAGAAGTAAAAAAAAGCCTGAAAAATGTCAGAAAAAAAGTTAAAAAAGTTAAAAAAAAAAGCCTGAAAAATGTCCGAAAAAAATCAAAAATATCCTGAAAAATGTCAGAAAAAAAGTTTTAAAAAAAAGCCTGAAAAATGTCAGAAAAAAAGTTAAAAAAAAGCCTGAAAAATGTCTGAATAAAAGTTAAAGAAAAGCTTGAAAAATGTCAGAAAAAAAGTAAAAAAAAAAAGCTTGAAAAATGTCAGAAAAAAGTTTTAAAAAAGCCTGAAAAATGTAAGAAAAAAGTAAAAAAAAGTAAAAAAAAAAAGCCTGAAAAATGTCTGAAAAAAGAAAAAAAAAAGTCTGAACAATGTCCGAAAAAAGTTTTAAAAAAGCCTGAAAAATGTCAGAGAAAAAGGTAAAAAATGTCCGAAAAATGTCCGAAAAAAGAAAAGAAAAAAGCCTGAAAAATGTCCGAAAAAAAGTTTTAAAAAAAGCCTGAAAATTGTCAGAAAAAAGTTTAGAAAAAGCCTGAAAAAAGTTAAAAAAAAAGTTAAAAAAAAGTCTGAACAATGTCCGAAAAAAGTTTAAAAAAAGCCTGAAAACTTCCGAAAAAGTTTAAAAAATGTCTGAAAAATGTCCGAAAAAAGCAAAAAAAAAAAGCCTGAAAAATGTCCGAGAAAAAGGTAAAAAAAAGCCTGAAAAATGTCCTAAAAAGAAAAAAAGAAAGCCTAAAAAATGTCCGAAAAAAGTAAAAAAAAACAACTGAAAAATGTCCGAAAGAAAGTAAAAAAAAAAGCCTGAAAATTGTCCACAAATGTCCGAAAATGTATGTATTTTTTGTACAGGTGTTGGCAACGCTGCGAGAGGAGTAGAGCAGCAAAGTTTTATGTGGGATTATAGACACGTAGCTAGAGTGAAGATAAGTAATGCTCCTAATTTACGCAAAATTTTGTCGAGGAAAATCTGTCACTATTTTGAAAAGGGGTCCGTTGACCTCTGACCTCTAGGACTCGGTTTTACTGCAGCGCTGTAAAGGAACATCTTTAAACTGTGTAAACTTCCTGCAGCGTGTTTTCTGTTCCACTGAGCAGATTAGAGGTGGATTACTCTGAAAGAAGTGAAACAACATCCACAGATTGAACTTCCTGTTATTGAAGCAAAGAAACGTCTAGAGAAGTTCGAGCAGTAGAAACATCCGTATATAAACACAACATGCGTTTGTTTCTCCACAGTTTGATCCGTTAATGGAGTCCAGCTCACTTCATCAATATGCTAATGAGTCCACACGAAGCTGGGAGATAACAGCTGATGAGCAACGTTTCCAACGAGCTGTTTTTTTAGGGTTTTGCTTTGACAATAATCCCTCTCGCAGTCTGCTGGGTTTTTTACCGGATTACGGCGACGACAGTGATGTGCGGAGGTGAATCCCTCTGACGAACATCCTCTCTTCTTCTGAGGGTTTAAACAACCACGTTCTTCAGAGCGGAGGACAGACGGGAGAATCAAAACAGACGAGGTCGTTTATTAACACGGATTACAGCGACGGCGGCGGCGTGTCGAGGTGAACGAGTCGCAGTCAGAACGCCGTCACAGCATTCTTATAGGAGCTAGACGGTCTGCTGACGGGGGGGGGTAACGTAGAGAGGAAGTAGCTGCAGGTCGTTTAGTGACGTAGATTACAGGGACAGACAGTGATGTCGCTGAGTTCTCCCACATAAAGAACCGACAGAAGAAGTTAGTGGTCCCAAAGATCCCTGAAAAAGTGTGTTTATACAGAAGATACCGGACCGCCTGGACGCTCTGAGGTTGTTGTTCTACCGGCGTTACGGGGACATCAGTCAGGTGAGAGAGTTACCGGACTGTCTGGACTCTCTGAGGTTGTTCTACCGGCCTTACGGGGACGTCAGTAAGGTGTGAAGGTGTGAGAGTTACCGTCCCCACAACCCAATAAGACATGTCCAGTTAAAGGACTGAGACAGACGGAGGAATCTAAATATTATCAAACTGCTCTTTGTTTTCTGGGGACCTCTTGAAGTTCCCTCATGGCCCCCCGGGGGTCCCTGGACCACATTGTGGGGACCTTCAGCATACAGGAAGTTGGTAATAGGTCGTTCCAGTGAGTTACGGAGCTGCCGCCGCCAACGCCGCCGCCGCCGCCGCCGCCGCCGCCGCCACCGCCGCTCTCCAGACTGCAGCACAGACCAACGTTAACACATAAGAAGTGCTGGAGCACCGGCCGCAGCAGTGGGGCATTGTGGGAATTAGATCAGTGAGTCTCTCCTTTGACCAATCGGAGAGCTCGGCTGAAGGTCGACCATCTGACCTTTAGATGTTCCTGGACCGACTCCCTCTCAGGAGGAAGGTCCTGGAAACATGACCGGGGGGGTCGGGATGAACCAGAGACCTTTATCTCTGTAACCCCCCCTCTCTGTGTGTGTGTGTGTGTGTGTGTGTGTGTGTGTGTGTGTGTGTGTGTGTGTGTGTGTGTGCGCGTGCGTGCGTGCGTGCGTGCGTGCGTGCGTGCGTGTCACTTGGTGAGAAATTCTCTTTAAAAAGCTTAAACTGATATTTGTCTCAGAGAGTTTATGTTCCATAACTTTTACTTTGAGGCTCATGTGGTTTCACAAATAGTTCAGTTTCAATTTATTTTTATTTTTATAGATATTATCTAATCATAACAGAAGTTATCTCAAGACGCTTTTCACAATCTGAACTTCACATCAGATTAGATTAGATTAGATTAGATTAGATTTATTGATCCCTGTGGAGAAGTCAGGTCTCCTCAGAGTTGGACAATAACAGGATGAAGCCTGAAGAAACAACAAAGATCATCTAAACAGTTTTTTAGATTGATTCAAAATCAGCAATAAAACCAAAGATATGTTTCTGTAAAGCTGTTTAAATTAGGGCTGTCAAAGTTAATGTGATGATAGCGCAAATTTGTTTAACGCCTCTAATGTCTTTAACACAACTTGTGATTTTTAGTTTGTAGCGGCTCTGTTTTAAAGCTAGAGTGAAGATATAAGATATGTGAATGTGTGAGGGTTTTTATACCAACCCTTACCGGAAAAAATGTCCAAAAAATGTCGGAAAAATGTCAGAAAAAAAAGTCTGGAAAATGTCCAAGAGAAAGTCAGACGAAAAGTCCGATCCTGGTATCATAGTAAACTCTAGAACCTGATGAATCCATCGGTACCAACCAGGTCAGACTAGCTGGTCATGAAGGAGGTTAAATAAGGCTCCCTTGACCTCTGACCTCCAGATCAGTGAATGTAAATGGGTTCTATGGGTACCCACGAGTCTCCCCTTTACAGACATGCCCACTTTATGATCATCACATGCAGTTTGGGGCAAGTCATAGTCAAGTCAGCACACTGACACACTGACAGCTGTTGTTGCCTGTTGGGCTGCAGTCTGACAGCAGATTCATTGAATGATGGTTTTGATGCTTTTAGCATTCGATGAAGTAGAAATATTCTGGATGTCTGGTTCCTTTATGGAGCCAGTTCCTCTCTGATAAGAACCTCTAGATCCACGGAGCTTCAGGGAGAACCAGTGGAGCTTTTATCTCCTCTTTCTCATCAGCAAACGTAGAAAACCTTCAGGTGACGACTCACAGATGAAATCAGCTGCAGCTAATTAACGTGAATGATTCCTTCAGTCGGTTGAAGAAAGCCGTGTGGTGAATGTGCCGTTTGTTGGTGTTCTTATCGTCTCGTACTTCCTGTCTCGGTGTCCAACAGTCCCCCCTGTCGTGGAGCCGGTGTACACGGAGATCCGTCAGGCTCTGGGCCGGGCGTTCAGCCTCACCTGCCGCCTCCTGCGAGCTCACCCGGCGCGCCTCCTGCGCTACGAGTGGAAGCTGGGCTCCCGCCTCCTCACCGTCGGACAGTTCAGCGACGAGAGCGACGACACCGGCTACCTGGTCAGAGCTCTGAACCGAGAGGGCTACGGCGAGTACACCTGTGACATCACCAACGAGGCCGGGGCGGGGCGCTGCACCTTCCTGGTCACAGGTGAGTCGGCCTGACTGGTGCATGATGGGACGTACATTCTTTGGTATTTTAGCCTAGTTTGTCCAATATACTCAGATTACTGAGGACTTGACTTGGACTCGTCTCAGATTACTGAGGACTTGACTTGGACTCGTCTCAGATTACTGAGGACTTGACTTGGACTCGTCTCAGATTACTGAGGACTTGACTTGGACTCATCTCAGATTACTGAGGGCTTGACTTGGACTTGTCTCAGATTACTGAGGACATGACTTGGACTTGTCTCAGATTACTGAGGATTTGACTTGGATTTGTCTCAGATTACTGAGGACTTGACTTGGACTCGTCTCAGATTACTGAGGACTTGACTTGGACTCGTCTCAGATTACTGAGGACTTGACTTGGACTCGTCTCAGATTACTGAGGACTTGACTTGGACTCGTCTCAGATTACTGAGGACTTGATTAGGACTTGTCTCAGATTACTGAGGACTTCATTAGGACTTGCTGGAATGACTCTGGATTTAAATTGTTCTCGTTTCGGACAAGACTTGACTCGTCTCGAGTGACTTGAGACTTGACTTGGACTCTTTAAACCACCCTTCCCTTCTTCCCAGTACCAGTACCAGTATCAGTACCAGTACCAGTCTCCCAGTGAACCCACAGTACTTGTAGATGCGGTTCTGTTAACAGGCCTGAGGTCTGCTGGGAGCTCTGAGCTGTTTTCAAAGTGTTTACATGTGGAGGACGATGAACATGACGATTAATTAGAGTTTATCTTCATCTTTAAATCCTGTGTGTTGGCAGACGGAAGCAGAGAATCACTGAGAGTTTCCTCGGGGGACTTTAAAGTGTCATAAATAATAATGTGCAGAGCTTCAGGAAACCTTCACATCCTCTCAAACATCTGAACTGACAACAAACACTGTAGATTAGAAGGCTTCCTGTCTTTAATACCTCACTGCCTCCCCTCTGGTGTTGAGTCAGATAACAGACTTCTATTATTGGAACTGAAGTCTTTATCTTTCATGTTGGCACTTGTGCTGTTTATTGTTGACCTCTGACACCTCTCTGCGGTATTTAAAGGACCAAACGGTGTTTTATTACATCGGCTGAGAAGTCTCAAACATTTTTGTCAAATCTTCCATCAGTTTTCAGATTTGATTTCCTTGCTGCAGACATGCGATCCAACGCAGTCAACATTTAAACCACTTAGTTAGGTTTAGGAAAAAAGAGCACTGGTACTGGGATGGTACTCGGTATTGGCTGGTTGGTTATCAGAATCATATCGAGGACAGGTCAGATCTTTAGCCCTGGTTTGGTCCACTATTCTCTAGTATTTTAGCCCTAGTTTGGACAAGTATTTAGTCCAATATTCTCTGGTGTTTTAGCGCTGGATTGGTCCAATATTTGGTCCAATATTTTCTGGTGTTTTCTGGTGTTTTAGGGCTGGATTGGTCCAATATTTGGTCCAATATTTTCTGGTGTTTTCTGGTGTTTTAGGGCTGGTTTGGTCAAGTATTTGGTCCAGTATTCTCTGGTATTTTAGCCCTAGCAAGAATGGCGTCCTTGTTACACGTTTTAGCATTGCAAATTATCGTGTCATTCATACGCCCTTTCGTGTGACCGGGCTGCGTTGTTCTCAAATATTGCATAGACAAAATACGTGTTTCTTATTTAACGAAGCTTATTAAAGCAGGACAGCTCAGAAAACGAGGACTGACATCAAATTTACAGCAAACTTTCAACAACTAGGGGAAAAAAGAGCACTTGTATTGTGTCGGTACTCAGTACTGGCTGGTTGGTTATCAGAATCATATGGAGAACAGGTCCGATCTTTACTGTGTGGATGTAAAAGGCTGGTTCTAATCTCTAATGTGAATCTTCAGACTGATAATGAGAGCTGCTCCATGAACACCAGACGTCACACAGGAAGTGAGTTGACTTGTATCTCCGTCCTCTCCTGATGAAAGCTCCCCTACAGAGACGCCCTGTCAGCGCTGCAAGACTCTTCCTGTAAACTCGACGACGGCGTTAAGCCTCTTATCACGCCGGCCGCCGAGCAGCAGCGCGTTCTGCAGGCAGCAGCAGAAAGCATTTAAAGAGGGGAAGTTGTAAGCTCAGGATGGAGAGCTGATGGAAAATGACGGCGATTATGTCAGGCTTGTCGTTGCTGAGGTGAAGTTTGTGTTGTTAATCGGGTGTGAACACGGCGGTGGCATTTTAAACCTCGCTCATCCTGCAGCAGCCAATGAGACGGCAGCAGAGCTTCAGAATAGAACTGACAGAGCAGAAATTAAACTCTGACATCGAACTGCGAGACAAAACTCCAACATGACGACTCACCAGACTGTTAGACTCTTCCTCACACCTTCACAAAACAAAAAAACTAAAGTTCAACGTTGAGATTATTTTCTTTCTCTCTCGGAGTCGAAGCAGCAGAAAAGATTCACCTTCATGTTTTCATTATTCATGTTTCCATCAGTCTGACTTTAGATCATAGCAGAGTCTCTGATATTCAGATTGAATGGACCTCTCCGTTATTCACTTTGACATTTCCTTCTCCTTATGTACCGCCACATCGTCAACATCCCCGTTTTCTGTGTATCTTCTTTCTCTGGTGTTATAGCGCTAGTTTAATCCAATATTCTCTGGTGTTTTAGCCTTAGATTGGTCCAATATTCTCTGGTGTTTTAGCCTTAGATTGGTCCAATATTCTCTGGTGTTTTAGCCTTAGATTGGTCCAATATTCTCTGGTGTTTTAGCGCTGGTTTGGTCCAATATTTGGTCCTGTATTCTAACCCTGATTTGGTCCAATATTCTCTGGTGTTACAGCCCCAGTTTGTCCAATATTTGGTCCAATATTCTCTGGTGCTCTAGCACTAATTTGGTCCAATAGTCTCTAGTGTTTTAGCTCTGGTTTGGTCCAATAGCCTCTGGTGTTTTAGCGCTGGTTTGTAAGTGAAATCTTTGAAAGTTAAAGGTCATTCTTGACCTGGAAACAGAAGTTTGACAATAAAATCTTAACTTAAGGCCCACTTACTAGCTTTGTTATGGAGCTTTCAACCACATCTCATAGTCCTCATCAGTGGGAAGGATCTGGGATGACATGTGATTGAACTCCGTCATACAGATCGTAAGGAAAGCCAGTAAGTGGACCTTGAGTTGAGATTATTATGTCAAACTACTGAAATTAAGTTTTGGTCGCCGTGGATACCGATGAGTCAGCCAATCAGGACTCAGCTCTGTGTTATCAGGTCGTCCATGTTGGAGGTTTCGTCCAGTCAGGTGAGTTCTTCTTCTGTGGTGGTTTAATCCTCCAACCTGCACATCAACAGGAACACACACACACACACACACTGTTTACTGTCATATTAACTTGAGCTTTATAATCCTGCTGCCTCTGAGATTAACGCTCACTCTTCTTCTTCTTCTGTCTTTTTGCTCTTTCATCATTTTTCCCTCTCCTCTCTCGTTGGACCAAACAAACATGGAGAATGTGACACTTTTTAATCTTCACTTCGCCGCCATGACGACTGAATTCATCACAGACTGATGCAGAATGTGACAGTGAAGAGATTTACTGTTAGCGGAGTCTTTGAAACACAACATGAAGCTCTGTGATTGGATGTTCGTTAGTGAAATGCACCTTGCTTCCTGCCCTGTGTGACCTCTGACCCCTGTCTCTCCTCAGGGAAGGCCTACGCGCCGGAGTTTTACTACGACACCTACAGCGCTCTGTGGCAGAACCGTCCTCGAGCCTACGGCTTCAAGCTGCAGTGGACCCAGATGGAGCCCAACGCCGTGGACCGAATCCTGGCCTACAGACTCGGTATCAGACAGGTCAGTACAAATACTGGTTTGGTCCAATATTCTCTGATGTTTTACTGCTGGTTTGGTCCAATATTCTCTGATGTTCTACTGCTGGTTTGGTCCAATATTCTCTGATGTTCTACTGCTGGTTTGGTCCAATATTCTCTGGTGTTTTAGGGTTTGTTTGGTCCAATATTCTCTGATGTTCTACTGCTGGTTTGGTCCAATATTCTCTGGTGTTTTAGGGCTTGTTTGGTCCAATATTCTCTGATGTTCTACTGCTGGTGTGGTCCAATATTCTCTGATGTTTTACTGCTGGTTTGGTCCAATATTCTCTGGTGTTTTAGGGCTGGTTTGGTCCAATATTCTCTGATGTTCTACTGCTGGTTTGGTCCAATATTCTCTGGTGTCTGAGGGCTTGTTTGGTCCAATATTCTCCGATGTTCTACTGCTGGTTTGGTCCAATATTCTCTGGTGTCTGAGGGCTTGTTTGGTCCAATATTCTCTGATGTTCTACTGCTGGTTTGGTCCAATATTCTCTGGTATCTGGGGGCTTGTTTGGTCCAATATTCTCTGATGTTCTACTGCTGGTTTGGTCCAATATTCTCTGGTGTTTTAGGGCTTGTTTGGTCCAATATTCTCTGATGTTCTACTGCTGGTTTGGTCCAATATTCTCTGGTGTTTTAGGGCTGGTTTGGTCCAATATTCTCTGGTGTTTTAGGGCTTGTTTGGTCCAATATTCTCTGATGTTCTACTGCTGGTTTGGTCCAATATTCTCTGATGTTCTACTGCTGGTTTGGTCCAATATTCTCTGGTGTTTTAGGGCTGGTTTGGTCCAATATTCTCTGGTGTCTGAGGGCTTGTTTGGTCCAATATTCTCTGGTGTTTTAGGGCTGGTTTGGTCCAATATTCTCTGGTGTCTGAGGGCTTGTTTGGTCCAATATTCTCCGATGTTCTACTGCTGGTTTGGTCCAATATTCTCTGATGTTCTACTGCTGGTTTGGTCCAATATTCTCTGATGTTCTACTGCTGGTTTGGTCCAATATTCTCTGGTGTTTTAGGGCTTGTTTGGTCCAATATTCTCTGGTGTTTTAGGGCTTGTTTGGTCCAATATTCTCTGATGTTCTACTGCTGGTGTGGTCCAATATTCTCTGGTGTTTTAGGGCTGGTTTGGTCCAATATTCTCTGATGTTTTAGGGCTGGTTTGGTCCAATATTCTCTGGTGTTTTAGGGCTGATTTGGTCCAATATGTGGTCCAATATTCTCTGATGTTTTAGGGCTTGTTTGGTCCAATATTCTCTGGTGTTTTAGGACTTGTTTGGTCCAATATTCTCTGGTGTTTTAGGGCTGGTTTGGTCAAATATTTTGTGGTGTTTTACTGCTGGTTTGGTCCAATATGTGGTCCAATATTCTCTGGTGTTTTAGGGCTGGTTTGGTCAAATATTTTGTGGTGTTTTACTGCTGGTTTGGTCCAATATGTGGTCCAATATTCTCTGGTGTTTTAGGGCTGGTTTGGTCCAATATTTGGAAAATAACTCTGGTTTCAGCTATTAGTTCATTTTACTACATTTTACCTAATGATTTAAATGAGGCTATTTTAGTGTTCCTACTGGGAAGTTGATTTACCTCAAAAATAAAATAATCCGTTATATATCTGTTATATCTCCAGATGTTCAGTCGTAGATCAATCTCATCTGGTCTGATGGAAGATCTCTGAGTGATCAATAATATCAATAAACAATCCCACTCAGTGCAGGACATGATGCTCAGTGAGTACCTGAGACTCCTGCAGCATCAGCCTGGCTTCAGAGAACGAGGAGGAGGAGGAGGGCTTGTTGCCATGGCAACCTGCCTGTCTTCCCATTCATACAGAGCAGAGTGCTGCAGAGAGAGAGAGAGAGAGAGGGAGAGAGAGGGAGAGGGAGGAAGTGCTGATGGGACAGAAAACGATAAGAAGAAGACGACGATGATGATGCAGAGAGACAGGAGGAAGAATAAGAAAGAGAACAACTTTACAGGAGAAGAGAGGAGGAGGAGGAGAGGAGGAGGAGGAGTAGGAGGAGGAGGTGGAGGTGGAGAGGAGGAGGAGTAGGAGTAGGAGGTGGAGGTGGAGAGGAGGAGGAGTAGGAGGTGGAGGTGGAGAGGAGGAGGAGGGGGAGGAGGAGGTGGAAGAGGTGGAGGAGGAGGAAGAGGAGGAGTAGGAGGTGGAGGGGGAAGAGGAGGAGGAGGGGGAGGAGGAGGTGGAGGAGGAGGAAGAGGAGGAGTAGGAGGTGAAGGGGGAAGAGGAGGAGGAGGAGGGGGAGGAAGAGGAGAGAGGAGGAGGAGGATGAGGAGGAGGAGGAGGAGGGGGAGGAAGAGGAGAGAGGAGGAGGAGGAGAGGAGGAGGAGTAGGAGGAGGAGGTGGAGAGGAGGAGGAGGAGGAGGAGGAGGAGGAGGGGGAGGAGGAGGGGTAGGAGGTGGAAGAGGTGGAGGAGGAGGAAGAGGAGGAGTAGGAGGTGGAGGGGGAAGAGGAGGAGGAGGAGGAGGAGAGAGGAGGAGGAGGGGAAGGAGGGGGGAAGGAGGAGGAGGAAGAGGAGGAGGAAGAGGGGAAGGAGGAGGTGAGGAGGAGGAGTAGGAGGAGGAGGGGGAGGAGGAGGAGGAGGAGGAAGAGGAGGAGGAGGTGGAGGGGGAGAGAGGAGGAGAAGAGGTGGAGGAGGAGGAGGTGGAGGAGGAGGAGGAGGAGGAGGAGGAGGAGGAGGAAGAGGAGGAGGAGGTGGAGGGGGAGAGAGGAGGAGAAGAGGTGGAGGAGGAGGAAGAGGTGGAGGAGGAGGAGGAGGAGGAAGAGGAGGAGGTGGAGGAGGAGGAAGAGGAGGAGGAGGAGGAAAAGGGGGAAGAGGTGGAGGAGGAAGAGGGGGAGGAGGAGGGAGAAGAGGACGAGGAGGAGGAGGAGGGAGAAGAGGAAGAGGAGGAGGAGTAGGAGGGGGAGGAGGAGGAGGAAGAAGAGGGGGAGGAGGAAGAGGGGGAGGAGGTGGAGGAGGAGGAAGAGGAGGAAGAGGGGGAAGAGAGGGAGGAGGAAGAGGGGGAAGAGGGGGAGGAGGAAGAGGAGGAGGAGGAAGAAGAGTATAAAACAACAGAATCCCTATACCATGACAGTTTTTCTCGCCAAAATTTAGCGCAAGTTCAGAGCGTTATTTAACTCCTTCATGACCAGCTAGTCTGACCTGGTTGGTACCGATGGATTCATGGGTTGTGTTTAAAAACCTTCACACATCACATATCTGGAGGTCAGAGGTGAAGGGACCCCTTTGAAAATGTCCATGACAGTTTTTCCTCGCCATAAGTTCGGAGCGTTATTTAACCTCTTCATGACCAGCTAGTCTGACAGAAGATTATTCATTTGTTTGAAGTAGTTAGTCTGAATCGGAGACTTCCGCTTCAACAAACGAAGACGTGTAACGAGACGTCTCATCATCAGCAGTCAGTCACTCAGTCAGTCAGACAGTCACTCAGTCAGTCAGTCACTCAGTCAGTCAGTCAGTCAGTCAGTCAGTCAGTCAGTCAGTCAGTCAGTCAGTCAGTCAGTCAGTCAGTCAGTCAGTCAGTCAGTCAGTCAGTCAGTCAGTCTCCGTCCCGTCAACTCTTTAACTGCTTGTTTTAACAAGTGAGCCAACACAAGAAACAACATGTACTGATGGACGACACCGTTTCTGGTTTGAGTGTTTAGAATGTGATCTGGTGGACATGACGGGGAGAACGAAGGGCCGGCCCCCCCGAGGCCCACCTGCAGCTTTAAGGGTTAATACTGAGTGTTCTCTGTGTTTCAGATGGGTCAGTCTCGCTGGTGGGAGCAGGAGATCGCCATGG
>CAKAKS010000032.1:31849588-31877088 GCA_916700875.1 Sebastes aleutianus
GGAGCTGAA
Source organism: Sebastes aleutianus (assembly GCA_916700875.1). Lineage (NCBI taxonomy): Eukaryota > Metazoa > Chordata > Actinopteri > Perciformes > Sebastidae > Sebastes > Sebastes aleutianus. Next base: position 31,849,598 of record CAKAKS010000032.1, read on the forward strand.
GGGTTTTCCTGTTTCAGTCAGACCGGCGGTCTCACTTCCTGATGCCAGGTGTCGACAGCCAATCACATTCGATTATTTAGCCTCTTCCTGCCCGGCGGCGTCGTGGCGGGCGGCCTCGGAGACGATGGGTTGTGACTCACATTCTGCTGTGTGGCTGTTTTACACAGCGGGGCGCCGGGCGCCACAGTCATGGTGTTTACATTAATCTGAACAGCCAGGCTGATTTATATTTAATAATTCTGAACAACATTTTCCACCAGAACAGAAACTAGAACAACAACATGCTGACGTACCGGACGTCGAAGAGGCCGCAGCAACACGGTCAACACGGACGGGTCTGGATGACCCATCAGATCCGTTGTTGTCAATGTTGGCGCGCTCAAACACAAGAGCAACGCCGTCGCAACGCGTTCCTTGAAGCGCGTCATGTGACGAGAAACAACCAATCACAGCCGGCAGATATCTTTGGTAACACTTCATTTTACAGCTCCGCAACTTTCATGGTAATCAGGTGATAATTAGCCAAAAACCTGTTTGAAATTTCTTTGGAATTACTGCCAAATTACCTCAATATTTACCTCAATATATACCTCAATATATACCTCAATATTTACCTCAATATATACCTCAATATTTACCTCAATATTTACCTCAATATATACCTCAATATTTACCTCAATATATACCTCAACATTTACCTCAATATATACCTCAATATATACCTCAACATTTACCTCAATATATACCTCAATATTTACCTCAATATATACCTCAATATTTACCTCAATATATACCTCAATATTTACCTCAATATATACCTCAATATTTACCTCAATATATACCTCAATATTTACCTCAATATATACCTCAACATACAGACGTAGGCAAAGTTGTTGGTAACGTTCCGTTAAAGAGAGAAAAACCCACAATGGTCACTGAAATAACTTGAAACTGACAAAAGTAATAATAAATAAAAATGTACTGAAAATTAACTAATGAAAATCAGCTGTTGCTTTTGAATTGTGGTTCAACAGAATCATTTTAAAAAACAAACTGATGAAACTGGCCAGGACAAAAATGATGGTAGCCCTAGAAAAGATGTAAAATAATTTGACCATAGGGACATATTAAACTAAGGTGTGTCCTGTAAATAGCATCACAGGTGTCTTCAAACTTGTAATCAGTCAGTCTGCCTATTTAAAGGGTGAAAAGTAGTCACTGTGCTGTTTGGTGTCATGGTGTGTACCACACTGAACATGGACCACAGAAAGCTAAGGAGAGAGTTGTCTCAGGAGATCAGAAAGAACATTATAGACCTTCATGTTAAAGGTAAAGGCTATAAGACCATCTCCAAGCAGCTTGACGTTCCTGTGACTACAGCTGCACATATTATTCAGAAGTTTAAGGTCCATGGGACTGTAGCCAACCTCCCTGGACGTGGCCGCAAGAGGAAAATTGATGACATATTGAAGAGACGGATAATACGAATGGTAACCAAAGAGCCCAGAACAACTTCCAAAGAGATTAGAGGTGAACTCCAAGGTCAAGGTACATCAGTGTCAGATCGCACCATCCGTCACTGTTTGAGCCAAAGTGGACTTAATGGAAGACAACCGAGGAGGACACCAAATCATAAAAAAGCGAGACTGGAATTTTCCAAAATGCATATTGACAAGCCACAAAGCTTCTGGGAGAATGTCCTTTGGACAGATGAGACAAAACTGGAGCTTTTTGGCAAGTCACATCAGCTCTATGTTCACAGACGCAAAAATGAAGCATCCAAAGAAAAGAACACTGTACCTAATGTGAAACATGGAGGAGGCTCGGTTATGTTATGGGGCTGCTTTGTTGCATCTGGCACAGGGTGTCTTGAATCTGTGCAGGGTGCAATGAAATCTCAAGACTATCAAGGCATTCTGGAGCGAAATGTGCTGCCCAGTGTCAGAAAGCTTGGTCTCAGTTGCAGGTCATGGGTCCTCAAACAGGATAATGACCCAAAACACAGCTAAAAACACCCAAGAATGGCTAAGAACTAAACATTGGACTATTCTGAAGTGGCCTTCTATGAGCCCGGATCTAAATCCTATTGAACATCTGTGGAAGGAGCTGAAACATGCTGTCTGAAGAAGGCACCCTTCAAACCTGAGACAGCTGGAGCAGTTTGCTCACGAGGAGTGGGCCAACATACCTGTCGACAGGTGCAGAAGTCTCATTGAGAGTTACAGAAATCACTTGATTGCAGTGATTGCCTCAAAAGGTTGTGCAACAAAATATTAAGTTAATGTTACCATCATTTTTGTCTAGGCCAGTTTCATTAGTTTGTTTTTTTAAATGATTCTGCTGAACCATAATTCAAAAACAATATCTGATTTTCATTAGTTAATTTTCAGTGAATTTTTATTTATTACTTTTGTCAGTTTCAAGTTATTTCAGTGACCATTGTGGGTTTTTCTCTCTTTAACGGAACGTTACCAACAACTTTGCCTACGTCTGTATACCTCAATATTGACCTCAATATATACCTCAACATTTACCTCAATATATACCTCAATATATACCTCAATATATACCTCAACATTTACCTCAATATATACCTCAATATATACCTCAACATTTACCTCAATATATACCTCAATATATACCTCAACATTTACCTCAATATATACCTCAATATATACCTCAACATTTACCTCAACATTTACCTCAATATTGACCTCAATATATACCTCAATATATACCTCAACATTTACCTCAATATATACCTCAACATTTACCTCAACATATACCTCAATATTGACCTCAATATATACCTCAATATTTACCTCAATATATACCTCAATATTTACCTCAACATTTACCTCAATATATACCTCCATATTTTATTCAATATACACCTCAATATACGCATGACGCTGCACCATGACACTCCGCACCATGACACACCATGACACTCCACACACTGACATGCCGCACCATGACACTCCGCACCATGACACGCCATGACACGCCGCACCATGACACACCATGACACTCCGCACACTGACACGCCGCACCATGACACGCCGAACCATGACACTCCGCACCATGACACACCATGACACGCTGCACCATGACACGCCGCACCATGACACACCATGACACTCCGCACACTGACACGCCGCACCATGACACGCCGCACCATGACACGCCATGACACGCCGCACCATGACACGCCGCACCATGACACGCCATGACACGCCGCACCATGACACACCATGACACTCCGCACACTAACACGCCGCAACATGACACGCCGCACCATGACACGCCATGACACGCCGCACCATGACACACCATGACACTCCGCACACTGACACGCCGCACCATGACACGCCGAACCATGACACGCCATGACACACCATGACACTCCGCACCATGACACTCCGCACCATGACACACCATGACACACCATGACACTCCGCACCATGACACTCCGCACCATGACACACCATGACACTCCACACCATGACACGCCGAACCATGACACTCCGCACCATGACACGCCGAACCATGACACTCCGCACCATGACACGTCATGACACGCCGCACCATGACACACCATGACACTCCACACCATGACACTCCGCACCATGACACTCCGCACCATGACACACCATGACACTCCACACCATGACACACCATGACACTCCACACCATGACACACCATGACACACCATGACACTCCACACCATGACACTCCGCACCATGACACACCATGACACTCCGCACCATGACACACCATGACACTCCGCACCATGACACACCATGACACTCCACACCATGACACTCCGCACCATGACACACCATGACACTCCACACCATGACACTCCGCACCATGACACTCCGCACCATGACACGCCATGACACACCATGACACTCCGCACCATGACACTCCGCACCATGACACACCATGACACACCATGACACTCCGCACCATGACACTCCGCACCATGACACACCATGACACTCCACACCATGACACGCCGAACCATGACACTCCGCACCATGACACGCCGAACCATGACACTCCGCACCATGACACGTCATGACACGCCGCACCATGACACACCATGACACTCCACACCATGACACTCCGCACCATGACACTCCGCACCATGACACACCATGACACTCCACACCATGACACACCATGACACTCCACACCATGACACTCCGCACCATGACACACCATGACACTCCACACCATGACACTCCGCACCATGACACACCATGACACTCCACACCATGACACTCCGCACCATGACACACCATGACACTCCACACCATGACACTCCGCACCATGACACTCCGCACACTGACACTCCACACCATGACACGTGCCATAGATTCCAGACTATAAACTTGATGAACTTCCTCTCTGTTTAGATCCCAAACTGTAGAAACCATCTCTGTGTTCCTCGTCCTCCGACGGTTTCTTCTTCTTCTATCACTGTTGAACATCGGTTATAAAACATGGCGTCTCCAGAACGAAGCCCTCGCTCTGTGTTTCTGTCATTAAGAAGCCGAGGTTTAGTCTGAACGTTTCCGACAGCTGGAATAATCCCAGCTGTCAGACTGAAGCTGGTGGAAACACCTGGACGTGACAGCTGGCTGTTCCGTCCCGACTCTTTAGAAGCAAAGACGTAAATGAACAAACTAAACTGTCTTTCCTGAGAACTATTTTTTGCTGCGGGACAGATGCTAAAGTTATTTCGATCTAACTGGAGACGTATTGGACAGTTTGACAGGTCGACTTATTATTACGCCTCCTTACAGATCCAGAGTCAGCGTTGACAGTACAAAGATGATTCAGTCGGACGTTCTCCTCGCCGTAATCAGGCTGACAGTCTGTTTGTATTTGTGACACGCTGCTTCTTTCTGATAACGTCCCTCCGTCTGTAGCGGAAGGAGACCCGCCAGACTCCACTGGAACATGTGGCGATTTAACGGAGTGTGTTCAAGTGATGAAATGTCTCCTCTGACAGCCACGGGGACGTCTTTCTTTCTCCGTCTCTGACATCTTTAGTTCAGTCTCCGTCTTTATGTATTTAGTAGAGCTGTCAAAGTCAACGCCATAATAATAACGCGTTAACGCAAATTACTTTTAATGACGTTCATTTCTTCAACGTATTAACGCAACTTGTGATTTTTAGGTTGTAGCGGTCTCAGTTTCACGTTTGACATCGGTACCAGCCATGGACATGGTACCGGCCATGGACATGGTACCGGCCATGGACATCGGTACCAGCCATGTCAGACTAGCTGGTCAAGAAGGAGGTTAAATAACGCTCCAAACGTACGCTAAATGTTGGAGAGGACAAACTGTCATGTCCATGTCCAAAGGGGTCCCTTGACCTCTGACCTCCAGATCAGTGAATGTAAATGGGTTCTATGGGTACCCACGAGTCTCCCCTTTACAGACATGCCCACTTTATGATCATCACATGCAGTTTGGGGGCAAGTCATAGTCAAGTCAGCACACTGACACACTGACAGCTGTTGTTGCCTGTTGGGCTGCAGTTTGCCATGTTATGATTGGAGCATATTGTTTTATGCTAAATGCAGTACCTGTGAGGGTTTCTGGATCAATATCTGTCATTGATCTGTGTTGTTCATTGATTTACAATAATAAATATATACATACATTTACATAAAGCAGCATATTTATCCACTCCCATGTTGATAAGAGGATTAAATACTTTTATTTATTTAAAATGTATTTTATGAATGTCCCTTTAAGGTTCATTTAGAACAGATCACCATCGCCCTGCACAGATGAACTCAGGAGGCCTCAGCAACAGTCCTGCAGAGAGCAGCAGCAGCAACCAGATCCACCTCCGGCTCATCCGGCACTAAAACAATCCTCACAAATTAAAGTGAACACGAGAGTAGAAAACACTCAGCACGCAGGCTTCCTGTCTGACAGAGGATTTAAAACGCTTCACCCCGAGGCTTACCCTAATGCTGCTGCAGAGGAAGAGGAGGAACAGGAAGAAGAAGAAGAAGAAGAAGAAGAAGCTGTTGCTAAGAGCAGCTGGAGGCCTGTGATTGGCTGACATCATGGAATCAAAGAAAGAAAAATGTCATTATGAATTAAAACAAATGAAATCAAAGTGCTATAAGATGAGATGATGTTCCATAGCAGGTTTCTGGACCAGTTCTCCAAGGTGTTGTAATAATGTATTAGTGTATTAACCCCTGAGCTGACCTTTGACCCCGGTCTGTGCTGTGATGGTCTCTCAGGTTTCTACATGTACATCGAGACGTCGAGGCCGAGGCAGGAGGGAGACAAGGCCCGGCTGCTGTCCCCAACCTTCAACATGAACTCCAAGACCTCCTCCTCCTCCTCCTCCTCCTCCGTCACCAACAACCCCACCTACTGCTTCTCCTTCTACTACCACATGTACGGGAAACACATCGGTGAGTCTGCGGCAGCGTCTCCGGTACACAATATAATACACAGTATTCATTAGAACACACACAACTGACCCGGTTGGCTTGTCTCTGCAGGAGCTCTGAACGTCTTTCTGCGTCAGAAAGGTACGACGGTGACCGACACCTCGGTCTGGAGTCTGACCGGTAACCAAGGAGACCGCTGGCGGCAAGCCAAGGTCAACATCCACCCGACCGCAGCCTTCCAGGTACAAACCACACCCGCTTTATTCCAGCCAGGTTTGTTGGTCGTCTCCATCTCGGTTTGTTGGTCGTCTCCATCTCGGTTTGTTGGTCGTCTCCATCTCGGTTTGTTGGTCGTCTCCATCTTGGTTTTTGGACGTCTCCATCTCGGTTTGTTGGTCGTCTCCATCTGGGTTTGTTGATCGTCTCCATCTCGGTTTGTTGGTCGTCTCCATCTCGGTTTGTTGGTCGTCTCCATCTGGGTTTGTTGGTCGTCTCCATCTTGGTTTGTTGGTCGTCTCCATCTGGGTTTGTTGGTCGTCTCCATCTGGGTTTGTTGATCGTCTCCATCTCGGTTTGTTGGTCGTCTCCATCTCGGTTTGTTGGTCGTCTCCATCTCGGTTTGTTGGTCGTCTCCATCTCGGTTTGTTGGTCGTCTCCATCTTGGTTTTTGGATGTCTCCATCTCGGTTTGTTGGTCGTTTCCATCTTGGTTTTTGGATGTCTCCATCTTGGTTTGTTGGTCGTCTCCATCTTGGTTTGTTGGTCGTCTCCATCTTGGTTTGTTGGACGTCTCCATCTTGGTTTGTTGGTCGTCTCCATCTTGGTTTGTTGGTCGTCTCCATCTTGGTTTGTTGGTCGTCTCCATCTTGGTTTGTTGGTCGTCTCCATCTTGGTTTGTTGGTCGTCTCCATCTTGGTTTGTTGGTCGTCTCCATCTTGGTTTGTTGGTCGTCTCCATCTGGGTTTGTTGGTCGTCTCCATCTCGGTTTGTTGGTCGTCTCCATCTGGGTTTGTTGGTCGTCTCCATCTCGGTTTGTTGATCGTCTCCATCTCGGTTTGTTGGTCGTCTCCATCTCGGTTTGTTGGTCGTCTCCATCTCGGTTTGTTGGTCGTCTCCATCTTGGTTTTTGGACGTCTCCATCTGGGTTTGTTGGTCGTCTCCATCTCGGTTTGTTGGTCGTCTCCATCTCGGTTTGTTGGTCGTCTCCATCTTGGTTTGTTGGTCGTCTCCATCTGGGTTTGTTGATCGTCTCCATCTCGGTTTGTTGGTCGTCTCCATCTCGGTTTGTTGGTCGTCTCCATCTCGGTTTGTTGGTCGTCTCCATCTCGGTTTGTTGGTCGTCTCCATCTCGGTTTGTTGGTCGTCTCCATCTTGGTTTTTGGACGTCTCCATCTCGGTTTGTTGGTCGTCTCCATCTCGGTTTGTTGGTCGTCTCCATCTCGGTTTGTTGGTCGTCTCCATCTCGGTTTGTTGGTCGTTTCCATCTTGGTTTTTGGATGTCTCCATCTTGGTTTGTTGGTCGTCTCCATCTTGGTTTGTTGGTCGTCTCCATCTCGGTTTGTTGGTCGTCTCCATCTCGGTTTGTTGGTCGTCTCCATCTTGGTTTTTGGATGTCTCCATCTCGGTTTGTTGGTCGTTTCCATCTTGGTTTTTGGATGTCTCCATCTTGGTTTGTTGGTCGTCTCCATCTTGGTTTGTTGGTCGTCTCCATCTTGGTTTGTTGGACGTCTCCATCTTGGTTTGTTGGTCGTCTCCATCTTGGTTTGTTGGTCGTCTCCATCTTGGTTTGTTGGTCGTCTCCATCTTGGTTTGTTGGTCGTCTCCATCTTGGTTTGTTGGTCGTCTCCATCTTGGTTTGTTGGTCGTCTCCATCTTGGTTTGTTGGTCGTCTCCATCTGGGTTTGTTGGTCGTCTCCATCTCGGTTTGTTGGTCGTCTCCATCTCGGTTTGTTGGTCGTCTCCATCTGGGTTTGTTGGTCGTCTCCATCTCGGTTTGTTGGTCGTCTCCATCTCGGTTTGTTGGTCGTCTCCATCTTGGTTTGTTGGTCGTCTCCATCTGGGTTTGTTGGTCGTCTCCATCTCGGTTTGTTGGTCGTCTCCATCTGGGTTTGTTGGTCGTCTCCATCTCGGTTTGTTGGTCGTCTCCATCTCGGTTTGTTGGTCGTCTCCATCTCGGTTTGTTGGTCGTCTCCATCTCGGTTTGTTGGTCGTCTCCATCTGGGTTTGTTGGTCGTCTCCATCTCGGTTTGTTGGTCGTCTCCATCTTGGTTTGTTGGTCGTCTCCATCTTGGTTTTTGGATGTCTCCATCTCGGTTTGTTGGTCGTCTCCATCTCGGTTTGTTGGTCGTCTCCATCTCGGTTTGTTGGTCGTCTCCATCTCGGTTTGTTGGTCGTCTCCATCTGGGTTTGTTGGTTGTCTCCATCTCGGTTTGTTGGCCGTCTCCATCTCGGTTTGTTGGTCGTCTCCATCTGGGTTTGTTGGTCGTCTCCATCTCGGTTTGTTGGTCGTCTCCATCTCGGTTTGTTGGTCGTCTCCATCTCGGTTTGTTGGTCGTCTCCATCTCGGTTTGTTGGTCGTCTCCATCTCGGTTTGTTGGTCGTCTCCATCTGGGTTTGTTGGTCGTCTCCATCTCGGTTTGTTGGTCGTCTCCATCTCGGTTTGTTGGTCGTCTCCATCTGGGTTTGTTGGTCGTCTCCATCTGGGTTTGTTGGACGTCTCCATCTCGGTTTGTTGGTCGTCTCCATCTGGGTTTGTTCGTCGTCTCCATCTCGGTTTGTTGGTCGTCTCCATCTGGGTTTGTTGGTCGTCTCCATCTCGGTTTGTTGGTCGTCTCCATCTCGGTTTGTTGGTCGTCTCCATCTCGGTTTGTTGGTCGTCTCCATCTGGGTTTGGTGGTCGTCCCGATCTTGTTTTTTTTGGTCGTCTCCATCTCGGTTTGTTGGTCGTCTCCATCTCGGTTTGTTGGTCGTCTCCATTTCGGTTTGTTGGTCGTCTCCATCTCGGTTTGTTGGTCGTCTCCATCTCGGTTTGTTGGTCGTCTCCATCTCGGTTTGTTGGTCGTCTCCATCTTGGTTTTTGGTCGTCTCCATCTGGGTTTGTTCGTCGTCTCCATCTCGGTTTGTTGGTCGTCTCCATCTGGGTTTGTTGGTCGTCTCCATCTCGGTTTGTTGGTCGTCTCCATCTCGGTTTGTTGGTCGTCTCCATCTCGGTTTGTTGGTCGTCTCCATCTCGGTTTGTTGGTCGTCTCCATCTGGGTTTGTTGGTCGTCCCGATCTTGTTTTTTTTGGACGTCTCCATCTCGGTTTGTTGGTCGTCTCCATCTCGGTTTGTTGGTCGTCTCCATCTCGGTTTGTTGGTCGTCTCCATCTCGGTTTGTTGGTCGTCTCCATCTTGGTTTGTTGGTCGTCTCCATCTTGGTTTGTTGGTCGTCTCCATCTTGGTTTGTTGGTCGTCTCCATCTTGGTTTGTTGGTCGTCTCCATCTTGGTTTGTTGGTCGTCTCCATCTGGGTTTGTTGATCGTCTCCATCTCGGTTTGTTGGTCGTCTCCATCTTGGTTTGTTGGTCGTCTCCATCTTGGTTTTTGGATGTCTCCATCTCGGTTTGTTGGTCGTCTCCATCTCGGTTTGTTGGTCGTCTCCATCTCGGTTTGTTGGTCGTCTCCATCTCGGTTTGTTGGTCGTCTCCATCTCGGTTTGTTGGTCGTCTCCATCTCGGTTTGTTGGTCGTCTCCATCTTGGTTTTTGGATGTCTCCATCTGGGTTTGTTGGTCGTCTCCATCTTGGTTTTTGGATGTCTCCATCTCGGTTTGTTGGTCGTTTCCATCTCGGTTTGTTGGTCGTCTCCATCTCGGTTTGTTGGTCGTCTCCATCTCGGTTTGTTGGTCGTCTCCATCTCGGTTTGTTGGTCGTCTCCATCTCGGTTTGTTGGTCGTCTCCATCTGGGTTTGTTGGTCGTCTCCATCTCGGTTTGTTGGCCGTCTCTATCTCGGTTTGTTGGTCGTCTCCATCTGGGTTTGTTGGTCGTCTCCATCTCGGTTTGTTGGTCGTCTCCATCTCGGTTTGTTGGTCGTCTCCATCTCGGTTTGTTGGTCGTCTCCATCTGGGTTTGTTGGTCGTCTCCATCTCGGTTTGTTGGTCGTCTCCATCTGGGTTTGTTGGTCGTCTCCATCTGGGTTTGTTGGTCGTCTCCATCTCGGTTTGTTGGTCGTCTCCATCTGGGTTTGTTGGTCGTCTCCATCTGGGTTTGTTGGACGTCTCCATCTCGGTTTGTTGGTCGTCTCCATCTCGGTTTGTTGGTCGTCTCCATCTGGGTTTGTTGGTCGTCTCCATCTCGGTTTGTTGGTCGTCTCCATCTGGGTTTGTTGGTCGTCTCCATCTCGGTTTGTTGGTCGTCTCCATCTCGGTTTGTTGGTCGTCTCCATCTCGGTTTGTTGGTCGTCTCCATCTTGGTTTTTGGTCGTCTCCATCTGGGTTTGTTCGTCGTCTCCATCTGGGTTTGTTGGTCGTCTCCATCTGGGTTTGTTGGTCGTCTCCATCTGGGTTTGTTGGTCGTCTCCATCTCGGTTTGTTGGTCGTCTCCATCTCGGTTTGTTGGCCGTCTCCATCTCGGTTTGTTGGTCGTCTCCATCTGGGTTTGTTGATCGTCTCCATCTCGGTTGTTGGTCGTCTCCATCTTGGTTTGTTGGTCGTCTCCATCTTGGTTTTTGGATGTCTCCATCTCGGTTTGTTGGTCATCTCCATCTCGGTTTTTGGATGTCTCCATCTCGGTTTGTTGGTCGTCTCCATCTCGGTTTGTTGGTCGTCTCCATCTGGGTTTGTTGGTCGTCTCCATCTCGGTTTGTTGGTCGTCTCCATCTTGGTTTGTTGGTCGTCTCCATCTTGGTTTTTGGATGTCTCCATCTCGGTTTGTTGGTCGTCTCCATCTCGGTTTGTTGGTCGTCTCCATCTCGGTTTGTTGGTCGTCTCCATCTCGGTTTGTTGGTCGTCTCCATCTGGGTTTGTTGGTTGTCTCCATCTCGGTTTGTTGGCCGTCTCCATCTCGGTTTGTTGGTCGTCTCCATCTGGGTTTGTTGGTCGTCTCCATCTCGGTTTGTTGGTCGTCTCCATCTCGGTTTGTTGGTCGTCTCCATCTCGGTTTGTTGGTCGTCTCCATCTCGGTTTGTTGGTCGTCTCCATCTCGGTTTGTTGGTCGTCTCCATCTGGGTTTGTTGGTCGTCTCCATCTCGGTTTGTTGGTCGTCTCCATCTCGGTTTGTTGGACGTCTCCATCTGGGTTTGTTGGTCGTCTCCATCTGGGTTTGTTGGACGTCTCCATCTCGGTTTGTTGGTCGTCTCCATCTGGGTTTGTTGGTCGTCTCCATCTCGGTTTGTTGGTCGTCTCCATCTGGGTTTGTTGGTCGTCTCCATCTCGGTTTGTTGGTCGTCTCCATCTCGGTTTGTTGGTCGTCTCCATCTCGGTTTGTTGGTCGTCTCCATCTGGGTTTGTTGGTCGTCCCGATCTTGTTTTTTTTGGTCGTCTCCATCTCGGTTTGTTGGTCGTCTCCATCTCGGTTTGTTGGTCGTCTCCATTTCGGTTTGTTGGTCGTCTCCATCTCGGTTTGTTGGTCGTCTCCATCTCGGTTTGTTGGTCGTCTCCATCTCGGTTTGTTGGTCGTCTCCATCTTGGTTTTTGGTCGTCTCCATCTGGGTTTGTTCGTCGTCTCCATCTCGGTTTGTTGGTCGTCTCCATCTGGGTTTGTTGGTCGTCTCCATCTCGGTTTGTTGGTCGTCTCCATCTCGGTTTGTTGGTCGTCTCCATCTCGGTTTGTTGGTCGTCTCCATCTCGGTTTGTTGGTCGTCTCCATCTGGGTTTGTTGGTCGTCCCGATCTTGTTTTTTTTGGACGTCTCCATCTCGGTTTGTTGGTCGTCTCCATCTCGGTTTGTTGGTCGTCTCCATCTCGGTTTGTTGGTCGTCTCCATCTCGGTTTGTTGGTCGTCTCCATCTTGGTTTGTTGGTCGTCTCCATCTTGGTTTGTTGGTCGTCTCCATCTTGGTTTGTTGGTCGTCTCCATCTTGGTTTGTTGGTCGTCTCCATCTTGGTTTGTTGGTCGTCTCCATCTGGGTTTGTTGATCGTCTCCATCTCGGTTTGTTGGTCGTCTCCATCTTGGTTTGTTGGTCGTCTCCATCTTGGTTTTTGGATGTCTCCATCTCGGTTTGTTGGTCGTCTCCATCTCGGTTTGTTGGTCGTCTCCATCTCGGTTTGTTGGTCGTCTCCATCTCGGTTTGTTGGTCGTCTCCATCTCGGTTTGTTGGTCGTCTCCATCTCGGTTTGTTGGTCGTCTCCATCTTGGTTTTTGGATGTCTCCATCTGGGTTTGTTGGTCGTCTCCATCTTGGTTTTTGGATGTCTCCATCTCGGTTTGTTGGTCGTTTCCATCTCGGTTTGTTGGTCGTCTCCATCTCGGTTTGTTGGTCGTCTCCATCTCGGTTTGTTGGTCGTCTCCATCTCGGTTTGTTGGTCGTCTCCATCTCGGTTTGTTGGTCGTCTCCATCTGGGTTTGTTGGTCGTCTCCATCTCGGTTTGTTGGCCGTCTCTATCTCGGTTTGTTGGTCGTCTCCATCTGGGTTTGTTGGTCGTCTCCATCTCGGTTTGTTGGTCGTCTCCATCTCGGTTTGTTGGTCGTCTCCATCTCGGTTTGTTGGTCGTCTCCATCTCGGTTTGTTGGTCGTCTCCATCTCGGTTTGTTGGTCGTCTCCATCTGGGTTTGTTGGTCGTCTCCATCTCGGTTTGTTGGTCGTCTCCATCTCGGTTTGTTGGACGTCTCCATCTGGGTTTGTTGGTCGTCTCCATCTGGGTTTGTTGGACGTCTCCATCTCGGTTTGTTGGTCGTCTCCATCTCGGTTTGTTGGTCGTCTCCATCTGGGTTTGTTGGTCGTCTCCATCTCGGTTTGTTGGTCGTCTCCATCTGGGTTTGTTGGTCGTCTCCATCTCGGTTTGTTGGTCGTCTCCATCTCGGTTTGTTGGTCGTCTCCATCTCGGTTTGTTGGTCGTCTCCATCTTGGTTTTTGGTCGTCTCCATCTGGGTTTGTTCGTCGTCTCCATCTGGGTTTGTTGGTCGTCTCCATCTGGGTTTGTTGGTCGTCTCCATCTTGGTTTGTTGGTCGTCTCCATCTCGGTTTGTTGGTCGTCTCCATCTCGGTTTGTTGGCCGTCTCCATCTCGGTTTGTTGGTCGTCTCCATCTGGGTTTGTTCGTCGTCTCCATCTCGGTTTGTTGGTCGTCTCCATCTCGGTTTGTTGGTCGTCTCCATCTGGGTTTGTTGGTCGTCCCGATCTTGTTTTTTTTGGACGTCTCCATCTTGGTTTGTTGGTCGTCTCCATCTCGGTTTGTTGGTCGTCTCCATCTCGGTTTGTTGGTCGTCTCCATCTCGGTTTGTTGGTCGTCTCCATCTGGGTTTGTTGGTCGTCCCGATCTTGTTTTTTTTGGTCGTCTCCATCTCGGTTTGTTGGTCGTCTCCATCTCGGTTTGTTGGTCGTCTCCATTTCGGTTTGTTGGTCGTCTCCATCTCGGTTTGTTGGTCGTCTCCATCTCGGTTTGTTGGTCGTCTCCATCTCGGTTTGTTGGTCGTCTCCATCTTGGTTTTTGGTCGTCTCCATCTGGGTTTGTTCGTCGTCTCCATCTCGGTTTGTTGGTCGTCTCCATCTGGGTTTGTTGGTCGTCTCCATCTCGGTTTGTTGGTCGTCTCCATCTCGGTTTGTTGGTCGTCTCCATCTCGGTTTGTTGGTCGTCTCCATCTCGGTTTGTTGGTCGTCTCCATCTGGGTTTGTTGGTCGTCCCGATCTTGTTTTTTTTGGACGTCTCCATCTCGGTTTGTTGGTCGTCTCCATCTCGGTTTGTTGGTCGTCTCCATCTCGGTTTGTTGGTCGTCTCCATCTCGGTTTGTTGGTCGTCTCCATCTTGGTTTGTTGGTCGTCTCCATCTTGGTTTGTTGGTCGTCTCCATCTTGGTTTGTTGGTCGTCTCCATCTTGGTTTGTTGGTCGTCTCCATCTTGGTTTGTTGGTCGTCTCCATCTGGGTTTGTTGATCGTCTCCATCTCGGTTTGTTGGTCGTCTCCATCTGGGTTTGTTGGTCGTCTCCATCTAGGTTTTTGGATGTCTCCATCTCGGTTTGTTGGTCGTCTCCATCTCGGTTTGTTGGTCGTCTCCATCTCGGTTTGTTGGTCGTCTCCATCTCGGTTTGTTGGTCGTCTCCATCTCGGTTTGTTGGTCGTCTCCATCTCGGTTTGTTGGTCGTCTCCATCTTGGTTTTTGGATGTCTCCATCTGGGTTTGTTGGTCGTCTCCATCTTGGTTTTTGGATGTCTCCATCTCGGTTTGTTGGTCGTTTCCATCTCGGTTTGTTGGTCGTCTCCATCTCGGTTTGTTGGTCGTCTCCATCTCGGTTTGTTGGTCGTCTCCATCTCGGTTTGTTGGTCGTCTCCATCTCGGTTTGTTGGTCGTCTCCATCTGGGTTTGTTGGTCGTCTCCATCTCGGTTTGTTGGCCGTCTCTATCTCGGTTTGTTGGTCGTCTCCATCTCGGTTTGTTGGTCGTCTCCATCTCGGTTTGTTGGTCGTCTCCATCTCGGTTTGTTGGTCGTCTCCATCTCGGTTTGTTGGTCGTCTCCATCTCGGTTTGTTGGTCGTCTCCATCTCGGTTTGTTGGTCGTCTCCATCTCGGTTTGTTGGTCGTCTCCATCTCGGTTTGTTGGTCGTCTCCATCTCGGTTTGTTGGTCGTCTCCATCTGGGTTTGTTGGTCGTCTCCATCTCGGTTTGTTGGTCGTCTCCATCTCGGTTTGTTGGACGTCTCCATCTGGGTTTGTTGGTCGTCTCCATCTGGGTTTGTTGGACGTCTCCATCTCGGTTTGTTGGTCGTCTCCATCTCGGTTTGTTGGTCGTCTCCATCTGGGTTTGTTGGTCGTCTCCATCTCGGTTTGTTGGTCGTCTCCATCTGGGTTTGTTGGTCGTCTCCATCTGGGTTTGTTGGTCGTCTCCATCTCGGTTTGTTGGTCGTCTCCATCTCGGTTTGTTGGTCGTCTCCATCTCGGTTTGTTGGTCGTCTCCATCTCGGTTTGTTGGTCGTCTCCATCTCGGTTTGTTGGTCGTCTCCATCTGGGTTTGTTGGTCGTCTCCATCTCGGTTTGTTGGTCGTCTCCATCTCGGTTTGTTGGACGTCTCCATCTGGGTTTGTTGGTCGTCTCCATCTGGGTTTGTTGGACGTCTCCATCTCGGTTTGTTGGTCGTCTCCATCTCGGTTTGTTGGTCGTCTCCATCTGGGTTTGTTGGTCGTCTCCATCTCGGTTTGTTGGTCGTCTCCATCTGGGTTTGTTGGTCGTCTCCATCTCGGTTTGTTGGTCGTCTCCATCTCGGTTTGTTGGTCGTCTCCATCTCGGTTTGTTGGTCGTCTCCATCTTGGTTTTTGGTCGTCTCCATCTGGGTTTGTTCGTCGTCTCCATCTGGGTTTGTTGGTCGTCTCCATCTGGGTTTGTTGGGCGTCTCCATCTGGGTTTGTTGGTCGTCTCCATCTCGGTTTGTTGGTCGTCTCCATCTCGGTTTGTTGGCCGTCTCCATCTCGGTTTGTTGGTCGTCTCCATCTGGGTTTGTTGATCGTCTCCATCTCGGTTTGTTGGTCGTCTCCATCTTGGTTTGTTGGTCGTCTCCATCTTGGTTTTTGGATGTCTCCATCTCGGTTTGTTGGTCGTCTCCATCTCGGTTTTTGGATGTCTCCATCTCGGTTTGTTGGTCGTCTCCATCTCGGTTTGTTGGTCGTCTCCATCTGGGTTTGTTGGTCGTCTCCATCTCGGTTTGTTGGTCGTCTCCATCTTGGTTTGTTGGTCGTCTCCATCTTGGTTTTTGGATGTCTCCATCTCGGTTTGTTGGTCGTCTCCATCTCGGTTTGTTGGTCGTCTCCATCTCGGTTTGTTGGTCGTCTCCATCTCGGTTTGTTGGTCGTCTCCATCTGGGTTTGTTGGTTGTCTCCATCTCGGTTTGTTGGCCGTCTCCATCTCGGTTTGTTGGTCGTCTCCATCTGGGTTTGTTGGTCGTCTCCATCTCGGTTTGTTGGTCGTCTCCATCTCGGTTTGTTGGTCGTCTCCATCTCGGTTTGTTGGTCGTCTCCATCTCGGTTTGTTGGTCGTCTCCATCTCGGTTTGTTGGTCGTCTCCATCTGGGTTTGTTGGTCGTCTCCATCTCGGTTTGTTGGTCGTCTCCATCTCGGTTTGTTGGACGTCTCCATCTGGGTTTGTTGGTCGTCTCCATCTGGGTTTGTTGGACGTCTCCATCTCGGTTTGTTGGTCGTCTCCATCTGGGTTTGTTGGTCGTCTCCATCTCGGTTTGTTGGTCGTCTCCATCTGGGTTTGTTGGTCGTCTCCATCTCGGTTTGTTGGTCGTCTCCATCTCGGTTTGTTGGTCGTCTCCATCTCGGTTTGTTGGTCGTCTCCATCTGGGTTTGTTGGTCGTCCCGATCTTGTTTTTTTTGGTCGTCTCCATCTCGGTTTGTTGGTCGTCTCCATCTCGGTTTGTTGGTCGTCTCCATGTCGGTTTGTTGGTCGTCTCCATCTCGGTTTGTTGGTCGTCTCCATCTCGGTTTGTTGGTCGTCTCCATCTCGGTTTGTTGGTCGTCTCCATCTTGGTTTTTGGTCGTCTCCATCTGGGTTTGTTCGTCGTCTCCATCTCGGTTTGTTGGTCGTCTCCATCTGGGTTTGTTGGTCGTCTCCATCTTGGTTTGTTGGTCGTCTCCATCTCGGTTTGTTGGTCGTCTCCATCTCGGTTTGTTGGTCGTCTCCATCTCGGTTTGTTGGTCGTCTCCATCTGGGTTTGTTGGTCGTCCCGATCTTGTTTTTTTTGGACGTCTCCATCTCGGTTTGTTGGTCGTCTCCATCTCGGTTTGTTGGTCGTCTCCATCTCGGTTTGTTGGTCGTCTCCATCTCGGTTTGTTGGTCGTCTCCATCTTGGTTTGTTGGTCGTCTCCATCTTGGTTTGTTGGTCGTCTCCATCTTGGTTTGTTGGTCGTCTCCATCTTGGTTTGTTGGTCGTCTCCATCTTGGTTTGTTGGTCGTCTCCATCTGGGTTTGTTGATCGTCTCCATCTCGGTTTGTTGGTCGTCTCCATCTTGGTTTGTTGGTCGTCTCCATCTTGGTTTTTGGATGTCTCCATCTCGGTTTGTTGGTCGTCTCCATCTCGGTTTGTTGGTCGTCTCCATCTCGGTTTGTTGGTCGTCTCCATCTCGGTTTGTTGGTCGTCTCCATCTCGGTTTGTTGGTCGTCTCCATCTCGGTTTGTTGGTCGTCTCCATCTTGGTTTTTGGATGTCTCCATCTGGGTTTGTTGGTCGTCTCCATCTTGGTTTTTGGATGTCTCCATCTCGGTTTGTTGGTCGTTTCCATCTCGGTTTGTTGGTCGTCTCCATCTCGGTTTGTTGGTCGTCTCCATCTCGGTTTGTTGGTCGTCTCCATCTCGGTTTGTTGGTCGTCTCCATCTCGGTTTGTTGGTCGTCTCCATCTGGGTTTGTTGGTCGTCTCCATCTCGGTTTGTTGGCCGTCTCTATCTCGGTTTGTTGGTCGTCTCCATCTGGGTTTGTTGGTCGTCTCCATCTCGGTTTGTTGGTCGTCTCCATCTCGGTTTGTTGGTCGTCTCCATCTCGGTTTGTTGGTCGTCTCCATCTCGGTTTGTTGGTCGTCTCCATCTCGGTTTGTTGGTCGTCTCCATCTGGGTTTGTTGGTCGTCTCCATCTCGGTTTGTTGGTCGTCTCCATCTCGGTTTGTTGGACGTCTCCATCTGGGTTTGTTGGTCGTCTCCATCTGGGTTTGTTGGACGTCTCCATCTCGGTTTGTTGGTCGTCTCCATCTCGGTTTGTTGGTCGTCTCCATCTGGGTTTGTTGGTCGTCTCCATCTCGGTTTGTTGGTCGTCTCCATCTGGGTTTGTTGGTCGTCTCCATCTCGGTTTGTTGGTCGTCTCCATCTCGGTTTGTTGGTCGTCTCCATCTCGGTTTGTTGGTCGTCTCCATCTTGGTTTTTGGTCGTCTCCATCTGGGTTTGTTCGTCGTCTCCATCTGGGTTTGTTGGTCGTCTCCATCTGGGTTTGTTGGTCGTCTCCATCTGGGTTTGTTGGTCGTCTCCATCTCGGTTTGTTGGTCGTCTCCATCTCGGTTTGTTGGCCGTCTCCATCTCGGTTTGTTGGTCGTCTCCATCTGGGTTTGTTCGTCGTCTCCATCTCGGTTTGTTGGTCGTCTCCATCTCGGTTTGTTGGTCGTCTCCATCTGGGTTTGTTGGTCGTCCCGATCTTGTTTTTTTTGGACGTCTCCATCTTGGTTTGTTGGTCGTCTCCATCTCGGTTTGTTGGTCGTCTCCATCTCGGTTTGTTGGTCGTCTCCATCTCGGTTTGTTGGTCGTCTCCATCTGGGTTTGTTGGTCGTCCCGATCTTGTTTTTTTTGGTCGTCTCCATCTCGGTTTGTTGGTCGTCTCCATCTCGGTTTGTTGGTCGTCTCCATTTCGGTTTGTTGGTCGTCTCCATCTCGGTTTGTTGGTCGTCTCCATCTCGGTTTGTTGGTCGTCTCCATCTCGGTTTGTTGGTCGTCTCCATCTTGGTTTTTGGTCGTCTCCATCTGGGTTTGTTCGTCGTCTCCATCTCGGTTTGTTGGTCGTCTCCATCTGGGTTTGTTGGTCGTCTCCATCTCGGTTTGTTGGTCGTCTCCATCTCGGTTTGTTGGTCGTCTCCATCTCGGTTTGTTGGTCGTCTCCATCTTGGTTTGTTGGTCGTCTCCATCTGGGTTTGTTGGTCGTCCCGATCTTGTTTTTTTTGGACGTCTCCATCTCGGTTTGTTGGTCGTCTCCATCTCGGTTTGTTGGTCGTCTCCATCTCGGTTTGTTGGTCGTCTCCATCTCGGTTTGTTGGTCGTCTCCATCTTGGTTTGTTGGTCGTCTCCATCTTGGTTTGTTGGTCGTCTCCATCTCGGTTTGTTGGTCGTCTCCATCTTGGTTTGTTGGTCGTCTCCATCTTGGTTTGTTGGTCGTCTCCATCTGGGTTTGTTGATCGTCTCCATCTCGGTTTGTTGGTCGTCTCCATCTTGGTTTGTTGGTCGTCTCCATCTTGGTTTTTGGATGTCTCCATCTCGGTTTGTTGGTCGTCTCCATCTCGGTTTGTTGGTCGTCTCCATCTCGGTTTGTTGGTCGTCTCCATCTCGGTTTGTTGGTCGTCTCCATCTCGGTTTGTTGGTCGTCTCCATCTCGGTTTGTTGGTCGTCTCCATCTTGGTTTTTGGATGTCTCCATCTGGGTTTGTTGGTCGTCTCCATCTTGGTTTTTGGATGTCTCCATCTCGGTTTGTTGGTCGTTTCCATCTCGGTTTGTTGGTCGTCTCCATCTCGGTTTGTTGGTCGTCTCCATCTCGGTTTGTTGGTCGTCTCCATCTCGGTTTGTTGGTCGTCTCCATCTCGGTTTGTTGGTCGTCTCCATCTGGGTTTGTTGGTCGTCTCCATCTCGGTTTGTTGGCCGTCTCTATCTCGGTTTGTTGGTCGTCTCCATCTGGGTTTGTTGGTCGTCTCCATCTCGGTTTGTTGGTCGTCTCCATCTCGGTTTGTTGGTCGTCTCCATCTCGGTTTGTTGGTCGTCTCCATCTCGGTTTGTTGGTCGTCTCCATCTCGGTTTGTTGGTCGTCTCCATCTGGGTTTGTTGGTCGTCTCCATCTCGGTTTGTTGGTCGTCTCCATCTCGGTTTGTTGGACGTCTCCATCTGGGTTTGTTGGTCGTCTCCATCTGGGTTTGTTGGACGTCTCCATCTCGGTTTGTTGGTCGTCTCCATCTCGGTTTGTTGGTCGTCTCCATCTGGGTTTGTTGGTCGTCTCCATCTCGGTTTGTTGGTCGTCTCCATCTGGGTTTGTTGGTCGTCTCCATCTCGGTTTGTTGGTCGTCTCCATCTCGGTTTGTTGGTCGTCTCCATCTCGGTTTGTTGGTCGTCTCCATCTTGGTTTTTGGTCGTCTCCATCTGGGTTTGTTCGTCGTCTCCATCTGGGTTTGTTGGTCGTCTCCATCTGGGTTTGTTGGTCGTCTCCATCTGGGTTTGTTGGTCGTCTCCATCTCGGTTTGTTGGTCGTCACCATCTCGGTTTGTTGGCCGTCTCCATCTCGGTTTGTTGGTCGTCTCCATCTGGGTTTGTTCGTCGTCTCCATCTCGGTTTGTTGGTCGTCTCCATCTCGGTTTGTTGGTCGTCTCCATCTGGGTTTGTTGGTCGTCCCGATCTTGTTTTTTTTGGACGTCTCCATCTTGGTTTGTTGGTCGTCTCCATCTCGGTTTGTTGGTCGTCTCCATCTCGGTTTGTTGGTCGTCTCCATCTCGGTTTGTTGGTCGTCTCCATCTCGGTTTGTTGGTCGTCTCCATCTCGGTTTGTTGGTCGTCTCCATCTTGGTTTGTTGGTCGTCTCCATCTTGGTTTGTTGGATGTCTCCATCTTGGTTTGTTGGTCGTCTCCATCTTGGTTTGTTGGATGTCTCCATCTCGGTTTGTTGGTCGTCTCCATCTTGGTTTGTTGGATGTCTCCATCTCGGTTTGTTGGTCGTCTCCATCTTGGTTTGTTGGATGTCTCCATCTTGGTTTGTTGGTCGTCTCCATCTTGGTTTGTTGGATGTCTCCATCTTGGTTTGTTGGTCGTCTCCATTTTGGTTTGTTGGATGTCTCCATCTCGGTTTGTTGGTTGTCTCCA
Organism: Sebastes aleutianus; assembly: GCA_916700875.1. Taxonomy (NCBI): domain Eukaryota; kingdom Metazoa; phylum Chordata; class Actinopteri; order Perciformes; family Sebastidae; genus Sebastes; species Sebastes aleutianus. Next base: position 31,870,743 of record CAKAKS010000032.1, read on the forward strand.
TCTCGCTTTCGGAAAGGTAGACACGATGCATCCATTAGCGTTTTTGTTTTTTAAATAAGTTTGGTTTGGTGTTTCATCTTCATCTTCATCTTCATCTTCATCAGTGTTCTCCGGTGAACTCAGTTGACCTTTTGGTTTGCAGACGGCGTTAAATCCAACTTGTATTGACCCTTTTTGTGTCAACGTCACGGTGTTAGCTGAAGGCTAACGCTAGCAGTGGGCTAACCGCCGATTAGCAGAAGGCTGAACTCTTATTGTGAAATGCATCATGCCACAGGAAGCACATAATGTGTTTGTCGCTGAGGTCAGAGCTGACAACATCCTGTCTTCCTCTCCGCTAGATGGTGATGGAGGGAGTCCGAGGCGCCGGTATCGAGGGAGATATCGCCATCGATGATGTCACCATCGAGGAGGGCGAATGTAAAGACCCTCCCCCCAACAGTGAGTACCATTCATATGCTATATATGATATATACATATATATACATATATATAGGTTGAGATGTGTTCTCACATTATCCAGAATGTTTCCAACAAAGCAGAGAAGTGTGTAGTTGTCACGGTATTGGAGCGTTAACACCAGATCCATCTCAGGCTGTAATCATCTCATGACCCTCGTAGGGCCGTGAACCTCAGGTTGGGAACCACAGCTTCAGTTTGCATCCAAACTTTTAACCGAACTTCCAGAAAATCATCAAAAGAAAATGTGAATTTTCACCGTAACTGCTTTATGTTATTATTCATCTTTATGTTATTATTCATCTTTATGTTATTATTCATCTTTATGTTATTATTTATCTTTATGTTAATATTCATCTTTATGTTAATATTCATCTTTATGTTATTATTCATCTTTATGTTATTATTCATCTTTATGTTAATATTCATCTTTATGTTATTATTTATCTTTATGTTAATATTCATCTTTATGTTAATATTCATCTTTATGTTATTATTCATCTTTATGTTATTATTCATCTTTATGTTAATATTCATCTTTATGTTATTATTCATCTTTATGTTAATATTCATCTTTATGTTAATATTCATCTTTATGTTATTATTTATCTTTATGTTAATATTCATCTTTATGTTAATATTCATCTTTATGTTAATATTCATCTTTATGTTATTATTTATCTTTATGTTAATATTCATCTTTATGTTATTATTCATCTTTATGTTATTATTCATCTTTATGTTATTATTTATCTTTATGTTAATATTCATCTTTATGTTAATATTCATCTTTATGTTATTATTTATCTTTATGTTAATATTCATCTTTATGTTAATATTCATCTTTATGTTAATATTCATCTTTATGTTATTATTTATCTTTATGTTAATATTCATCTTTATGTTATTATTCATCTTTATGTTATTATTCATCTTTATGTTATTATTTATCTTTATGTTAATATTCATCTTTATGTTATTATTCATCTTTATGTTATTATTCATCTTTATGTTATTATTTATCTTTATGTTAATATTCATCTTTATGTTAATATTCATCTTTATGTTATTATTCATCTTTATGTTAATATTCATCTTTATGTTATTATTTATCTTTATGTTATTATTCATCTTTATGTTATTATTTATCTTTATGTTATTATTTATCTTTATGTGTCACTCTTTTATTTTATTTCACCCATAAAAAATAAATAAATCAATTAACGCTCTTATTGTTTTAAACCCTCTCTCTCTCTCTCTCTCTGTCCCTCTCTCTCTGTCTCTCTCTCTCTCTCTCTGTCCCTCTCTCTCTGTCTCTCTCTCTCTCTCTCTATGTCCCTCTCTCTGTCTCTCTCTCTCTCTCTCTCTCTCTCTCTCTCTGTCCCTCTCTCTCTGTCTCGCTCTCTCTCTCTCTCTGTCCCTCTCTCTCTCTCTCTCTCTCTCTCTCTCTCTGTCTCTCTCTCTCTGTCTCTCTCTCTCTCTCTCTCTCTCTGTCTCTCTCTCTCTCTCTCTGTCCCTCTCTCTCTGTCTCTCTCTCTCTCTCTCTGTCTCTCTCTCTCTCTCTCTCTCTCTGTCTCTCTCTCTCTGTCTCTCTCTCTCTCTCTCTCTCTCTCTCTCTCTCTCTCTCTCTCTCTCTCTCTCTCTCTCTCTGTCTCTCTCTCTCTCTCTCTCTCTCTGTCTCTCTCTCTCTCTCTCTCTCTCTGTCTCTCTGTCTCTCTCTCTCTCTCTCCCTCTCTCTGTAACAGATCTGAGGTCGCTCGGCCCGCCGTCATCCCCCCATATATGGCAGCTGTGCGTCACTCTGAGTCTTGCTCTGATTGGCCGGCAGAGGTGACCCCCCCTCTCTACGGGATGCCACAACCTTTGACTCTTTTGCCCCCCCCCCCTCCCCCCCCCCGCCACCTCATCACCTCCTCACCCCATCCCATCATCCTCCACCATTAACCCCCCCCCAACTACCAAAGATGAGGTAAGAGCTACAGAGAGACATCCCGCCAACATGGCAGACATGAAAGGTCAAGAGGTCACACGGAGAGGTGACCTCATCATGCTAGCTGTTTCCAGTCTTTATGCTAAGCTAACACATCCAGATTTTATTTCTCATTATTTTGACTGACAAGGAAAGTCATCATTTTAATTTACTATCACATAACTTGAAAAAATGAAAAGTCATAATTCTGACTTCATATCTCATAACTTTGGCTTAATTTCTCATTATTTTGAATTAGGAAGTCCTGTTTTTATTTGCTTCCTCAATTTGTTTATGTAATAACTCATAACTGTGACTTTAAATGTCCTCATTTTAAATTTCCCTCACATCAGATTGACTTATTTTATCAGAATTGTGACTTAAAAATTCATAATTTTGACCTTGAGTTTGTTATTTTGGCTGTTACCATCTTGTTTTTTTGCAACCAGAGGAGTCGCCCCCTGCTGGCTACTAGAAAGAATGCAGGTTTAAGGCTCTTCAGCGTTGGCTTCACTTTTCAGACTCCGGAGGTTACGTCCACTTCTTTTATACAGTCTATGGTTGTAGTTTGTGAAAGGTAGACACGCTGCCAATCATCCATCAGCGATTATGGATGTTCCATCTACATCTTCATCTTCATCTTCATCAGTGTTCTCCGGTGAACTTAGTTGACCTTTTGGTTTCAGCTCAGCGCCACAAAGCACAGGGAATCAGGCTCTTCAGTCAGAAAACAGAGGGAATAATAGCTTGAATGTCACCCCCCCCCCATCATCCCATCATCCCATCATCCCCTCTCATGACCCCCCCCCCCCCCTCCACAGATCAACAGTACTGTACCGCGAGGAGCTGGACAGACAAACGGCAGTCTCTCTTATTTTGGGGGGAGGTAACTTTTTGCAGCGGGAGGACCGACGGTGTTTTTAAAAAAGACTTTTAGACGTTGTTTTGACGTCCGTCCGTCCGTCCGTCCGTCCGTCTGAGGAGGAGAGTTCACCCTCTGCCATGACATCAAGTGCCTTCAGACTCACAGAGGAAAAGATCGCCGGGCCGAGGACCGCTGTCGTCACGGAAACGGAAAGAAAGCGCCGGACATCGTTACGTCTTATTGGCCGAGGAGAAAATAACCGCTGAATATTTCCTGGTGTGATTATGCAGAGAATTAGTTTCTTACAGATCTTCTTTTTTTATTATTTTAAAGATGAAAATGTTTGTGATGACAAAGAGGATTCTGGGAAAACGGAAGCCATGTTGGATGGCGAAGAGGAGGCAGCGGAGTACTCTGGACACTTATTTAACAATTTAAAGAACAATCATAATCTGAGGATCTGTGACTGGATATTTCAGAATAAAAGACTTCCTGTTCAGACGATTTTCAGCCCCTAAGCCAATGGGATTCAAGCATTTGGCATCTCTCAGAACTATTTTAGTATTTCAAAATAAGAGTTTTCAGAAGGAGGCAGAGACTTTGATTCTACCTGAGATCATCAGTTACCTTAAAACTACAAAAACAGCCGGAGCTTTTGGAAAAAGAGGAAAAAAATGTATTGTAAAATCAAATCTTATATTGTTCCTATGATATTATAAAGACGTTTAATCTCCTTATCTTTTGTTTTGTTGGTTTTAACGACGGTGTTCAGGTCTCTATGTTGGTTTTTCATTGGTTCAAACTCCAAAAGAAAATCTGAAAGATTGAAAATACAGCAGTAATGATTTTATTATTATTATTATTAGTATTATTATTATCATTTCAGGGAGTTGATGGTTTTTATTTTAGGGAGATTTGATCGACGTCCTGCTCATAAAACATTTCTGCTACAAACAAAACTACACGCTGAGAATTCATTAAAAGAAGCACAAAAAGACAAACGAGTCGACACATGAACATCTGTACACACATCTGTATGGAAACTCCCACAGAGTCATCAGCTCTGCATCATATGGAAGCTCATTTCTGCCAAGAAAAAATAATTTAAATTACTAACCGTAAATAGTTATGAATGTAAAAGTCACAAGATAAACTGAGAGTTAGTCAATAATAACTTTGACTTCATTTCTCATTATTTTGACTGAAAGCCAGAATCTTGATTTACTATCACATAATTAAAAAAGAAAGTAATATTGTTTGCATGAAAAGTCATAATTCTGACATAACTTTGACTTAGTTTCTCATTATTTTAGATTGGAAAGTCCTGTTTTTATTTGCTTTCACAATGTATTATGTAAAAACTCATAATTGTGACTGTAAATGTTCGTTTTGAATTTCATCACATCAGATTGACTTATTATATCATAACTGTGACTTACAAATTCATTTTTATGATTGACCAACTCATATTTTTGAAGCCTTGAGTTTGTCATGTTGGCCGTCACCATCTTGGTTTTTGGCCGTCACCATCTTGGTTTTTGGCCGTCTCCATCTTGGTTTTTGGCCGTCACCATCTTGGTTTTTGGCCGTCACCATCTTGGTTTTTGGCCGTCTCCATCCTGGTTTTTCGGCCGTCGCCATCTTAACTTTTGGCCGTCTCCATCTTGGTTTTTGGCCGTCACCATCTTGGTTTTTGGCCGTCACCATCTTGGTTTTTGGCCGTCACCATCTTGGTTTTTGGCCGTCTCCATCTTGGTTTTTGGCCGTCTCCATCTTGGTTTTTGGCCGTCTCCATCCTGGTTTTTCGGCCGTCGCCATCTTAACTTTTGGCCGTCTCCATCTTGGTTTTTGGCCGTCACCATCTTGGTTTTTGGCCGTCACCATCTTGGTTTTTGGCCGTCACCATCTTGGTTTTTGGCCGTCTCCATCTTGGTTTTTGGCCGTCTCCATCTTGGTTTTTGGCCGTCACCATCTTGGTTTTTGGCCGTCACCATCTTGGTTTTTGGCCGTCACCATCTTGGTTTTTGGCCGTCACCATCTTGGTTTTTGGCCGTCTCCATCTTGGTTTTTGGCCGTCTCCATCTTGGTTTTTGGCCGTCACCATCTTGGTTTTTGGCCGTCTCCATCCTGGTTTTTCGGCCGTCGCCATCTTAACTTTTGGCCGTCACCATCTTGGTTTTGTCATTCCTAACATCTCATCCATTTTTTCTGGCAGGAATGGGCCTCCGTACTCGAGCTCGGAAACGTGCGGTGACAGTAAAACTACACGACTGCCATTTTGATTCAAGTGGTTTCACAGTAATCTGTGAGAAAATGATGACTTTAACTTGAGAATCCATTTAAAGACGCAGTGAAACAGCAGTTTGAGCGTCTTTAGGTTCTTTAAAGGGACGAATTTATCAGTAAAACTAATAAAAATGTGGGCGAGGTATCTTCAGGATTTGATTAAATTGAATTTGAATTGATTTGATCAACTAAAAGTAGAGCTGAACGATTTAGAAAAATATTTTATTGCAATTATTTTGACAGATATTGCAATTGCGATATGATTTGCGATAAAAGAGGGAATGATAATCATTATTCTCATTTTCATTGAAAACATATTAAAATGATAACGGTGTGATTTTTGCACCAAGCAGAGGTTTTCTTGTCGAGTAGATTTATATGATTCACTGTGTCTTTAAAAATGTCTTTATTAAGAAAAGAACATGTTTTTATTGCAGATACAGAATAATAATAATAACGCATCACTTAAGAAGCCTGATTTCCATCTCAGCCGCTCATATTACACTTTGATGAGTTCAGCATTAGATAACTCATTCCCTCAGATAAATATCATTTCTTTTTAATGTTTTGTTGATTCTTGTCCTCCCCGTGGCGACGCTCTTCCCTCTCTCAGCGGGTTTCTCCACTGCAGCTGATAATCAGACTTTTATTAAAGCTCCTCCGGGTATCAGTTTATCCTCCGCTGCATCATTATCACATTAACTCCGTTCATCCCTGGAGATCCTCCGAGAAAAACAACACCGCGTTCATTTACTTTATTCATTTCT
>CAKAKS010000032.1:31882088-31912088 GCA_916700875.1 Sebastes aleutianus
TATAAAAGTATTAGCATCAAATCTACTTAAAGTACCAAAAGAAGTAAAGGTACTCCTTCTGCAGAATAAAACATATCATATTATTGTACTATAATTATTGTTGCATTAATGTGTTCATCACTTTAATGTTGCAGCTGATATGTAGGTAGATTGATTGATTTCATAACACATATTTTATATATATTATAAGCTGTTTCACAGATTTCATGAATAACTTGTGACTCTGTCTCGTGTCCAGGTAGACAGCCGTCAACGAAAATACCTCCAGGACGGCGGTGAGTGTTATATATATATATACAGTATATATATACAGTATATACTGTATATATATATATATACAGTATATATACAGTATATATATACAGTATATACTGTATATATATATATATACAGTATATATACAGTATATATATATATATATATATATATATATATAGTAATTATCTGAATTATCTATTATAATTATTTTAATTATTTATTATAATTATTTTAATTATTTATTATAATTATCTATTATAATCATCTTAATTATCTGTTATAATTATCTTTATTATCTTCTAGAGAAACTGATGATTTCTTCTGAATGAGGCTCAACTTCTCTCACTGTGTTTATAATAACCATCATTTATAAATGATAAATTTACAGTTAATTAATCTTTAGTTCATATTTTTTTTATTCTTAACAAACAATGAAATTGTTGAAAATGCTATAAGTTATGTTATTTAATCATTAGTTTGTGTAATATGAAATAATGAGGTTATAAATTATATATTGTGTCATAGCTGATAAGAGACAATAACAATTACATTCAGATTACATTATTAAACTGTTTATCTTATTGTTGCACACATTATAACATGTATATACTATTATAATATTCATTAGTGATTAATGGATGATATTAATGATTTTTAAACTTTTAAGAAGTCGTTTGTAAAACATCTATAAACATTACATAGAGAGATGGAAACTAATTATTAACTATTAACTATCTGTCTAAATAATGTTTATAGATGATTTACAAAGTATTTATTAACCATTTAACAAGGTATTATTATAATCATCAGTTGTAACTTTATATTAGCATCCAAATAATGTTTATTGATGGTTTAAAACCAGATATTAACTATTAACAAAGTGTTGCAAATATCTATCTATATATTGTTTATTGATGATTTACAAACTATTTCTTTAATGTTAACAAACAATGAAATGATAATGAATAATGTTTAATAATTATTAGTAATGTTATAATTGATGTTATTTAATCAGTAGTTTGTGTAATATGAAATAATTAGTTTATATATTGTATCATAGCTGATAACATTACGTTCAGATTACATTATTAAAGTATTTATTAACAGTTTATTGTTGCACACATTATAACATTTTATATACTTTATGAAGTATTTATTAGTGATTAACAAATGATTTGTAAACTTTTAAGAAATTGTTGTAAAACATATATAAATATTACATAGATAGATGGACCAGAAACCAAGTTGGGTACATTTTGAATGTAGAATATAATAATTATAATAATAATAATAATAATAATAATAATAATAATAATAATAATAATAGTAATAATAATAATAATAATATAATAATAATAATGTGATAATAATAATAATAATAATAATAATAATGTGATAATGATAATAATAATAATAATAGTAATAATAATAATAATAATAATAAAACAAACTGTCCAGAGAAAGATTCCGTGTGAAGCTCTGATGTTTCACCAGCAGGTGGCAGCATCGCCCTGTCAGGGATTCTTTCACAACAATGACCGGCTCCGTACATTATCCTTTACATATCATGACATCATCGGTACGGTCACGCTAACAGCAGAGTAAACAGAGGGAGGTAGGGGGGCTCATCCGGGACTTAACAATCCGTTTAAGGTGGAGACGAAGTCCTTTGTGGTGATTCCACCTTAAGAGAGTCCACAGAGCTTCTCGCTGACCTCCCACAGCTTCCGGGCCTCGGCGTCGTCTCGTCCCCGGGCGCTCACTTCCTGTACGGCGCAGCAGGAGAAGTAGCGTCCGCTCAGGTGTTCGATGCCCTCCTGCAGGCAGCAGTGCAGCGTGGTCTGAGCGCCGTCCGCCGGGTCCAGGAACAGCAGGCGGGCCACGGGCTCGATGAAGACCTTCTGCCACAGGCTGACGTTACGGGACAGCTCGGTCCGAACCACACCTGCAGGACCAGAGACACACCTGGATCAACATACTGATCAACATAATGAAAGCTTTCCGGCTCGCCCCGACCGTTTAATGATCACCTGACCACGCCCGACGTCGCCCCGACCGTTTAATGATCACCTGACCACGCCCGACGTCGCCCCGACCGTTTAATGATCACCTGACCACGCCCGACGTCGCCCTGACCTATATTATTCTAATATATATTTAAATATTATAACTCTTTAAAAATATATAGAATATTATAACTCTATATAACTACATAAATATATAACTTTATATAAACTTTAAATATATAACCTCTCTGAAATGTTGTGTTTTTTTTATACTCAGAATATTGTACATTTTATTAAAAAGATGTTTAAAGATTATTCTCATATATATTTAAATATATAAACTCTATAAAAATAATAATAATATATAAAATAATATAAAAAAATATAACTTTATATAAACTCTAAATATATAAACTGAAATTGTGTGGCTTTTTTCAATACTCAGAATATTGTACATTTTGTTATTTATTTAACTGTTAAATTATTAGTTTAGTATATTTTATTTCCCTACATTGTCTGGTGCCAGGTATGTCATTTCTAAATTCCTTTTATTTCAATTTCATGTACTCAGTTTACCTAAAAACAGGAAGTCAGCTAGTTTAAAAAGTAGTTTGTAGTTGAAGAACTTGTTTGTTTCTCGCCAGCTGCAGTTGAAAGACGTGAATATGTGACATGTTTTACTGCATTCTTGTCATGTCATTTTAACTCTGGGTTTGGTTCTTTGTGTGTTTTTAAACACGTGTCTCAGTCAGTGTTTTTAAATTCACCTGTTTTTAAATGTTTGCATTCAAGATAAAAAAATTTGAGTGGAAATGTGAGAAATAAAGTCGAAACTTCCCTAAAAAGTTGTTCCGCTTGGCTGAGGTGTAAATTTACAAAATTTGCGCAACATTTGAATGGAAACTTATAGTCGACATCGTCTTTGATAATACGATGTCATGTTAAACTGGTATTAATGTTCATATCTTCTGTCAGTATGTTCGAGGCTTTGGGACGTCACACTTCCAGGACTGGGAAACATTATCCAGGTTACATTCCCGGATCGTAGGAGTTAGTTTGGTTGGTAGGATGTTGGATCGTAGGAGTTAGTTTGGTTGGTAGGATGTTGGATCGTAGGAGTTTGTTTGGTTCGTAGGATGTTGGATCGTAGGAGTTAGTTTGGTTCGTAGGATGTCGGATCATAGGAGTTAGTTTGGTTGGTAGGATGTTGGATCGTAGGAGTTAGTTTGGTTCGTAGGATGTTGGATCGTAGGAGTTAGTTTGATTCGTAGGATGTTGGATCGTAGGAGTTAGTTTGGTTGGTAGGATGTCGGATCGTAGGAGTTAGTTTGGTTGGTAGGATGTTGGATCGTAGGAGTTAGTTTGGTTCGTAGGATGTTGGATCATAGGAGTTAGTTTGGTTCATAGGATGTTGGATCGTAGGAGTTAGTTTGGTTGGTAGGATGTCGGATCGTAGGAGTTAGTTTGGTTTATAGGATGTCGGATCGTAGGAGTTAGTTTGGTTGGTAGGATGTTGGATCGTAGGAGTTAGTTTGATTCGTAGGATGTTGGATCGTAGGAGTTAGTTTGGTTGGTAGGATGTCGGATCGTAGGAGTTAGTTTGGTTTATAGGATGTTGGATCGTAGGAGTTAGTTTGGTTGGTAGGATGTTGGATCATAGGAGTTAGTTTGGTTCATAGGATGTTGGATCGTAGGAGTTAGTTTGGTTGGTAGGATGTCGGATCGTAGGAGTTAGTTTGGTTTATAGGATGTCGGATCGTAGGAGTTAGTTTGGTTGGTAGGATGTTGGATCGTAGGAGTTAGTTTGGTTCGTAGGATGTTGGATCGTAGGAGTTAGTTTGGTTGGTAGGATGTCGGATCGTAGGAGTTAGTTTGGTTTATAGGATGTTGGATCGTAGGAGTTAGTTTGGTTGGTAGGATGTTGGATCGTAGGAGTTAGTTTGGTTGGTAGGATGTTGGATCGTAGGAGTTAGTTTGGTTGGTAGGATGTCGGATCGTAGGAGTTAGTTTGGTTTATAGGATGTTGGATCGTAGGAGTTAGTTTGGTTCGTAGGATGTTGGATCGTAGGAGTTAGTTTGGTTCGTAGGATGTTGGATCGTAGGAGTTAGTTTGGTTGGTAGGATGTTGGATCGTAGGAGTTAGTTTGGTTGGTAGGATGTTGGATCTTAGGAGTTAGTTTGGTTCGTAGGACGTTGGATCGTAGGAGTTAGTTTGGTTTATAGGATGTTGGATCGTAGGAGTTAGTTTGGTTGGTAGGATGTTGGATCGTAGGAGTTAGTTTGGTTGGTAGGATGTCGGATCGTAGGAGTTAGTTTGGTTGGTAGGATGTCGGATGGTATTAGTTGGATGGTTACCTGGGTGGACGCTGTAGCAGGTGACGTCGGATCCTTTCAGCCTCATGGCGAGCTCGTGGGTGAAGAGCATGTTGCACAGTTTACTGTTGCAGTACGCCTGGAAGAACTGCCAGCTGTACCTGCCGGTGCCCAGGTGTCTGTTCACCGCCAGCGCCTGAACGCAACACACAACAACAAATAGGTCATTAACACAGAATAACCTGAGTTGTATAACGTGATGATGTAATCCGTCCAGGTGTCACTCCCTCGAGACGAGGAATGTTCACACACAAGTATGAATGAATGTCTTTTTGTGACATAAGGGCACACCTGAACACAAAGGAATCCCGGAACAAAAGAAGCAGCTCGACGCTGAAGAACACGATGCTTCTAAATGTGTTCAGCGAACGAAGAAATCAGGAGACACGGATCTGATAAATATGATAACCATATTCAGTCCAAAATGGCGACTGCGGCTGTTGTCAAAAAAACATCGGAGTTTCCTCTCTTTGCTTCTATACTCTTTGAAAGAACTCTGAAAGGAGTTGAAGCGTTAGTTGAACTTCAGGTTAAGTAAAGTAGAACTCTTATGAGTATTTTGAGAGGTAAAAAAAGAGAGAGACATTTCAGAAACACAAAGGGTGAAATGAAGTGAAGAATGAGATTTTATTATCACAAATTGTTCATACCGTAGTTACATACCGCGTTCACTATATTTACCCTATTCTCTAATTTTAAAGCAACTGAAGTGTTAAAATGTCCCTGAAGAACTGAGCTAACGTCTGTGTGTCTGTTAACGCTGTAAATCCCTTCAGTGTGAGTTCACGTTGTCTCGGTGTTTTACCTCCAGGTCGATGTGTCCCCAGCGGTAAGCCATGGAGGACAGCGTGACCACTCGTCCTCCCTGCGCCTCCTTCAGGCGCTGCAGCAGCAGGTACGTCAACAGGAAGTGACCCAGGTGGTTCACCCCGAACTCGATACCGAAACCGTCTTCTGTCCGCCCGTCAGCCACCAGACCTGCAGGACAGATTCACACAAGACATTATAAAATATAAAAACTAAAAAAATAAGAAATTTGAAATAGACTCATGTGTTTGTTTAACAAAAGAATATATTCATTAAAATATTAATATATTAATATATTAATATAATATATAATATATTAATATAAATAGCAGATTTGGTTAAATTATAAAATTAAAATAAAAAAAAGAATCACTTAATTCAAATCAATCAATTCAAAAGTTAAAAAAAGTATAAAATATTAGATGCTAAATTAGAACCAACTCTGGTGCTGTGGCTTCTATCCGTTACATCACCAGGAAGAAGACAATAGGTCTTTGTCTCATGAACATTTTCTTAATCTTGAGTGAAGCCGGTGATTAAAGATGATTGAAATGTTGTTATTGTAACTGCTGACTCATCGTCACACCCGAACAGGTACACTGAACAGGTATGTACACCTGAGCGTCAGCTGCCGTCACACCTGACTGTTAATATCTGCGTTCTCAAAGGTCGGATGTTTCTCTGGAACTGAGTGTTCTATCACTCCTGTTCTCTCATCAGCATGTTCCCACAATATGTCAGCTTTTCTGTTCATAAAATCAATGAGTAGGCTATATATGTATATCCTGCTCTATCTAAACTAGTATTAATATATCCTGCTCTATCTTAACTAGTATTAATATATCCTGCTCTATCTAAACTAGTATTAATATATCCTGCTCTATCTTAACTAGTATTAATATATCCTGCTCTATCTATACTAGTATTAATATATCCTGCTCTATCTAAACTAGTATTAATATATCCTGCTCTATCTTAACTAGTATTAATATATCCTGCTCTATCTATACTAGTATTAATATATCCTGCTCTATCTTAACTAGTATTAATATATCCTGCTCTATCTATACTAGTATTAATATATCCTGCTCTATCTAAACTAGTATTAATATATCCTGCTCTATCTTAACTAGTATTAATATATCTTGCTCTATCTAAACTAGTATTAATATATCCTGCTCTATCTAAACTAGTATTAATATATCCTGCTCTATCTTAACTAGTATTAATATATCTTGCTCTATCTAAACTAGTATTAATATATCCTGCTCTATCTTAACTAGTATTAATATATCCTGCTCTATCTATACTAGTATTAATATATCCTGCTCTATCTTAACTAGTATTAATATATCCTGCTCTATCTTAACTAGTATTAATATATCCTGCTCTATCTATACTAGTATTAATATATCCTGCTCTATCTTAACTAGTATTAATATATCCTGCTCTATCTATACTAGTATTAATATATCCTGCTCTATCTTAACTAGTATTAATATATCCTGCTCTATCTATACTAGTATTAATATATCCTGCTCTATCTATACTAGTATTAATATATCCTGCTCTATCTTAACTAGTATTAATATATCCTGCTCTATCTATACTAGTATTAATATATCCTGCTCTATCTATACTAGTATTAATATATCCTGCTCTATCTATACTAGTATTAATATATCCTGCTCTATCTATACTAGTATTAATATATCCTGCTCTATCTATACTAGTATTAATATATCCTGCTCTATCTATACTAGTATTAATATATCCTGCTCTATCTTAACTAGTATTAATATATCCTGCTCTATCTAAACTAGTATTAATATATCCTGCTCTATCTAAACTAGTTGTTACAACCCGGCTCAAAGGTTGCAACAAAAAGATGATCCCGGACGAGCCCCCCATTTGTTAAAACTCGTCTGGTCTCCCATTTTTGTTGCAACCTTTGAGCCGGGTTGTAAGTAATTTACCGTTACAAAGGGACTATTATTCTACAGGAGCTCAGTGGAATTACCACACAGCTAAGTTTCATTGGTTTATAATGCTGGTATGACCGAGACTTAAGGCTGGCCTACACTGCCAGATGTTTCAGATCTTAGCAGATGTGTAAAATGTGACATAACGACATGTTGTGGAGAAATACTTGAGTACTGACGTCATGAATAACAAGGCTTTCTGTGTGTTTTTGTGTACCAGCGTTGTTGATGAGCAGATCCAACCTGGACTCAGTTTTCAGGAACGTTTCCGTGAAGCAGCGAACCGACTTCAGACTGGCCAGGTCCAGCTGCATGTAGAGGACGTCGGTACTTCCTGTTTCCTGGAGCGAAATCATCATCATCAGGTCAGTTGGGATATTTACTTTAATTAAAGAGTCTGATATTTATAATGTAACACACTGATTAAAAAGAGAGAACTTAGTAATGTAGTACACGTTTTCATTCCTTTTATCAATTTTTAACTCTGAAAATACTCGCAACAGTTCGACTTTTCTTTACCTTCAGCACGGTTCGCTTCGAGTCCAACTAACGCTTCAACTCCTTTCAGTTTATACACTAAATATGCCTTGATTCCTAATAGCAGCTCATTTCACTGTTTCTAGCTGTTTCTAGACAGTCAACGTGTTTCAGTGATTACCAGCGCTGTCAAAGTTAACGTGTTAATGACACGTTATTATTGAACGTATACTTCAGCTCCTTTCTGCGTTCATCTCCCGTCAGTCAGCTCATCGATGTGCTAATGATGAGGACTCTCTGTAGCTCAGCAGGCGGCGGCGGGCTCACAATGATTAGCATGTGTGAACGACCAATGCACCTTAACTGCTTCCACTGCTAATACTAACTTATATAATACTATAATAATATAATAATAATAATAATAATAATATTATAATACTAACTAATCTAACTTTTTTCAGTGGAGTCTTTCAAGAATTATGCGACCGCTCCTTAACAAGCAATCACATGTCGCAGGTCAGTCAGAGTGATTATTAAATGCAGCGTCTCCCTCCAGTTCTTCTTCTTCTTTGTTCCTACCTGTTGTATATCTGCGATGGCGACCTCGGCCTTTTCCCGGTTTCGGCAGGCCAGGATCACTCGGGCTCCCCTCCCGGCCAGGTGAAGAGCCGTCGCTTTACCGATGCCGGTGTTCCCGCCTGCAGCAAGAAAACACAAACTGTCACTTTTTAGCTCTGGATGTTAGTCTGTCACCAGAAATATGTCAATGGAATGTGGTTCAGACATTCATGTTCCCCAGAGGATGAATCCTACTCTCTTCAGTGATTTCCTCAATGCCTCTTTAGCGCCACCAACAAGTCAAAGTTTTCACAGATTCAGTGAAATATCTCAACATCCACTGGATGGATTATCACTGACTTTGGTTCAACCAATTGGGCCCCCGTATAAAGTAATCTGGATTAAAATGAAGCAAATAAAGACAATGATCATTAAATGTCCTAATTAGGACTCTAACTAATAATTAATGTCGTCATCAAGTAAACTACTATTTCTTCAATTAATTATTTAGACTATAAAATGTTATAAAATAGTGAATCGGTCTTTAAATGTTTTGTTTTGTCCAGCAAACAGTTCAAATATATGAAGTTTACTAATATATGTATATATATATTAGTAAACTTAACTAATATATATATATATATATTAGTAAACTTCATATATTTGAACTGTTTGCTGGACAAGATGAAGTGATTATTAATTGTATCTATCGACTAATTGTTTAATTGACTAATTAATGTCTGTTTATTTATTTATTCTGACATTTAAACAAGTAACCCATCAAGTGTCCAAAGACTAGATTTAATATGATGAGGAAAAATACCACAACATTTGTTCTGATTGGTCAGAAGTCTTTAGACATTTTAACGGTTGATCCAACAGTACAATGTTGAAAAATCACACTTTTATTAATAGTCAAAGTCAGGATCTTTTGAAGAATGAGGAAAAATGTTGTATTTATTAAATGTTTTCCAAATGAAATATATTTTTACGTTGCCCATGTGTGCAGATCTGTGATATTCAACTTGTTATGAGTTCATAGATACCAAATAGAATAGAATGGAAAATACTTTATTTTCTGCTTTTCGCGTACAAAAGGCAGAAATCTGTCTTCGGTTGTCATGTGCAAAAACTGCGATTAAATACTTGATTGTGCTCGTTGTAGTTTCTGAGATACAGACGTTTACTTATCATATTATATTCAGTCTTCGGGCTCATGATGGGACGACTTAAAATATAATATAGTCTGTTGTGTCCCATCATGTGTCCAAAGACTAGATTTAGTATGATCAGAAAAACTCACTTTTCAGCCGAACGGTTCGACCCATTTTAAAAACTTCAACCAAAGAAAATTAAATCATTTTTAAAATTTAAATAAACTGATCAAATAAACACTTTTTTTCTTTTCTTTGTTGTTCTGTTTAGAAATTACTTGAATTATTTCAGTTTTGTTTTTTTTTGCAGTATCTTATTATTCCATGACTTTGAAACCCCGCCCGTATCCAATACTTGTTTCAGTTGACTAAATGTTTCAGCACTTATCTTCATTAATGTCTGTTTATATATTCTGACTTTTAAACCAATAACCATCTCTTTAGTATGATCTGTGATATTCAACTTGTTATGAGTTCATAGATACCAAATAGAATAGAATGGAGAATACTTTATTTTCTGCTTTTCGCGTACAAAAGGCAGAAAACTGCTATTAAATACTTTTACTACTTTCTCATGGTACTATATTCAGTCCTTAGACACATGACGGGAGAGAGTCCCGTCATGTGTCCAGAGACTAGATCAGAGAAACACTCCCCTTTCAGCAGAACGGTTCGACCCATTTTAAAAAACCTCCACCAAAGAAAAGTACAGATTTCAGCTGCGGCACACATAAACACTTTTTCTTTTCTTTGTTGTTTCAGTTAGAAATGAGTCGTATTGTTTAAAAGTAGAGTATGTTATTATTCTCTGACTTTAAAGCCACGTGACTCACCTGTGATGATGACGGTCTTGCCGGCCATCGCTGCGTTGCCTTTACATTTGGACCTTTTGAAGAGAGTCTGAGTGAGGAAGACGTATCCTCCCAGAACCACGGTGGCCAGCAGCAGCAGATGAAACATGGTTTACTAGAGTATTACAACAGCAGCTGTCTGACTGACTCAGCTCGGCCTTTTATCCCCCCGCTGGAGCTCACCTGTCGGACCGGTTCTACTTGCCCGGGGCGGGGGGGTGAGTCACAGCTTGCTCCAGTCCGACTGGTTCTGTCTACTTACGGTTCTCATCTTTCGACTGAAACTCCCGCTAGTTGGACCTTCCAGATACTGAACCCTGATGAACTCCAGGACTTCCTGTTGAAACCTTCAAAATAAATACCCTGATGACAAATTATTATTTTTATATGTTTAGCCTATAAATGTAAAAGAGTTCTTCATTAATATATAATAATAATAATAAATAATATAATAATAACAACAATAATAATAAAAATAATAACAATAAGACAATAATAATAATAATAATAATAATAATAATAATAACAATAACAATAAGATAATAATAATAATAATAATAATAATAATAATAGTTTATTTGAATAGAACTTTTCAAAACCACAATGTGCTTTACACAAAACAAATAATAAAAACAAAACTACAGGAATAAATTCAATAAGACAAACCACTAAAACACACATAAGATATAAAACTTTCAAATATTTAAAATGTCCCTTTGTGTGTTGTTGACCTTAGCTTTACTACTTTTATTTTTTAAATACTGTTTTCATTACTTCTGTGTAGTAGAAACATATCGTAGATATATATCGTTTTGTTTTTTTATTAATTTATATATTGTGCGATAAAGTGATTACAAAACAGGTGATGTCAAGTACAGGGATGGATATATATATATATATATATATATATATATATAAACTAAATATATTATACAAAATTAAAAACTAAAAATTAAAAAAGCAAAGAGTTTTTTTTTCAAATATTTTGCACAACAAGCTAAAATAGTGCTTCATTAATCCTGTAGAATAAGTGATATTCTACATACATAAATTAGGTCATGAAAAGACTATATAAACATATTAAAATCACAAGCATGTTTCGGGATCAATAAAGTTACTATCTATCTATCTATCTATCTATCTATCTATCTATCTATATGTTTAAAGGGACAGTTCAGGTGTGCTTCTCCATGGTCGGTGTATTACTACAGTAGATGGAGTTTGGAGCAAAGTGATGTACCGCTGTGGACGGATTTTAGACACCTAAAAACATCAATATCAGTTTAAATGTACGCTATATTTAGAATATTTTCACCTGTTCACCTCGCCGTCAGACAGCCCTTTACCTCGCCGTCAGACGGCCCTTTCTGACGGGGAACTGAAGCCGTTACATCGTTCTCTTCAGCCACCAGACTCCATTCACAAAAACACTAATTTAACCTCTCAGAACAGGAGTAGCTGGTCTACCGCTGCATCCATCGGTTAGTTGGTTTGTGTTATTGTGGGACTTTGGTGTTTTAAATCAGGGGTTCTCAAACTTTTTGGGGCCAGGGCGCCATATTGGACCAGGCAAGACAGTTCAGTAACCCTATACAAGTGAACGGGGGATAAAAAGCACTATAACGTCTACATTCCTCAACCCATTTCAACCAGTCCTTATTATATTGAAGGGTTTATGATCTATGAGGAGTAGAGAAATACAGTTTAGTCTCCAGTTACTTAGAATCTGGATAGTTAATCTATAATCGCTGCTAGATGCTAAATAATGACCTAATAATTGATTGAATCCACCGTATGGAAGGACAGACTGCTGGAACCGGACGCAGTGACGTTAACGTATTTAACAGTTTTTACACCAAAATCTTTGGGAAAAGATAAAAAAAAAATGGTGACGTTAACTTTAACGTTCCTCCTCGTAGATCATAAACCCTTTAATATAATAACGACTGGTTGAAACCGGTTGAGGAATGTAGACGTTATAGTGCTTTTCATCCAGAGAAACAGCAGCTCCCCCGTTCACTAGTACAGAGTTACAGGCCAGTCAGACCAGGTCCAATATGACGCCCACGATGACGTACGATCCAGGAGTCAATGTGGCGTCTATGTATATATACACTCAGTGGCCACTTTATTAGGTACACTAATACAGTCCAATACAACAGCTTATGTCATGTATGTAATGTAACATATTTAACTTACATATGTAACTTAAGTTACGTAACAAACGTACTTACTTTAACCCAAACCACGATCTTTTCCTAAACCTAACCAAGTAACGTAACGTACTTTACTTATGTCACGTATGTAACGTAACGTTAACCACTTGTTGAAGTCTGCTGTATTGTGACTGCATTAGACTGTACAGGCGTACCTAATAAAGTGACCACTGAGTGTATATCTATGTATATATATCTATGTACACATGTCTATGTATATATATCTATGTATATACTGTATATCTATGTATATATATCTATGTATATACTGTATATCTATGTATATATATCTATGTATATACTGTATATCTATGTATATACTGTATATCTATGTACACATGTCTATGTATATACTGTATATCTATGTACACATGTCTATGTATATACTGTATATCTATGTATATATATCTATGTATATACTGTATATCTATGTATATATATCTATGTATATACTGTATATCTATGTACACATGTCTATGTATACACTGTATATGTTTATGTTCAGCTTGTGGAGACTTTAAATTTAATGCAGATAAATCTATAATTATATAATTATCATCATGTAATTTATAAAACCTCTGAAAGCAGAAGCTGATTTGAATTTTGATGCATTCAAGAGCAGACATGAAACAAAGGCGTAACGTCGCGGTTATATGGCGTGCGCTCGGCTACCAGCGAAGGAAGCACGCAGCCTCAGATTTCAGGTTTCAGGATTCAGGCCAAACCGCAGAAACCCTCGCTGAGCTCCCACAGCTTCTTGGCCGTGGCGTCGTCTCTCGCCTTCGACTCGATGTTCAGCCGCGGCGAGCAGCGGTCGAAGTAGTGGCCGCTGAGGTGCTCGATGCCCGGCTCCAGAGCACAGTGGAGCGTGGTCTGAGCTCCGGACACAGCGTCCACGAAGAACAGGTACATGAACGGGACCACCAGGATCTTCCCCCAAAAACCAGAAGAACGAGCGATCTCCGTCTGGATGGGTCCTGATAGAGAAGAAACACATTACTAAAGCTGACTCTACATTTCATTTATTCATTATTATGTATGGAAGACCAAATCTGTCGGAAGGAATGACAAAAATATTAGTAATATTAAGTTAGAATTAACTTAATTAATGTTTATTTTGATAGCCCTCTTCTCTGTTAGTAACCATGGTGACGTGTTTAGTGGAGGTAGAATAATTCTCTGAACACGTTAGCTAACGCTGGTTAGCTAACGCTGGCTAGCTAACGCTGGTTAGCTAACGCTGGCTGGCTAACGCTGGTTAGCTAACGCTGGCTGGCTAACGCTGGTTAGCTAACGCTGGCTAGCTAACGCTGGCTGGCTAACGCTGGCTGGCTAACGCTGGCTAGCTAACGCTGGCTGGCTAACGCTGGCTGGCTAACGCTGGCTAGCTAACGCTGGCTGGCTAACGCTGGTTAGCTAACGCTGGCTAGCTAACGCTGGCTAGCTAACGCTGGCTGGCTAACGCTGGCTGGCTAACGCTGGCTAGCTAACGCTGGCTGGCTAACGCTGGCTGGCTAACGCTGGCTAGCTAACGCTGGCTGGCTAACGCTGGCTAGCTAACGCTGGCTGGCTAACGCTGGCTAGCTAACGCTGGCTGGCTAACGCTGGCTAGCTAACGCTGGCTGGCTAACGCTGGCTAGCTAACGCTGGCTGGCTAACGCTGGTTAGCTAACGCTGGCTGGCTAACGCTGGTTAGCTAACGCTGGTTAGCTAACGCTGGCTGGCTAACGCTGGCTGGCTAACGCTGGTTAGCTAACGCTGGCTGGCTAACGCTGGTTAGCTAACGCTGGTTAGCTAACGCTGGTTAGCTAACGCTGGCTAGCAAGTATTGTTGTCTTGTTTTTTTTAATGTCTGAATAAAATCCTAGTTTCTCTCAACATGTGCCGTCACTCACTCTCCAGGATCACCAGAGGTAGTTGACAAAGTTAAGATGAACCAACGGGACCAGATTAGACCGCTACGCTGCCGGAGACTACTGCAGGAGGAGGAGACGGCTGGAGAACGCTAGCTAGCTAACGCCTGCTCTCCTCCCGGTGAAGTCGTCTCCTAGCGGCGAGGAGTGAAGCGGAGGGACCGTGACCCGGCGCTGTCCTCTGTCCTCTGTTGGACTCATTTCCTGTAGCATGGTGGAATTAGCGAGCTAAGCTAGCTAAGTAGCCAGTCACTAAACAACGTAAAGCTTCATCCTCACAGTCTGGTCCCAGCAGATGAATCACCGTGCTATCACCAGATGAGGCACCGTGCTATCACCAGATGAAGCACCGTGCTATCACCAGATGAAGCACCGTGCTATCACCAGATGAAGCACCGTGCTATCACCAGATGAGGCACCGTGCTATCACCAGATGAATCACCGTGCTATCACCAGATGAATCACCGTGCTATCACCAGATGAAGCACCGTGCTATCACCAGATGAATCACCGTGCTATCACCAGATGAAGCACCGTGCTATCACCAGATGAAGCACCGTGCTATCACCAGATGAAGCTCCGTGCTATCACCAGATGAAGCACCGTGCTATCACCAGATGAGGCACCGTGCTATCACCAGATGAAGCACCGTGCTATCACCAGATGAAGCACCGTGCTATCACCAGATGAAGCACCGTGCTATCACCGATGAAGCACCGTGCTATCACCAGATGAATCACCGTGCTATCACCAGATGAATCACCGTGCTATCACCAGATGAAGCACCGTGCTATCACCAGATGAAGCACCGTGCTATCACCAGATGAAGCACCGTGCTATCACCAGATGAAGCACCGTGCTATCACCAGATGAAGCACCGTGCTATCACCAGATGAAGCACCGTGCTATCACCAGATGAATCACCGTGCTATCACCAGATGAAGCACCGTGCTATCACCAGATGAAGCACCGTGCTATCACCAGATTGAAGCCCGTGCTATCACCAGATGAATCACCGTGCTATCACCAGATGAATCTCCGTGCTATCACCAGATGAAGCACCGTGCTATCACCAGATGAAGCACCGTGCTATCACCAGATGAATCACCGTGCTATCACCAGATGAAGCACCGTGCTATCACCAGATGAAGCACCGTGCTATCACCAGATGAAGCACCGTGCTATCACCAGATGAAGCACCGTGCTATCACCAGATGAAGCTCCGTGCTATCACCAGATGAATCACCGTGCTATCACCAGATGAAGCACCGTGCTATCACCAGATGAAGCACCGTGCTATCACCAGATGAAGCACCGTGCTATCACCAGATGAAGCACCGTGCTATCACCAGATGAAGCTCCGTGCTATCACCAGATGAATCACCGTGCTATCACCAGATGAAGCACCGTGCTATCACCAGATGAAGCACCGTGCTATCACCAGATGAAGCACCGTGCTATCACCAGATGAATCACCGTGCTATCACCAGATGAAGCTCCGTGCTATCACCAGATGAAGCACCGTGCTATCACCAGATGAAGCACCGTGCTATCACCAGATGAAGCTCCGTGCTATCACCAGATGAAGCTCCGTGCTATCACCAGATGAAGCACCGTGCTATCACCAGATGAAGCACCGTGCTATCACCAGATGAATCACCGTGCTATCACCAGATGAAGCACCGTGCTATCACCAGATGAAGCACCGTGCTATCACCAGATGAAGCACCGTGCTATCACCAGATGAAGCACCGTGCTATCACCAGATGAAGCACCGTGCTATCACCAGATGAAGCTCCGTGCTATCACCAGATGAAGCACCGTGCTATCACCAGATGAAGCTCCGTGCTATCACCAGATGAATCACCGTGCTATCACCAGATGAAGCACCGTGCTATCACCAGATGAAGCACCGTGCTATCACCAGATGAAGCACCGTGCTATCACCAGATGAATCACCGTGCTATCACCAGATGAAGCTCCGTGCTATCACCAGATGAAGCACCGTGCTATCACCAGATGAAGCTCCGTGCTATCACCAGATGAAGCTCCGTGCTATCACCAGATGAAGCACCGTGCTATCACCAGATGAAGCACCGTGCTATCACCAGATGAAGCTCCGTGCTATCACCAGATGAAGCACCGTGCTATCACCAGATGAAGCACCGTGCTATCACCAGATGAAGCACCGTGCTATCACCAGATGAAGCACCGTGCTATCACCAGATGAAGCACCGTGCTATCACCAGATGAAGCACCGTGCTATCACCAGATGAAGCACCGTGCTATCACCAGATGAAGCACCGTGCTATCACCAGATGAAGCACCGTGCTATCACCAGATGAATCACCGTGCTATCACCAGATGAAGCACCGTGCTATCACCAGATGAAGCACCGTGCTATCACCAGATGAAGCACCGTGCTATCACCAGATGAAGCACCGTGCTATCACCAGATGAAGCTCCGTGCTATCACCAGATGAAGCACCGTGCTATCACCAGATGAAGCTCCGTGCTATCACCAGATGAATCACCGTGCTATCACCAGATGAAGCACCGTGCTATCACCAGATGAAGCTCCGTGCTATCACCAGATGAAGCACCGTGCTATCACCAGATGAAGCTCCGTGCTATCACCAGATGAAGCACCGTGCTATCACCAGATGAAGCTCCGTGCTATCACCAGATGAATCACCGTGCTATCACCAGATGAAGCACCGTGCTATCACCAGATGAAGCTCCGTGCTATCACCAGATGAAGCACCGTGCTATCACCAGATGAAGCACCGTGCTATCACCAGATGAAGCACCGTGCTATCACCAGATGAAGCACCGTGCTATCACCAGATGAAGCACCGTGCTATCACCAGATGAAGCACCGTGCTATCACCAGATGAAGCACCGTGCTATCACCAGATGAATCACCGTGCTATCACCAGATGAAGCACCGTGCTATCACCAGATGAATCACCGTGCTATCACCAGATGAAGCACCGTGCTATCACCAGATGAATCACCGTGCTATCACCAGATGAAGCACCGTGCTATCACCAGATGAATCACCGTGCTATCACCAGATGAGGAACAACTTCACTTTTCTGTGTTTCATGACAGCATGGTGGAATTAGCATGCTAAGCTAGCTAAGTAGCCAGCCGTCCGACCAGCGGGTTTATCTGTAAAGATAAATTGAGGGCGTATAAATCTCTGGATGTCTCTAGTTAACTATCCTTCAGTAAAGTCAGTCACAAAGAGAGTCGGACGATATCAGAGAAGCGTTTCAGAGACGGAGAGAAAGGATGCTAATAGATTAGCCTTCTGCTGTTAGCCCACTGCTAGCGTTAGTTAGCCTCCAGCTAATGTTAGCCCACTGCTAGCGTTAGTTAGCCTCCAGCTAATGTTAGCCCACTGCTAGCGTTAGTTAGCCTCCAGCTAATGTTAGCCCACTGCTAGCGTTAGTTAGCCTCCAGCTAATGTTAGCCCACTGCTAGCGTTAGTTAGCCTCCAGCTAATGTTAGCCCACTGCTAGCGTTAGCCTCCAGTCTTTCCTTCGGTTGGATACTAAATCAAAATTCTGAGATAACATGCCAAGGTTTTGAGATAATTGATTGAGATAATTAAGTCAAAATGATCAAAATGACATTTTAAATCAGATTTCTGATTGAATAAGTAAACATTTTGATTTAATATCTCATAATTTTAATTAAGAAAGTCAAAATTTTGGTTAAAGTTATTAACTTCATAGGTAGATATTATAATGGATCTTATCTTGAGTTTTAACTTTTCATCTGTTTGTTTTTTCCTGGCAGAAATGGACCTCCATAGAAGGACCCTGGATGCTAGAAAGCAGTGAAGCTGCTGTGTGCTGACCTGGGTGGACGCTGTAGCAGGTGACGTCGGTGTCCTGCAGCCTCTTGGCGAGCTCGTAGGTGAAGAGGACGTTGCACAGTTTGCTGTGGCAGTACATCAGGAAGAGCTCGTAGTCGCTGCCGTCCACGCCGACGTCTCTCTGGGTCGTCAGAAGGTTGAAATCCACCTTCCCCATCTCGTACGCTTTAGAGGCCACGGTCACCACGCGGCTCGGCCCGCTCGCCTTCAGCCGGTCCAGGAGCAGCATCGTCAACAGGAAGTGTCCCAGGTGATTGACGCCAAAGATCATCCCGAAGCTGTCCTTTGTCTTTCCCCCGATTATCACGCCTGAAGACAGAAACAATAATAACTGCATGTCAGATTAATCTCCAGGTTCCAGCTTTCAGATGATGTTCAACACTTCTATGTGACATCTACTGATGAGCTGTCGGGCTGACCGGCGTTGTTGATGAGCACATCCAGTCTGGACTCGGACCGCAGGAAGTCGTCAACGAACGAGCGGACAGACTGCAGACTGGCCAGGTCGAGCTGCATGAAGATCACCTGGCTGTTCCCCGTCTCCTGATCACCATGACAACGAGGACAGGTTAGAAAACATTATATACACTTCCAGGACAGTTTCCTGCGTTCCTCCTGCTCTATTCAATCACCAGATGGTTTTATC
Organism: Sebastes aleutianus; assembly: GCA_916700875.1. Lineage (NCBI taxonomy): Eukaryota > Metazoa > Chordata > Actinopteri > Perciformes > Sebastidae > Sebastes > Sebastes aleutianus. Next base: position 31,901,216 of record CAKAKS010000032.1, read on the forward strand.
CAAAGACTGAATAGAAGAAGTGGACGTAGTCGCCGTGATGTCACCCATCGGTTTGTGGACTACTCCATCTTGGTTTTTGGTCTTCATCATCTTGGTTTTTGGTCTTCATCATCTTGGTTTTTGGTCTTCATCATCTTGGTTTTTGGTCGTCTCCATCTTGTTTTTTTTGTTTTTTTTAAGTTATTTTTTGGGGGCATTTTTTAACCATTTTTTTTTATTTATTTTTTTTATTGACAGTGGATAGAGTCTTGAAAGGGGGGAGAGAGCGAGAGAGTGGATGCGGAAAGGGCCACAGGCCGGATTCGAACTCGGGCCACCGCGGTCAGGACTGAGGCCTGTTACATGGGCGCCCGCTCTACCAACTGAGCTAAACAGGCGCCCCCATCTTGGTTTTTGACCGTCACCATCTCGGTTTTTGGCCCTCGCCATCTTGGTTTTAAGCCGTCTCCATCTTGGTTTTAAGCCGTCGCCAACTTTGTGCAACCAGAAGTGACGGGAGGTTGGAGCTAAGTACAACCGAACGCTGAATAAGATACAGAAACACACTGTGAAAGGGTTAAAGATATATTGTAGTATGAAGTGATATAATAGTAATATAAAGTGTTATTTACTGAGTGATGATCATAACGGAACCATAATAAACACAAGTAATTAAACCTCAGTCTGAACAAACAGGGTGTATTCCTGGTGAATGTGTGACGTCTACAGTCAGAAAGAGGTTTCTGTCTTCACCTGGATGATTTCCTGGACGGCAGCTTCGGCTCGCCGTCTGTCCCTGCAGGCCAGGATCACCCTCGCCCCCCTCCTGGCCAGATCCATCGCCGTGGTCTTACCGATGCCGGTGTTTGCTCCTGGAGAGAGGACATATTGATTAGCCGTGCTGGCGACGAGCCTGAACAGAGGGACATGTCGGTCTACCAGTTTGGTCCAAACATGAATGTTCATGACATTTGGAATCGAGGTTCATGATTCATGTTCATGCCCAGACGATGAATCCTAATGACGCTGGTGATCCCCTGACTTCAAAACGTCTTTAAATGTCTTTAAACATCCTTTACCGTCTTTAACCGTCTTTAAATGTCTTTAACCGTGTATTTATATATTTATATACTGTATGCGTATATTTATATATTTATATACTGTATATGTTTATTTATATATTATATACTGTATATGTATATTTATATACTGTGTGCGTATATTTATATATTTAAATACTGTATATGTATATTTATATATTTATATACTGTATGCGTATATTTATATATTTATATACTGTATGCATGTATTTATATATTTAAATATTGTGTGCGTATATGATGTTTTTCTTTGTTGATCATATTTTATAGGACCGATCCATAAACAGAATAAATACAGCAGGAACGAGACGGTCGTCCTTTAAAACATAAAGTAATATATAATCCATATGTGAACATGAATGAATCTGCTGCTCAGGAACGTTCTTCCAGAGCTTTCAACCATCAACATCTAACGGACCTCCGTGTGTTTGAAAGCTCAGAACGAGTCAGTACGGTGAGCTGAGGTCCTGTTTCTGCTCTCTAAGCATCATGGGAGCTGTAGTTGTTGTTGTTGGACCGGTTCCATCTGAGGTTGTGTTATCTGAAGAGCCTGATGGGACCGAATGGAGGCTCCACCCAGAGACTCCTCTCAGCGTTGTTCATTACACACACATACTGTACATTCATGACCTTTGACCCGCTGATGGGCAGCTGTTTTAGCAGCTGTTCTTCAGCTTTCGACACGTTGAGAACAAACTTTTAATCTCAAATAGAAGAATGAAGTCCTGTTGGACTCAAGCTGAGGCAGTTCCAGGAGACCTGCCTCAGCTTGTTGGACGTTAAGAGGTTGAAATCCTGAGAAGGAAATGTGCATTTAATTATTAACTTGAACAATGGGAGCAGTGATCCGGAGGAAACTTGAACTCTTGTTTATCCGATGAGGAGAAGTCCTCTGATAATAATACGAGTCCTGTGACAGTCCAGATGTTTCCTGACTGAAACTGCACATATGAGACTTCATCAGGAGTCATGTTTCAGCTGCTGTTCGGTGCAGGTTTGTTCTAATAGTTCCTGTTCCAAAACCCTCCGGTCTGCAGGCTGTGAACTCACCGGTGACGACGGCGGTCTTCCCGTGCAGCTCTACAGCGCTCCGACATCTGGGCAACTTGAGGAAAACAGCATGAAGGAGAAAATAGGCTCCGACTAACAGAAGAGAGAACAGCAACAGCAGCTCCAGCATCATCCTGAACGTTCACAGTCTTAATGGAGAACTCTGCAGCTCTCCGTGTGTGAGGGGGTGGGGGGGGGGTGTTTATCAGCTGGATCAGCAGCTCCACGCCCTCCTCCGGCCTCAGACAACCTCTCTTTCCTCTTGTTGCAGCACAGACCAGTTTCAGGTTTCCTGCAGCTTGCTGCTGTCGGACCGATCTGATCTGAGTTCAGTTGTCAGACTGAAGGTTTATTATGAGGAGAAGCAGCAGAGAAGTGATTCCACCTCACAAGAAAGATAAGAACAGTAAGAAAGGTCACCTCCCCCCGTCTACTGGGCCAAACCATGCGTAGTGCACGTGCTCTCAGTGTGTGTGAGTGTGAGTCGGATACAGGAGAGGAGGTTTGTGTTTATATCACACTGACATTAAGAACTAGTATTTCTGGATTCATGCTGCTAGCTCAGGCGAAGGATGACCCTCACTAACACGTGTTCTAATTATTAACAGATATGAGAGAGCCCCACACATAACCACATGTTAGATTTAACAGTTCAGTTCTCCTACAGGTCAGAGGTCAGCAACCTGCAGCTCCTCTCCAGCGGCTCCCTGTGGAGCTTTAAACATGGAAATGAATAACTGCTCTTTGTTCACATTTTAATTTTTATTGATCATTGTTGGAGGTCTATGTTACGACGGCACGACGGAGTATTAGGACCACATTGAGGAAAAAATTTAAAATATGACTTTAATTTGTAATATTACGACTTTTTTCTCGTAAAGTTATGACTTTATTCTTGTAATATTACGACTTTTTTTTCTCGTAATATTACGACTTTTTTCTCGTAATATTACGACTTTTTTTCTCGTAAAGTTATGGCTTTATTTCTCGTAATATTACGACTTTTTTTCGTAATATTATGACTTTATTTTAGTAATATCACGACTTTGTTTCTCTTAATATTACGACTTTTTTTCCTCATAATTTTACGACTTTTTTCTCGTAATATTACGACTTTTTTTCTTGTAAAGTTATGACTTTTTTCTCGTAAAGTTATGAATTTATTTCTTGTAATATTACGACTTTATGTCTCGTAATATTACGACTTTTTTCTCGTAAAGTTATGACTTTATTCTCGTAAAGTTATGACTTTATTCTCGTAATATTACGACTTTTTTCTCGTAAAGTTATGACTTTATTCTCGTAAAGTTATGACTTTATGTCTCGTAATATTACGACTTTTTTTCTCGTAATATTATGACTTTATTTTAGTAATATTACAACTTTGTTTCGCGTAATATTATGACATTTTTTCTCGTAATATTACGACTTTTTTTCTCGTAAAGTTATGACTTTATTCTCGTAATATTACGACTTTTTTCTCGTAAAGTTATGACTTTATTCTCGTAATATTACGACTTTTTTTCTCATAAAGTTATGGCTTTATTTCTCGTAATATTACGACTTTTTTTCGTAATATGACTTTATTTTAGTAATATCACGACTTTGTTTCTCTTAATATTACGACTTTTTTTCGTCATCATTTTACGACTTTTTTTCTTGTAAAGTTATGACTTTTTTCTCGTAAAGTTATGAATTTATTTCTTGTAATATTACGACTTTTTTTCTAATAATATGACTATTTTAGTAATATTACGACTTTGTTTCTCGTAAAGTTATGACTTTATTCTCGTAAAGTTATGACTTTATTCTCGTAAAGTTATGACTTTATTCTCGTAATATTACGACTTTATTCTCGTAAAGTTATGACTTTATTCTCGTAAAGTTATGACTTTATGTCTTGTAATATTACGACTTTTTTTCTCGTAATATGACTTTATTTTAGTAATATTACAACTTTGTTTTGCGTAATATGACATTTTTTCTCGTAATATTACGACTTTTTTTCTCGTAAAGTTATGACTTTATTCTCGTAATATTACGACTTTTTTTCTCGTAAAGTTATGACTTTATTTCTCGTAATATTACGACTTTTTTTCGTAATATGACTTTATTTTAGTAATATCACGACTTTGTTTCTCTTAATATTACGACTTTTTTTCCTCATCATTTTACGACTTTTTTCTCGTAATATTACGACTTTTTTTCTTGTAAAGTTATGACTTTTTTCTTGTAAAGTTATGAATTTATTTCTTGTAATATTACGACTTTTTTTCTAATAATATGACTATTTTAGTAATATTACGACTTTGTTTCTCGTAAAGTTATGACTTTATTCTCGTAAAGTTATGACTTTATGTCTCGTAATATTACGACTTTTTTTCTCGTAATATTATGACTTTATTTTAGTAATATTACAACATTTTTTCTCGTAATATTACGACTTTTTTTCTCGTAAAGTTATGACTTTATTCTCGTAATATTACGACTTTTTTCTCGTAAAGTTATGACTTTATTCTCGTAATATTACGACTTTGTTCTCGTAATATTACGACTTTTTTCTCGTAAAGTTATGACTTTATTCTCGTAATATTATGACCTTTTTTTCTCGTAAAGTTGGAGGGTATTCTTTCATTTTTAGTGTATAAATTTAATGAGAAGTGTACAAATTAAATTAAATTATCACCTTTTCAGCCAGCAGAAGTTTATTTTGGTTCGTCACAATTTTAAAAATAACTTATTGTTTATTATTTGATATATATATGTATATATATATACATATATATATGTATATAAAAGCTGAAATGACCTAAACAAGGAGCGTTGTTGTTTTGAGGTTGTTTTCTTTGTAATATATTGTATAAATGTAACATGCTGTATTTCATGGTGTTAAAACATTTAAATAAAGGAAGAATGAAATGTACACCTGGAATAAAGTGTTGTTATATATTTATTATTATTATTATTAGTGAGCCTGATGCTTGTTGTTGTTGTTGTTGTTGTTGTTGTTGTTGTTGTTGTTTCGATAGAAGCAGGTTGCTGGTTCAAAGTGTTTTATTAGATCCTGGAGGCACTGTGTGGGAGCTGTCTCTAGTCTCTAGTGTCTCAGGTCCTCCAGAAGTTCGGGTTCTGGTTGAGTCTCCTCTGGAAGTTCTCGTACCACTTGAGGACGCAGCTGGACGGGATGAAGGTCTCGGACGGGTTCGGGGTCATCTGGACCTGCGACACCGCGAAGGACGAGGCGAAGTTAAAGAAACTGTCCAACATCTTCTGACTGAAGAGCACGAAGGAGTCCAGCGAGGACACCGAGGCCGAGGACACCGGGACCTGCTGGGCCAGCTGGTCCAGAGCCTCCACCGAGACCCCGACCTGGGCCGCGGAGGAGGAGGAGGAGGAGGAGGAGCTGAAGGGGTTCTGTCCCCCGGTCCCGGTCCCGGTCCCGGTCCCCTGCAGCCCGGACAGCCTGAAGATGGCGCTGGGTTTGTCGTTGCTGATGAAGCCCAGCAGCTGCCAGACCGCCCCGCCGCCCGGTACCGGGTCCTGGTTCGGGTAGGAGAAGTAGACTGCCCCCCCCATCCCGGCTGGGAACGGAACCGAGCCCAGCATGAAGACCACCACGTGCTTCACGGTCTGGTAGTCCGGAACCGTGAACACGAACTTATCCGGAGCGACCTGGACCGCGTCGGTCTGGACCAACCGGCCCGCCACCACGCAGCCGAACATCGCAGAACCTCAGACCGCTCCCGGCCTCCGCTCCTCCGCTCCTCCGCTCCTCCGCTCCCGGCCTCCGCTCCTCCGCTCCCGGCCTCCGCTACTCCGCTCCTCCGCTCCTCCGCTCCTCCGCTCCTCCGCTCCCGGCCTCCGCTACTCCGCTCCCGGCCTCCGCTCCTCCGCTCCTCCGCTCCCGGCCTCCGCTCCTCCGCTCCTCCGCTACTCCGCTCCCGGCCTCCGCTCCTCCGCTCCTCCGCTCCTCCGCCCCCGGCCTCCGCTCCTCCGCTACTCCGCTCCCGGCCTCCGCTACTCCGCTCCTCCGCTCCCGGCCTCCGCTCCTCCGCTCCTCCGCTCCTCCGCTCCCGGCCTCCGCTCCTCCGCTCCCGGCCTCCGCTCCTCCGCTCCTCCGCCCCCGGCCTCCGCTCCTCCGCTCCCGGCCTCCGCTCCCGGCTCAGACCGCTGAGAGGTGGTGGTAGCTGGTAGCTTAGCCGTTAGCTTCACTGTTAGCTGTTAGCTTAGCCGTTAGCTTAGCCGTTAGCTTAGCTCTTAGCCGTTAGCCTGCTAGCTAGCTGCAGAGTAGCAGCTGGACCGCTGTAGAACTCAGCAGAACTTGTGTATCCGGTTGAAGACGGAGAGGCGACTCCCGCTGCCGGTGATGTTGATCATGCAGACCCCGGTAACGGACCGGTAACGGGACCGGTAACGGACCGGTAACGGACCGGTAACGGGACCGGTAGAAACTTCTAGAACTGTCTGTTATGGTGAATCTGCTGCTCGACTATCGACCGGACGCCCTGATTATACTCTGATCACTGTTTCTACTGATGAAGCTGCTCTGATGGTTCAACAGGAGAGTAGAGGTTTAATACAGTTTAATACAGTTTAATACAGTTTAATACAGTTTAATACAGTTTAATACAGTTTAATACAGTTTAATACAGTTTAATACAGTTTAATTCAGTTTAATACAGTTTAATACAGTTTAATACAGTTTAATTCAGTTTAATACAGTTTAATTCAGTTTAATTCAGTTTAATACAGTTTAATTCAGTTTAATACAGTTTAATACAGTTTAATACAGTTTAATACAGTTTAATACAGTTTAATTCAGTTTAATACAGTTTAATACAGTTTAATTCAGTTTAATACAGTTTAATACAGTTTAATTCAGTTTAATACAGTTTAATTCAGTTTAATTCAGTTTAATACAGTTTAATTCAGTTTAATACAGTTTAATTCAGTTTAATACAGTTTAATTCAGTTTAATACAGTTTAATACAGTTTAATTCAGTTTAATACAGTTTAATACAGTTTAATTCAGTTTAATACAGTTTAATTCAGTTTAATTCAGTTTAATACAGTTTAATACAGTTTAATACAGTTTAATACAGTTTAATTCAGTTTAATACAGTTTAATTCAGTTTAATACAGTTTAATTCAGTTTAATACAGTTTAATACAGTTTAATTCAGTTTAATACAGTTACAGTTTAATACAGTTTAATTCAGTTTAATACAGTTTAATTCAGTTTAATACAGTTTAATACAGTTTAATTCAGTTTAATACAGTTTAATTCAGTTTAATACAGTTTAATTCAGTTTAATACAGTTTAATACAGTTTAATACAGTTTAATTCAGTTTAATACAGTTTAATACAGTTTAATTCAGTTTAATACAGTTACAGTTTATCCATCCATCCATCTTCAACCGCTTATCCGGGATCGGGTCGCGGGGGCAACAGCTCCAGCAGGGGACCCCAAACTTCCCTTTCCCGGGCCACATTAACCAGCTCTGACTGGGGGATCCCGAGGCGTTCCCAGGCCAGAGTAGAGATATAATCTCTCCACCTAGTCCTGGGTCTTCCCCGTGGTCTCCTCCCAGCTGGTCGTGCCTGGAACACCTCCCAAGGGAGGCGCCCAGGAGGCATCCGTGCTAGATGCCCGAACCACCTCAACTGGCTCCTTTCGACGCAAAGGAGCAAGGACTCTACTCCGAGTCCCTCACGGATGACTGAGCTTCTTACCCTATCTCTAAGGGAGACGCCAGCCACCCTCCTGAGGAAACCCATTTCGGCCGCTTGCACCCGCGACCTCGTTCTTTCGGTCATGACCCAACCCTCATGACCAGAGGTGAGAGTAGGAACGAAGATTGAACGGTAGATCGAGAGCTTTGCCTTCCGGCTCAGCTCTCTTTTCGTCACAACGGTGCGGTAAAGCAAATGCAATACCGCCCCTGCTGCTCCGATTCTCCGACCAATCTCACGTTCCATCGTCCCCTCACTCGCGAACAAGACCCCGAGATACTTAAACTCCTTCACTTGGGGTAAGGACTCATTCCCTACCCGGAGTAGGCAATCCATCGGTTTCCTGCTGAAACAGTTACAGTTTAATACAGTTTAATTCAGTTTAATACAGGTTAATACAGTTTAATTCAGTTTAATACAGTTTAATTCAGTTTAATACAGTTTAATACAGTTTAATACAGTTTAATTCAGTTTAATTCAGTTTAATACAGTTTAATTCAGTTTAATACAGTTTAATACAGTTTAATACAATTTAATTCAGTTTAATACAGTTTAATACAGTTTAATTCAGTTTAATACAGTTTAATACAGTTTAATTAGGTTTAATTCAGTTTAAAGGGACTGTTAGTCAGAATGATAAATGTCTTGTTAACAGCTTCACCTGTGTCCGTTAAGTCAACTAAAGTCAGCGTCGCTCTACATATACATGAAGGAGCATCGCTCAACACAGTGAGGAGACACACGTCAGCTAAAAGCACAATATCACTCTACATTCCAGCTGCTTGGCAGTAATGTTAGCTGACCAGACGAAGGTCTCTCCATGAATCAATGCTAATCCTAATGTTGGCTTTTCCTGCCTCAGCCTCCCGACCGCGGCCGGAGGGAACAGGGGAGACGCCGGAGTTTTGGTCGGAGACGATAACGTTTCTCTCTGCGGAGCCCCGTCACTTCACAAGACACGGGAAACCTCTTGGTCTGGAGGAGCTGCAGCAGTTATTTCTGCACAAACGTCCACTGAACATTCACTAGATATTCTCAGAGCTAAACTAACTCTTCTGCAGTGTGGAGTGAGCAGCATGCACGTGAGAGGTGGAGAGAGAGAGAGAGAGAAGGAGCGTGGTGTGTGAGTGAAGGCAGGCAGAGGAGCAGAGGAGCAGAGGCTCCGGCTCCGGCCACACGCGAGCGTGCATGTGATCCCGACCCGGTACATTTATACGCTTAAAAAGTTACAAACAGTCCCTTTAAACATGGAAATTTATAAATATCTTTGTTTACATTTTCATTTGTATTGATCATTGTTGTAGGTCTATGGTACGACGGTACGACGGAGTATTAGGGCCACATTCAGGAAAAATATACATCTGAGATTTAGAGAATAAAGTCATAATATTATGAAAATAAAGTCAGTTTACAAGAAAAAAAAGTCATAGTATTATGAGAATAAAGTCATAATATTATAAAGTAGTAATTTTACGCGTTATTTTTTTTTTCTAGTAAAGTTTTAACTTTATTCTCGTAATATTCTGACTTTATTCTGTAAATCTCAGATGTTTTTTCCCTCAATGTGGCTCTAATACTCCGTAGTCCATTGTCTCTTTGGCCCTCACTGCATTATACTTATATATTGTATACTATTAGACTATAAACTGTGTTACCTTCATCACAATGATCACATGTTTTGCGGCTCCAGACAGATTATTTATTGATTTTTTTGCCTAAAATGGCTCTTTAGATAGTAAAGGTTGCTGACCCCTGGTTTAGTTTAATTAAGTTTGATTCAGTTTGATTAAGTTTAATGAAGTTTGATTAAGTTTAATTAAGTTTAATTAAGTTTGATTAAGTTTAATTATTCAGTTGAATTCAGTTTGATTAAGTTTAATTCAGTTGAATTCAGTTTGATTAAGTTTGATTAAGTTTAATTAAGTTTAGTTAACTTTAGTTAAGTTTAATTCAGTTAAATTCAGTTAAATTCAGTTTGATTAAGTTTGATTAAGTTTAATTAAGTTTAATAATTCAGTTTGATTAAGTTTAATTAACTTTAGTTAAGTTTAATTCAGTTTGATTCAGTTTAATTCAGTTTAATTCAGTTTGATTCAGTTTAATTCAGTTTGATTCAGTTTGATTCAGTTTAATTCACTTTGATTCAGTTTGATTCAGTTTGATTCAGTTTAATTCAGTTTGATTCAGTTTGATTCAGTTTAATTAAGTTTAATTAAGTTTAATTACAGGGCAAATGTCTCGCTTTACAGTTTATTGCTGGCTGTGTAGACGCTCGATGATTCGTTAATCGACTAGGTAGCACTAGCTGAGCAGCTAGCGGAAGTGAGAATCCTAAACAATTAAAGCATGAATGTTGTGAAACAATTTAAAAATCGAAATAAAATGTAAAAAAAATAAAATAATAAACAACAATATAGATATTTGTTGACCCTTTTTAAATTTTGTATTTCAAGTAAAATAAAATATCACCCAGTTTAAGATTTTGATTTAAAGCAGATCTTTATGTGTTAACTTTATATTAAAAATATCATACTAACACAGATTGAGATATTACTCACTTTTAACAATCCCATTTTTTTCGGCAGATACAATTCAAATAATTAATGTGATATCTTGGCAAAATATTATATCCACAAAATGATATGGCTTAAAAGAATAACCTCCTTTAAAACATATCTGACTACGATTGAAATTTAAAACTCAAAAAGTCTTAGGTTAATTAGACATTTCAGACCTTGGTTGTGTTTTTTTCTTCTTTCTTGCCTCGTCCTTTCCGTACATTTTATTTGTTGTATAATTTAATTTATTTTTAAATTATTTTTTACTGATTTTTTTGTTTGTAATGAAACATCTGAACATGTTTATGTAACTACTATTTTGAACTTTCTAAATAAAGTGTTTTTAAAAATACATTAAGATTTTGCACCGCTGTAATAATACATGTACTTCATTTAAATGTACATTTTGTAATGTTGAACCATGAGTCAGTTACGTCTTTAAGATAAGATAAT
>CAKAKS010000032.1:31917088-31922088 GCA_916700875.1 Sebastes aleutianus
GGTGTGTATAGGACACGCTGGTGTGTATAGGACACGCTGGTGTGTATAGGACACGGTGGTGTGTATAGGACACGGTGGTGTGTATAGGACATGCTGGTGTGTATAGGACACGGTGGTGTGTATAGGACACGGTGGTGTGTATAGGACACGGTGGTGTGTATACGACACGGTGGTGTGTATAGGACATGCTGGTGTGTATAGGACACGGTGGTGTGTATAGGACACGGTGGTGTGTATAGGACATGCTGGTGTGTATACGACACGGTGGTGTGTATAGGACACGCTGGTGTGTATAGGACACGGTGGTGTGTATAGGACATGCTGGTGTGTATAGGACATGGTGGTGTGTATACGACATGGTGGTGTGTATACGACATGGTGGTGTGTATACGACACGGTGGTGTGTATAGGACACGGTGGTGTGTATAGGACACGGTGGTGTGTATAGGACACGGTGGTGTGTATAGGACATGGTGGTGTGTATAGGACATGCTGGTGTGTATAGGACATGGTGGTGTGTATAGGACATGCTGGTGTGTATACGACATGGTGGTGTGTATAGGACATGGTGGTGTGTATACGACATGGTGGTGTGTATAGGACATGCTGGTGTGTATAGGACATGGTGGTGTGTATAGGACATGGTGGTGTGTATAGGACACGGTGGTGTGTATACGACACGGTGGTGTGTATAGGACATGCTGGTGTGTATAGGACACGGTGGTGTGTATACGACATGGTGGTGTGTATACGACATGGTGGTGTGTATACGACATGGTGGTGTGTATAGGACATGCTGGTGTGTATAGGACATGGTGGTGTGTATACGACATGGTGGTGTGTATACGACATGGTGGTGTGTATAGGACATGCTGGTGTGTATAGGACATGGTGGTGTGTATAGGACATGGTGGTGTGTATAGGACATGCTGGTGTGTATAGGACATGCTGGTGTGTATACGACATGGTGGTGTGTATACGACATGGTGGTGTGTATACGACATGGTGGTGTGTATAGGACATGCTGGTGTGTATAGGACATGGTGGTGTGTATAGGACACGGTGGTGTGTATAGGACACGGTGGTGTGTATAGGACATGGTGGTGTGTATACGACATGGTGGTGTGTATAGGACATGCTGGTGTGTATAGGACATGGTGGTGTGTATACGACATGGTGGTGTGTATAGGACATGCTGGTGTGTATAGGACATGGTGGTGTGTATAGGACACGGTGGTGTGTATACGACATGGTGGTGTGTATAGGACATGCTGGTGTGTATACGACATGGTGGTGTGTATAGGACATGGTGGTGTGTATAGGACATGGTGGTGTGTATAGGACATGGTGGTGTGTATAGGACATGCTGGTGTGTATACGACATGGTGGTGTGTATACGACATGGTGGTGTGTATACGACATGGTGGTGTGTATACGACATGGTGGTGTGTATACGACATGGTGGTGTGTATACGACAGTGTTCCTACAATTACATTAAAAAAATTACAACATATCACCTCGTCTACTGAATCGCAATGTATGGTGATATATTAAATTGCAGGATGTTTTCTGTGTGAAGCAGAATGTGTTGTTCTGTGGACAGCCGGTTATTTTTGGAGTCTTCCTGCGTCCTTGTGAACAACACTGTGTGTGTGTGTGTGTGTGTGTGTGTGTGTGTGTGTGTGTGTGTGTGTGTGTGTTGAATAATTGATGAGCTGCTCTCAGATATTCTCTCCCAGCGTCTCTTCTTCTTCTTTTCCTCCCCGTCCTGTTCCGGTCCGATCCAATCTATCAGCTCTCAATGGGACACAAAGACTCTACAGTTCTGCTGGGAACACTCGAGTCCCTCAGTGGAGCTCACAGGTCCTTTAACAGGTCCTTTAACAGGTCCTTTAACAGGTCCTTTAACAGGTCATTTAACAGGTCCTTTAACAGGTCCTTTAACAGCCTTTAACAGGTCCTTTAACAGGTCCTTTAACAGGTCCTTTAACAGCCTTTAACAGCCTTTAACAGGTCCTTTAACAGGTCCTTTAACAGCCTTTAACAGGTCCTTTAACAGCCTTTAACAGGTCCTTTAACAGGTCATTTAACAGGTCCTTTAACAGGTCCTTTAACAGCCTTTAACAGGTCCTTTAACAGGTCCTTTAACAGGTCCTTTAACAGCCTTTAACAGGTCCTTTAACAGGTCCTTTAACAGGTCCTTTTAACAGGTCCTTTAACAGCCTTTAACAGGTCCTTTAACAGGTCATTTAACAGGTCCTTTAACAGGTCCTTTAACAGCCTTTAACAGGTCCTTTAACAGGTCCTTTAACAGGTCCTTTAACAGCCTTTAACAGGTCCTTTAACAGGTCCTTTAACAGGTCCTTTTAACAGGTCCTTTAACAGCCTTTAACAGGTCCTTTAACAGGTCCTTTAACAGCCTTTAACAGGTCCTTTAACAGGTCCTTTAACAGGTCCTTTAGTTCAGCGTTGGTCTCCCAGAACGACACATGAATGCTCTCAACGCAGAGCTGGTTGGTGTTGCAGAAGTCTGTTTTCAGATACACTTGAATGCAGCACGACATTGAAGAGATAGTGAAGGTTTAGAGGATCGGGCTGGGACGATACGTCTTTCTCCTGATTCAATACTATCACCATTCTGTGGTGCCGGTTCAATATTTTGAAGTATTGCGATTCATTATTACGATTGTTGTTAACTTTTGTAACACTAGTCCAGGGGTCAGCAACCTTTACTATCTAAAGAGACATTTTAGGCAAAAAAAAAAATCTGTCTGGAGCCGCAAAATATGTGATCATTGTGATGAAGGTAACACAGTTTATAGTCTCAGTATATAGTATATAAGTCTAATGCAGTGAGGGCCAAAGAGACAATGTACTACGGAGTATTAGGACCACAATGAGGGAAACAACATCTGAGATTTACAGAATAAAATCAGAATATTACGAGAATAAAGGCATAACTGGTCCTCTGGGAAGCAGCCAGGCAAAAAGTTGAATAAATAAATAGTTATAATAGTATGTATATTTATCATATTTTAATGTTCAACACAGGATATTTCAGTAGAGACATTAAATTTGACAATAGAATAAAAATAATGTAGTTCTACTTTTGTACGTTTAACGGTCGTCTGGTCGTCACTTTCAGTCCAAAATGGCGGAGGCGTAGCTCTGCAGCTGGAACCAACTACTGACTTTCACTTCTTATCAATAGACGTTGTTTGGGGAGAATCTAATGCAAAGATGCTGCTGAGTTGCATTGTGGGAAATGTAGGTTTTTAGGTTTCTGTTGTTAAAGTGTCTCCTGTGAGCGACTGAATGTAACTTCTTGTTTTCAGTATTTATTCCTTCTTCTCTTTGACAGCGCTCTGAAGAATGGCCGAGCAGGACAGGAGATCTCTCCCTCACTGAGAGGAGGAGGAGGAGGAGGAGGAGGAGGTTCAGGATGGAGCGAGCTCACAGCCTCCTGCTGAACGAGGAGGCGTGCGGTCAGCTGGGTGAACATCAGAGAGCTGAGTTCATCTTCGAATGGCTGAACCACCTGAAGAAGCTGCTTCCTGCCGCCGACCGGGTGAGAGCTGAGCGGAGTCCTTTAGTAGCACCTTCACACCTAAAACCATATATAACCATATATATGTTATATATGATCTATTATCCTCTATTATAACCATCAGAGTGTGTCTCTTCTCTCCAGGCCGACATCAAACACAACCAGCGGCGTCTCGCCGACCAGCTGTGGAGCGTTCTGACCGGCTCGCCCGGCCCGCCGACCCGCTGGCTGCTGGCCCACTGCTTGGCCCTGCTGTACCGCCTGGGAGACCCCGTCGCTTCCAGCCTGTTGGTGGACCGGTGCAATGACATCATCCGCAGCAGAGACGACTCGCCGTCGGGACTCCCGACCCGACTGTAAGTCAGGCTGCGTTCAAGGCTCGCAGGAAAAAAGGAGCTTTCAAGAGCAGAATACTTTTCATCTTTCAGAGAGTTCAAACTGTCGTGTGTGTTTCAGGGCGGCCATCGCGTGTCTCGGCGCTCTGTTTGAGCAGCTCGGTCGGATGCTCGCCGGCTCCTTCAAGGACACTCTGACCAACCTGCTGAAGGCCATGAAGAGCGCCGAGGTTTGTCTGCCGCTCAGTTTGTCTGCCGCTCAGTTTGTCAAGTTGTCGGTTTTTATCCCCAAACGAGAAAGAATCGCCTCCACAGACTCCACGCTATTTAAAGGTCGACGCCATCTTCGTACAAATGGAAACGCCCACTCAGCAGTGGCGTAGGTAGTGTCTGATGGCGAGGTAAAGGGCTTTCTGATGGTGAGGTAAAGGGCTTTCTGATGGCGAGGTAAAGGGATTTCTGATGGCGAGGTAAAGGGCAGACAGCCCTTTCTGACGGAGAACTGAAGCCGTTATATCTCTCTCTTCAAAGCCACCAGACTCCATTCACAAAAACAGTAATTTTACCTCTTAGAACAGCAGCACGTTAGCTTAGCTTCCTGCCGGTACGGCTGTCTGCTTGTATATATGTATATATACTGTATTAATACACTGACTATAAGGATGACTATAAGGTCGTCAGGTGATGATTTGACTGTGACTTAGTAAACTTAGTAAATGTGTTGAGTGTGCAGCTGTTTAGCAGCTGTTTCCTGGTTAAATCAAGTTATTTGAAAGAGGTTTCAACCAGAGTATAACCAGGTGAAGTGACTCCTCCTCTTCCTCCCTCAGTCTCAGGGTCGCTATGAGATCATGTTGAGTTTGGAGAAGATCCTGCGAGGTTTGGGCGTCAGCGCCGTGCCGTGTCACCGTGACGTCTACAAGGCGGCGAGAACCTGCCTGACGGACCGATCCATGGCGGTACGCTGCGCCGCCGCAGAGGTAACTCATTTACACGGTACCTGCGGTCCGTCTCGGTTTTGTTGTTTCTGTCAGCGTCGACGTTGAGACGAAGTGTCTCTGTGTCGTCCCGTCAGTGTCTGCTGGAGCTGCAGAGGGAGGCGGCGTTCCTGTGGACC
>CAKAKS010000032.1:31924588-31933846 GCA_916700875.1 Sebastes aleutianus
TAACAGACCGTTGCTACGTATAACAGACCGTTGTTACGTATAACGGACCGTTTTCTACGTATAACGGACCGTTGCTACGTATAACGGACCGTTGCTACGTATAATAGACCGTTGTTACGTATAACAGACCGTTTTCTACGTATAACAGACCGTTGCTACGTATAACGGACCGTTGCTACGTATAATAGACCGTTGCTACGTATAACAGACCGTTGCTATGTATAACGGACCGTTGCTATGTATAACAGACCGTTGCTATGTATTACAGACCGTTGCAACGTATAACGGACCGTTGCTATGTATAACAGACCGTTGCTAAGCACAACGGTTCCCTCATGGGTGTTGGTGTGTTTTCCTCCGTGCAGCCCTCCTGGACACGGTGATCTCTGTCCTCCTCCACCCCATGGCCTCCGCCTCTTTGGCCGCCGCCTGGTGTCTGCGCTGCGTCGCCACGGCGATGCCGTCCCAGTGTTCCTCGCTGCTGGATCGCTGCGCCGAGCGGCTGGTGGCTCTGAAGTCTTCCCCCGAGGCCGTGGCCGGATACGGGGCCGCCGTCGCCGCCTTGGTGGCTGCGGCGCAGCACTGCCCACTGGGAATACCACACACCAAAGGCATGGTGGGTAAAAACACGGTAGTCACAAAACTTGATATAGCTGATCCACAACATGTTGATGTGTCGATGTGTGCAGGTGGTTCTGGGTCTGGCTGAGGACCTGCTGCGTTCAGCCTCCCAGAACAGCCGGATCTCTCTGCAGAGGACTCAGGCCGGCTGGCTGCTCGTCTCCTCTCTCATCACGTTGGGTAAAACTCCTCCTCATCATCACTTCACTCCTCTAGTGGTGAAGAGCTGAGACTGATGAAGTGTTGTCCCTCCAGGTCCGGCTGTGGTGGAGCACCTCCTCTCCCGTCTCCTCCTCCTGTGGCGTTGTGTGTTTCCCGCCTCTCTCAGGGAGCAGGAGATGGAGCTGCGGCGAGGGGACTACTTCACGTGGCAGGTTACGCTGGAGGGACGCGCCGGGGCGCTCTGCGGTCAGTTGTTGTTATTATGTTCAGATCTGTGTTATGCTGATCATCATAAAGCATGAAGAATAAAACGCTGTGTGTGTCTGAACAGCGATGAAGAACCTGCTGCTGCACTGCAGGGAGCTGGTCACCGACGACATCATCAGCCGTCTGCTCACGCCATTGGCCTGCGCTGTGGCGCTGCTCACCAGGTCAGTCCCACTAAACATTACATATTCATCTTTTCTTGATTTTCTTTTTAATAAACCAAAACAAAGTTCTTGACATTATTTATTGATCATGTTGTGGTTGCAGGTTGCCGTCTCTCCTCCGGTCCTACAGCAGCTCAGTCCGCAGCTGGTCGCTGGTCTACAGACTTAGAGTCTACGAGCTGCTGGCTGTCCTCCCTCCTCACACCTACCAAGGTAACATCACACCTCCTCCCTCCTCACACCTACCAAGGTAACATCACACCTCCTCCCTCCTCACACCTACCAAGGTAACATCACACCTCCTCCCTCCTCACACCTACCAAGGTAACATCACACCTCCTACCAAGGTAACATCACACCTTCTACCTCCTCCCTCCTCACACCTACCAAGGAAACATCATGCCTCCTTCCCTCCCTCCTACCTCCTCCCTCCTGATGTAGGGTATAGATATTAACCGTCTCCTGGTCTCGTCCTCCTGCAGAGAGTTTTGGTTTGGTGATGAACCAGCTGGTGTCGGATCTGTCCGGTCAGGACAACCTGAACCAGTCGTGTTCTGAGCTCACCCTGCTGCCTCCCCTCTGTCACCGTGACGACCTGACGCTGGTCGGCCCCGCCCTCCACGCCACCGACCACAGATACATCGAGGAACAGGTGAGGAGTGCTGGATGCCATCCGGATGCTAGCAGGGCTGAGTAACGTGATGCTGAGTGTGTAGTTGTATCTTCAGCTCCATGGTGGCGGTGTGGGAGGAGCTGGGCTGAGTAACGTGATGCTGAGTGTGTAGTTGTATCTTCAGCTCCATGGTGGCGGTGTGGGAGGAGCTGGGCTGAGTAACGTGATGCTGAGTGTGTAGTTGTATCTTCAGCTCCATGGTGGCGGTGTGGGAGGAGCTGGGCTGAGTAACGTGGTGCTGAGTGTGTGTTTGTGTGTCCAGCTCCATGGTGGCGGTGTGGGAGGAGGCTCGCTGGACAACGACGCCTTCAGTCTGTGTGAGAAGACTGATGAAGCTCCCGCTCCTCTTCCTCCTGCCGTCGCTCTGACCGCCGCTGCAGCCCGCCTCTTTGGAGCGCTCCACCCCCACATCATCTCCGCTCAGAGGTAACAGGTCAACCTGTGCACGCTAACCAGTACAGGCTAACCATTACAGGTTAACCAGTACTGGTTAACCATTACAGACTAACCAGTCACCAATCTCAACTCAGGAGGTGCTATCGATTTACATTGTGATGCGTTCAGGCTCTATTCAGTAAAAATGAGTATTGAGCGAAGGTATACTGTAACATAATGGTGATGTGTTTCCATCCAGATGTTTGAAGGAGATGTTTTCACAGTAATATAAACTAGATAATAGAGAGAGAATAATGAGCAGATTAGCCTCCTAACAGAAACCAGAATGACAACGGTGATACAGGATGTTGGAGTACGTGGTGTCAGATTGGTATGGAGAAGATGAGGTGTCAGATTGGTATGGAGGAGATGAAGTGTCTGAACCAGACCTGCTGGTAACTACTTCTCTCTCTCAGAGTGAAGATATTGGAGCAGTTTGTGGAGACGGTGAAGCAGCTGAAGGGTCAACGCCAGCAGACCGTCCAGACACACGTCTGTGCTGCCCTCTGCAGTCTGCTCAAGGTACTGCACCTGTCGCCATCAGGACTTAACGCTGGTGGCTCTCACCCACGGGTCCTTGAGGGAGTTCCAGGGGGGCCCCTGAGAAATGGGGAATAGATATAGATAGATAGTCGTCAGCTACGTCCTGTCGTCGTCTACGTCCTGTCGTTGTCTACTACGTCCTGTCGTCGTCTACGTCCTGTCATCGTCTACTACGTCCTGTCGTCGTCTACGTCCTGTCGTCGTCTACTACGTCCTGTAGTCGTCTACGTCCTGTCGTCGTCTACGTCATGTCGTCGTCATCGTCAGCTAGGTCCTGTCGTCGTCTACGTCCTGTCGTCGTCTACTACGTCCTGTCGTCGTCTACGTCCTGTCGTCGTCTACGTCATGTCGTCGTCTACGTCATGTCGTCGTCATCGTCAGCTAGGTCCTGTCGTCGTCTACGTCCTGTCGACGTCAGCTAGGTCCTGTCGTCGTCTACGTCCTGTCGTCGTCATCGTCAGCTAGGTCCTGTCGTCGTCTACGTCCTGTCGTCGTCAGCTACTTCCTGTCATTGTCAGCTACGTCCTGTCGTCGTCAGCTACTTCCTGTCATCGTCAGCTACGTCCTGTCGTCGTCGTCTAAGTCCTGTCGTCGTCAGCTACTTCCTGTCATCGTCAGCTACGTCCTGTCGTCGTCAGCTAGGTCCTGTCGTCGTCAGCTACTTCCTGTCGTCGTATACATCCTGTCGTCGTCAGCTACTTCCTGTCGTTGTCGTTGCCTTGCTTTTTCTTTTACAGCTAAAAGGTTATGTAAGTCAATAAACTATAATAATTGATCAAAGTATTCAAGTTTTTGAAATATGACAAATCGAGTGCGTTTCGATCGTATCGTTATGTTCCGCACATAACGCAATGACATCATCACAAGCGTACAACGGAATGGCGTGAAAGACATCGCTCTAGCTATCACTATTTGTATTTTAGATGGATTTAAAGGGTTAAAGCTGCAGTCATGTATTGTCTTGTCCACTTGGGGGCAGCAGAGCTCCACCTCCCCCTGAAACCTCTGACATATCACTTTATAAAGACAGATGAAGAAGAACTAACCGTGTCCTCCTCTTCAGCACCAGGGCGGTGTTCGGGGTTCTCTGGGGCCGGAGGAGGTGCGCTCCCCAGCGCTGTCCCTCCTGTCGGGGGCGTTGGAGAGCGCCAGTCCTCTGCTGCGATGTCTGGCTGCCGAAGGTCTGGCCCGGCTGGTCCAGGTGGTCGGAGACGCCGGCTTCACCGTGTCCGTCTCCCTGCTCTGCTTCGACAGGTAGGTGGACGTTAACACGCACCGGAGTGGACTACTACTTTACTAATGTGATGGTTTACAGAAGCTACACATTCTGTTAGTATTTATTTTATTGTTATAGGTTAGTGAATAATGAAGCAGAATTCCTGCCGTTGAATCAGATGAAATGAAACCAGAAGTCAACAGATTCACTTTAATCTATTTACAGTCTCTGTGATCTTAAAGTAGCAACAGCAGAAATAAATCAGGTCAGGATCCAAAACTTTTCATCTCACAGACAGACGGTTACATAACGAACCAGCAATAGACTAAAGAAGCTTTAAATAACTGAGAGATCTAAATATATCATCATGAGTCCTGATGCTGTGTGTCTTTACTGAGCATGTTGTTGTTTAATGTTCTAATGTTTCTGCTGCAGAGTTTGTTGTGTGCACCTCCTGTGTTATATTTAGGCCAGCTAACAGATTCCTCCTGTCCTGTCATCGTTGCCTACGTCCTGTCGTCGTCGCCTACGTCCTGTTGCTGTTTTCGCCTCCATCCTGTCGTCATTTTCGCCTACGTCCTGTCGTTGTCGCTTATATCCTGTCGTCGTTGTCGCCTACGTCCTGTCGCTGTTTTCGCCTACATCCTGTCGTCGTTGTTGCCTACGTCCTGTCGTCGTTGTGCCTACGTCCTGTCGTCGTTGTCGCCTACGTCTTGTCGTTGTCGCCTACGTCTTGTCGTTGTCGCCTACGTCTTGTCGTTGTCGCCTACGTATTGTCGTTGTCGCCTACGTCCTGTCGTCGTTGTCGCCTATGTCCTGTCGTCGTTGTCGCCTACGTCTTGTCGTTGTCGCCTACGTCTTGTCGTTGTCGCCTACCTCTTGTCGTTGTCGCCTACGTCTTGTCGTTGTCGCCTACCTCTTGTCGTTGTCGCCTACATCTTGTCGTTGTCGCCTACATCTTGTCGTTGTCGCCTACGTATTGTCGTTGTCGCCTACGTCCTCTCGTTGTCGCCTACGTCCTCTCGTTGTCGCCTACGTCCTCTCGTTGTCGCCTACGTCCTCTCGTTGTTGCCTACGTCCTCTCGTTGTCGCCTACGTCTTGTCGTTGTTGCCTACGTCCTGTCGGTCCGGGGAGGTTTCACACCTGTAATTTAAGTTTGGATCAAGCGAGGTGTGAAAGGGCCCTTAATGTATTCCTTTGGCTCATGTGGAGCACTTAGACTGTGTGTGTATTTAAAAGGTATTATACAAATAGACCTGCCTCACCTTACTATCATTAAAACTACTACTACTACTACTACTAGTACTACTACTACTACTAGTACTACTACTTCTATTACTACTACTAGTACTACTCCTGCTGCTGCTGCCACTAACCGTATTGATGGCGACCGTTCAGGCTGAAGACGGCTCGTGACGCAGCGTCTTGCAGTGGCTACGCTCTGGCTCTGGGGGCGCTGTACCGCTACACCGGAGGAATCAGCTCCCCTCAGCACCTGTCCACCTGCCTGGGGGTCCTGTTCACCCTGAGCCAGGACAGCACCTCACCTGAGGTCCAGGTATGATCCATATCCGACCGTATGACATCACATATACACCTGAAGGACCTTCATTTATGTGAAACATTCACACCTGGACTCAAACTAAACTCTACTTTTAACCCGTCCTTATGTCCTCCCCGTGTGTCCGCTGGATGCAGACCTGGTCTCTCCACAGTCTGTCTCTGATGGTCGACCTCTCCGGCGGTTTGTACCGCGCCCACGCCGAGCCGTCCTTCACCCTGGTGCTCCGGCTGCTGCTGTCGGCTCCGCCCACCCACCCCGAGGTGCACCACAGCCTGGGACGCTGTCTGCACGCCCTCATCACCTGCCTGGGCCCCGACCTGCAAGGTACCACCCACAGGTGTGAATGAGGTGTGTTGTGTCTGTCAGGTGGAGGAGCAGCAGGTGTGAATGATGTCTGCTCGTGTCTGTCAGGTGATGGAGCAGCAGGTGTGAATGAGGTGTGTTGTGTCTGTCAGGTGGAGGAGCAGCAGGTGTGAATGATGTGTCTGTCAGGTGAAGGAGCAGCAGGTGTGAATGAGGTGTGTTGTGTCTGT
Source organism: Sebastes aleutianus (assembly GCA_916700875.1). NCBI lineage: Eukaryota > Metazoa > Chordata > Actinopteri > Perciformes > Sebastidae > Sebastes > Sebastes aleutianus. Next base: position 31,930,768 of record CAKAKS010000032.1, read on the forward strand.
CAGGTGAAGGAGCAGCAGGTGTGAATGAGGTGTGTTGTGTCTGTCAGGTGGAGGAGCAGCAGGTGTGAATGATGTGTCTGTCAGGTGGAGGAGCAGCAGGTGTGAATGAGGTGTGTTGTGTCTGTCAGGTGAAGGAGCAGCAGGTGTGAATGAGGTGTGTTGTGTCTGTCAGGTGAAGGAGCAGCAGGTGTGAATGAGGTGTGTTGTGTCTGTCAGGTGAAGGAGCAGCAGGTGTGAATGATGTGTGATGTGTCTGTCAGGTGAAGGAGCAGCTGTATCCGGTCTGCGCTCCAGCTGTCTGGTTGGATGTGAGGTGATGCAGGACGGTCCAGACTCTCTGGTTCAGGCCAGAGCCATTTCCTGTCTGCAGCAGCTGCACATGTTCACACCTCCACACGTCAACCTGGCCAGCCTCGTACCTGCACTCTGTGTGAGTACACCTGAACTACACCTGACTACACCTGACTACACCTGAACTACACCTGAACTACACCTGACTACACCTGAACTACGCCTGAACTACACCTGAACTACACCTGAACTACACCTGAACTACACCTGAACTACACCTGACTACACCTGAACTACGCCTGAACTACACCTGAACTACACCTGACTACACCTGACTACACCTGACTACGCCTGAACTACACCTGAACTACACCTGACTACACCTGAACTACGCCTGAACTACACCTGAACTACACCTGAACTACACCTGAACTACACCTGACTACACCTGAACTACACCTGACTACACCTGACTACACCTGACTACACATGAACTACGCCTGAACTACACCTGAACTACACCTGAACTACACCTGACTACACCTGAACTACACCTGACTACACCTGAACTACGCGTGCGTGCGTGCGTGTTTTTTTGACCCTGTCTTGTGTCTTGCAGGAGATCTTGTTGGATTATTCCATGTTGGTAGGTTCTCTCTCTCTAAAGGCCTGAAGCTGCTGTTTGTCTCACTTTTCTTTGCAGTTTTTCTCTTTATTATAAAACGTGTCACAGAGCTTTTTAACATCTTCCTTTGTTTTGGTTCCGTATTAACTCACCGCTGGTTTTATTTTATTTTGTATTAACTTTAACCCCGTTTGCAGACTGGCCGCTGTTGAGTGTTGCTTTAACATCCTGCTGGCTGCTGTGATCTCCTTCAGTGAAACCACTCAGTGTTTCCTCCTGAACTGATACAGATGTTTTTAGGTGTCTAAAATACATTTAGCTGCTGCCTCCGTCTACAGCGAGACAACTCCATCTGTGGAGAAGAAGCTCATACTATCTGAGTCTGGAGGAAACACTGTGTAGCTGCATGCGTCCTCTGATGAACCTTAAACCTGTTAACACAGTCCAGCTGTTGTCCAGGTGTTAACTCCTCTGTGTGTGTGTGTGTGTCAGGCCCACCTGTGCAGCTCCTACCTGTGTCTGCGGCGGGCGGTGGTGGCGTGTCTGCGGCAGCTCGTCCAGCGGGAGGCCGTGGAAGTTTGTGAACACGCCGTGACTCTGGTCAAAGAGCTGCCGAGACGAGACAACACGCAGCTGGGTGAGACAGACGGAGACAGACGGAGACACCGATCATTACTATTATTTATTATATCGTTGTATTATAACATCCAGACCGTAGACTGTATTTAAAGATGGACCACATGAAGCTAAAGCTAAACCCCTCATCTGCGTAATGAGGCAGAAATGTATAAAAACATGTCAAAAGAAAAGAATACTGAAATAAATATAAAATAAATATAAAATAAATATAAAATAAATATAAAATACATAAAACATTAATGCAAAAATAAATGAATTAATTAAAAGATTAATACAAATAAATACATAAATAAAAGTGAAAATTAAACAGAAGAGTAAATAAATAAGGGAATTAATACAAAGATAAATAAATAAAGAAGGAAATTAAAACAGAAATATCAATTTATTCACATTTGATCACTTAATTAATGTCTACACTTATTTATTTATTTATTTTTTTTAAAGTTATTTTTTGGGGTGATTTTTAAGTATTTATTGATAGGACAGTGGATAGAGTGTTGGAAAGGGGGAGCGAGAGAGATGACATGCGGAAAGGACCACAGGCCGGATTCGAACCCGGGTCCACCGCTGCTAGGACTGAGCCTTGGCGATACATGGGCGCTCGCTCTACCGACTGAGCTAACCAGCCGCCCTACACTTATTTTTAATATTACATTTAATGACATATTTATTTATGGAGTCATTGATTTGTTTATTATTTTATGGCAGGTTCTGTCCTCCATACTAAAGAACCAGTGTGTCTCTGTTCCATCCTGGACTTCATTCAGCAGAGACTCACTACATTAACGAATCCATCCCATAATATGTTTCTTAATGCTATAATTATTATAACAGCCTATATATGATCAGATGTTTATTTACTTTCAAATATCAACATTGGTATCAGCTCAGGAACCCGGTACTGGTCCGGTCACAGGTTATTACCCGTACTTCCTACTTCCTGTCTGAGCTCCTAACCAGCTCCCCCCCTCCCCCAGACGTCACCATAAAGGAGGTGGGTCTGGAAGGAGCCCTGTTCACTCTGCTGGACCGGGAGTCAGATCCAGGTCTGAGGAGGGACATCCAGGAGACGCTGGTCCACATGATGGCGTCCAGCGCCACCAGCGGGAAGCTGGGACACTGGCTCAAACTCTGCAAGGACGTCCTGTCTGCCACCACCGGTAGGTTAACCAGTTAACCAGTTAACTAGTCCTGTCTGCCACCACTGGTAGGTTAACCAGTTAACCAGTTAACTAGTCCTGTCTGCCACTACCGGTAGGTTAACCAGTTAACTAGTCCTGTCTGCCACTACCGGTAGGTTAACCAGTTAACTAGTCCTGTCTGCCACCACCGGTAGGTTAACCAGTTAACCAGTTAACTAGTCCTGTCTGCCACCACTGGTAGGTTAACCAGTTAACCAGTTAACTAGTCCTGTCTGCCACTACCGGTAGGTTAACCAGTTAACTAGTCCTGTCTGCCACCACCGGTAGGTTAACTAGTCCTGTCTCCTCCACCGGTAGGTTAACTAGTTAACTAGTTAACTAG
>CAKAKS010000032.1:31943946-31976446 GCA_916700875.1 Sebastes aleutianus
ATAACTAGCGACGTGATGTTGTAATATGTTAATAACTAGCGACGTAATATTGTAATATATTAATAACTAGTGATGTGACGTTGTAATATGTTAATAACTAGCGACGTGACGTTGTAATATGTTAATAACTAGCGACGTGATGTTGTAATATGTTAATAACTAGTGATGTGATGTTGTAATATGTTAATAACTAGCGACGTGATGTTGTAATATGTTAATAAGTAGCGACGTGATGTTGTAATATATTAATAACTAGCGACGTGATGTTGTAATATATTAATAACTAGTGATGTGATGTTGTAATATGTTATTAACTAGTGATTTGATGTTGTAATATATTAATAACTAGTGATGTGATGTAATATATTAATAACTAGTGATGTGATGTTGTAATATGTTAATAAATAGTGATGTGATGTTGTAATATATTAATAACTAGTGATGTGATGTAATATGTTAATAACTAGTGATGTGATGTTGTAATATGTTAATAACCAGTGATTTGATGTTGTAATATATTAATAACTAGTGATGTGATGTTGTAATATATTAATAACTAGTGATGTGATGTTGTAATATGTTAATAACTAGTGATGTGATGTTGTAATATATTAATAACTAGTGATGTGATGTTGTAATATGTTAATAACTAGTGATGTGATGTTGTAATATGTTAATAACTAGTGATGTGATGTAATTTATTAATAACTAGCGACGTGATGTTGTAATATGTTAATAACTAGTGATGTGATGTTGTAATATATTAATAACTAGCGATGTGATGTTGTAATATGTTAATAACTAGTGATGTGATGTAATTTATTAATAACTAGTGATGTGATGTTGTAATATGTTAATAACTAGCGACGTGATGTAATATATTAATAACTAGTGATGTGATGTTGTAATATATTAATAACTAGTGACATGATGTTGTAATATATTAATAACTAGTGATATGATGTTGTAATATATTAATAACTAGTGACGTGATGTTGTAATATATTAATAACTAGTGACATGATGTTGTAATATATTAATAACTAGTGATGTGATGTTGTAATATATTAATAACTAGTGATGTGATGTAATATATTAATAACTAGCGACGTGATGTTGTAATATCTAAATAACTAGTGATGTGATGTAATATGTTAATAACTAGCGATGTGATGTTGTAATATGTTAATAACTAGTGACGTGATGTTGTAATATATTAATAACTAGTGACGTGATGTTGTAATATATTAATAACTAGTGATGTGATGTTGTAATATATTAACTAGCGACGTGATGTTGTAATATGTTAATAACTAGTGATGTGATGTTGTAATATATTAATAACTAGCGACATGATGTTGCAATATGTTAATAACTAGTGATGTGATGTTGTAATATATTAATAACTAGTGATGTGATGTTGTAATATATTAATAACTAGCGACGTGATGTTGTAATATCTAAATAACTAGCGATGTGATGTTGTAATATATTAATAACTAGTGATGTGATGTTGTAATATATTAATAACTAGCGACGTGATGTTGTAATATCTAAATAACTAGTGATGTGATGTAATATATTAATAACTAGCGACATGATTCTGCAATATGTTAATAACTAGTGATGTGATGTTGTAATATGTTAATAACTAGCGATGTGATGTTGTAATATATTAATAACTAGCGATGTGATGTTGTAATATATTAATAACTAGTGATGTGATGTTGTAAAATGTTAATAACTAGCGATGTGATGTAATATATTAATAACTAGTGATGTGATGTTGTAATATATTAATAACTAGTGATGTGATGTAATATATTAATAACTAGTGATGTGATGTTGTAATATGTTAATAACTAGTGATGTGATGTAATATGTTAATAACTAGCGATGTGATATAATATGTTAATAACTAGCGATGTGATGTTGTAATATGTTAATAACTAGTGATATGATGTTGTAATATATTAATAACTAGTGATGTGATGTTGTAATATATTAATAACTAGTGACATGATGTTGTAATATATTAATAACTAGTGATGTGATGTTGTAATATATTAATAACTAGTGATGTGATGTTGTAATATGTTAATAACTAGTGATGTGATGTAATTTATTAATAACTAGTGATGTGATGTTGTAATATGTTAATAACTAGCGACGTGATGTAATATATTAATAACTAGTGACGTGATGTTGTAATATATTAATAACTAGTGACATGATGTTGTAATATATTAATAACTAGTGATGTGATGTTGTAATATGTTAATAACTAGTGATGTGATGTTGTAATATATTAATAACTAGTGATGTGATGTTGTAATATATTAATAACTAGCGACGTGATGTTGTAATATGTTAATAACTAGTGATGTGATGTAATATGTTAATAACTAGCGATGTGATGTTGTAATATGTTAATAACTAGTGATGTGATGTTGTAATATATTAATAACTAGCGACGTGATGTTGTAATATGTTAATAACTAGTGATGTGATGTTGTAATATATTAATAACTAGTGATGTGATGTAATATATTAATAACTAGCGACGTGATGTTGTAATATATTAATAACTAGTGATGTGATGTTGTAATATATTAATAACTAGTGATGTGATGTTGTAATATATTAATAACTAGTGATGTGATGTTGTAATATATTAATAACTAGCGACGCGATGTTGTAATATGTTAATAACTAGTGATGTGATGTTGTAATATATTAATAACTAGTGATGTGATGTTGTAATATATTAATAACTAGCGACGTGATGTAATATCTAAATAACTAGCGATGTGATGTTGTAATATATTAATAACTAGCGACATGATTCTGCAATATGTTAATAACTAGTGATGTGATGTTGTAATATGTTAATAACTAGTGATATGATGTAGTGATATATTAATAACTAGCGACGTGATGTAGTGATATATTAATAACTAACGATGATGTAGTGTATAGTAGTTAATCACTCTTTTTGTGGGCGGCCTGTATCAGACTCCTGAACTGATCCAGAGTTCCAGACTCAGACGAAACCTTCTCAAAGCTCAAACTCATCACTTGATCTGCTGGAGCCTCGTGGATCGGACCCAGAACCAGACCACGGACCTTCATCTGAGCCAGATTACTGATCTTCTGCTCCACACCTGAGGAGGAGGAGGAAGAGGAGTCATTTAAATCCTGTCTATGTTAACGTGAACCTCTGAGTTGTTTTTATCAGCTCACTGTGAAAATGGAGGAAATGTTGTTGCTAATCTGATAGATGCTAACCTGCTAACATGCTAATGTGCTACAATGCTAACATGCTACCGTGCTAACGTGCTAACAGCAGCATACAGGCCTGTCTGAACCAACATGAGGTCAGAAACATGAATCCTGTCTGAATGGGCCTTTAAGTCTGAGAAGCATTGCCTTCTGGGAGATGTAGTTGCTGAATGCTAACAGTGAGGGGAGGAGGAGGAGGAGGAGGAGGAGAGAGGAGGAGGAGGAGAAGAGGAGGAGGAGGAGGAGGAGAAGAGAAGAGGAGGAGAAGAGAGGAGGAGGAGGAGAGAGGAGGAGAAGAGGAGGAGAGAGGAGGAGAAGAGAGGAGGAGGAGGAGGAGGAGGAGAGAGGAGGAGGAGGAGGAGGAGGAGGAGAGAGGACAGAGGAGGAGAGAGGAGGAGGAGGAGAAGAGAGGAGGAGGAAGAGAGAGGAGAGAGGAGGAGGAGGAGAAGAGAGGAGGAGGAGGAGGAAGAGAGAGGAGGAGGAGGAGGAGAAGAGGAGGAGAGAGGAGGAGAGAGGAGGAGGAGGAGAGAGGACAGAGGAGGAGGAGGAGGAGGAGAGAGGACAGAGGAGGAGGAGAGAGGAGGAGGAGGAGGAATGACTTCTGCTTCTGTTCATTCACAAGGTTTCACTTCTGCTGAAGGTCAGCTGACATCAACAGGATTCAGTCACGTTCATGTGTTAAAGTCTGCTGAAGGTCAGCCCCCCCCCGTCTCCTTTAACCCTCTCTGAATCTCCCAGAATGCCTTGTGAGTGCTGGACGTTCTCACCCTTCAGGTCGCGGGCGTCGCTGAAGGCCCGGACGTCTCCGATCTGGTACAGCGGGCCGTCGTTCCACCAGTTGGTGGCGGGCAGCTCTCTGCAGCGAGGCGCCTGCAGGATGATGAGGACGGCGCCGCCCAGCATCCCCAACCAGCCGAGCCAGAACACCACCAGCAGCGCCCAGCGGGTCCTCACCCAGCTGAGGAGGACGAGGAGGACGAGGAGGACGAGGGGGACGAGGAGGACACGTAGAGGAAGAAATGCTTTAGTTATTATATTCTTCTTCTTTCCTTCAATAACGGATGTTTGACCCTCAAGATGAGCTGCATACCCGTCAGAACCGGCCGTCAGAACCGGCCGTCAGAACCGGCCGTCTGACGGTGAGATACAGACGTTATCTCGCTCTCCTCAAAGCCACCAGACTCCATTCACAAAAACACTCATTTACAATTTTATAATTCGAAAACGAAACTGAAATAGCTGAAGTCTAGCTTCAGTCCAGGCTCGGTTCTATCTAGCAGGGCCGGTTCTATCTAGCAGGGCCGGTTCTATCTACGATAACTATAGTGTGTGTACTAGTACTACAGTGTGTGTTCTGGTACTACAGTGTGTGTTCTATTACAGTGTGTGTACTAGTACTACAGTGTGTGTGTACTACTACAGTGTGTGTTCTATTACTACAGTGTGTGTACTAGTACTACAGTGTGTGTACTAGTACTACAGTGTGTGTTCTATTACTACAGTGTGTGTACTAGTACTACAGTGTGTGTACTAGTACTACAGTGTGTGTACTAGTACTACAGTGTGTGTTCTGGTACTACAGTGTGTGTACTAGTACTACAGTGTGTGTACTAGTACTACAGTGTGTGTTCTGGTACTACAGTGTGTGTACTAGTACTACAGTGTGTGTTCTGGTACTACAGTGTGTGTTCTGGTACTACAGTGTGTGTACTAGTACTACAGTGTGTGTACTAGTACTCACCCAGGAGTCCCGGCCACCTTCATCAGCTCCTCTTTGTTCAGTCCGGTGAATTTCTCCTCCTTCTGCTCCTTCTCCTCCTCTTCGGGGATCTTCAGATTCACCGACCCGTTGTTCCTCTCCTCCCCCGCCGCAGCCTCCTCTCCGCCGGCTGTCGGAGCGTCCTCGGCCCGGTCTGCTCCTCCGGTCATCGGCTGCTTCTCCTGGTCCTCCTGGTCCAGATCCGCTTCACTCACATCGGCCTCCGTCGCATCGGCCTCCGGGACGACCGGAGCGGGAACATCCTCCGGTCCAGCATCCTCCTGCTCCGGTCCAGCATCCTCCGGTCCAGCATCCTTCAGGTGCACGGTGGTCTCCTCCTCCGGGTTCATACCGGCGGAGAGACCCGTTAATGTTCCGTTCATTGATCTACCGTGAGGAACGAGAGATGTCTGTCTATCGCTGTGTCTGTCTGTCTGTCTGTCTGTCTCTCTGTCTGTCTGTCTCTCTCTCTCTCTGTCTGTCTGTCTGTCTCTCTCTCTCTCTCTGTCTGTCTGTCTGCAGCACTGCAGCTGATGATGCCTTCACGGCTGTGGGAAATACGGGACGATCCGCTCATTATGAGTTCAATATGAATCCATCTTTACGTGTTCTATAAGTTGTTTTTTATTGTTTTTTTTATTGTTTACATATTCAAAGAAAAGCCTCCACACACTACAGCAGTAAAGATCACAACAATCACATGACATCACAAACACAAAGAAACAGCACAAAACATTAAAACAGAATAATGTGTAAATCTAAATTGTACAAATTAGTTGTTTTTTTATTGATTTTAAACTGTGAACAATGGTAGAATGTGTTGATGCACACGGTGATGTCACGGCCAAAAGAAGGTCACACAGTTTATAGTCTAAGTATATAAATTTAGTAAATAAGTCTAACGCAGTGAGGGCCAAAGAGACAATATACTACGGAGTATTAGGACCACATTGAGGGAAAAAAACATGAGATTTACAGAAAAAAGTCGTAATATTACGAGGAAAAAAAGTCGTAATATTACGAGAATAAAATCATAACTTTACGAGAAAAAAGAAAATAACACGTGGCCCTAATACTCGTCGTACCATAGACCTACAACAATGATAGATAAAAATGAAACAGTTCTTCATTTCCATGTTTAAAGCTCCAGAGAGCCACTGGAGAGGAGCTGCAGAGACCTGGTCTGGGAGAACCAGACCTTCCAGCACCCTGTAGGGCTTCAGAGGTTAACTCACCACAGAACTGGACCAACTGGTTAACACATTCTGATTGACAGAAAGAGTTAAAAATGACAGACACCAACAGGAAGTGGTGGTGGAACTGCTGAACACGCGGGACTGAAACCCGCCTGCTGGCGGTTGGAACAGGAACAGGAAGCGAGATGCCTCGTAGTCATCTGTCATCTCATTTCATACCTGACAGAAAGTTTCCGTTGTCAGCTCGAACTCAAACAGACCTCGGCCTTTGTAACCAAGGGTTACCTCATAAAACATGTTCTGTATTGCTTTCAAGTATTTATTCTCATGTAGATTTACTTTTCTCATTTCATGTTGTCCTCTTATATATTGTGTTGCATTCAAAACGACGACGACGACAACGATACAATTTTATTGTCAGTTTGCACTGAAATTCATTTTGCATCCATAGGCAGCTCAATTTGAGAATAAGTACACATACAACAGACACACTGTTACCATAGAGACAGACAAGTAAGACCCATCAGACAGAAAACAAAACACATCACCATTATTATTCATACATAACCCATTACAACACCACCTGTCCTCTGGATTTACATGTCTTTAGCAGCACATTCATTATTATTCAGCAACAAGATGGACTGATGGACAGAAGCATTCTTCAGCCTGATGCGGTTAGATGCGGTTAAATGTCGGGACTCTGAATCGCCTCTTGGAGGGCAGAAGTTGATATTCCCCATTTAAAACATGTAAGGGATCAGAAGAGATGCTGTTGGCCAGTCTGAGCATCCTCTTGTTGTGAGCTGCTTGAAAGGAGGCTGTAACAGGTTGGACAATGATCTTCACACACATTTTGATTTGGCTATAAAGTTTAGTTTTAAGTTTTACAGAGAGACTACTGAGCCAGGCTGAGCTGCAGTACAACAGAGAGACTACTGAGCCAGGCTGAGCTGCAGGACAACAGGACACTCTGAATCACTGATCTGAAAAATAGAAAAATGATCTGGCTGCTGGCTCCAAATGATCCGAGTCTGCGAAGAAAGTAAATGTGCTGCTGTATCTTCTTACAGGTGAATTCAATGTGAAGGTCCATGATAGGGTGGAGTCAGGTATTTGTATGAAGAGACCTGTTTCATTTCTACACTATGAATTGTAACTGGAGGCAGCTGACAGTCGGGAGGAAGGCCAAAAATCATACTAGTCTTACTAGTGTTAATGATGAGAGCGTTTTTCAGCTTTTTTAACAAAAAGTCAGACAAAAATCCGAAAAAAGCAAAAAAAATGTCTGACAAATGTCCAAAAACATTTGTCCAAAAAAAGTGTCCAAAAACATTTGTCCAAAAAAGTGTGTCCAAAAAATGTCCAAAAGTGCGACAAATGTCCGAAAAAAGGAAACAAAATCTCCGAAAAAAGTCAGAAAAAAAAAAACGTCTGACAAATGTCCAAAAAGATGTCCAAAAAAATGTGTCCAAAATATATCCCAAAAATTTAAAAAATGTCAGAAAAAAGTCCAACAAATGTCCGAAAAAAGTAAAACAAATTATTTATTTTTTTTAAATGTCCGAAAAAAAAGGCAGAAAATAGTCCAACAAATGTCAGAAAAAACAAAAAAAAGTCAGACAAATATCCGAAAAAAGGAAAAAAATGTCCGAAAAAAGTCAGACAAAGATCCGAAAAAAAAGTCTGACAAATGTCCAAAAAAATTTGTCCAAAAAATTTAATAAATGTCAGAAAAAAGTCCGAACAAAATCCAAAAAAAGTTAAAAAAAAAAAAAAAAAGTCTGACAAATGTCCAAAAAAATGTGTCCAAAAAAATTTGACCAAAAAATTTAAAAAATTTAAAAAATGTCCAAAAAAAGTCCGAACAAAATCCGAAAAAAGTTAAAAAAAAAAAAAAAGTCTGACAAATGTCCAAAAAATGTGTCCAAAAAAATTTGTCCAAAGAAATTTGACCACAATTTCCCAAAAATTTAAATAATTTCCAAAAAAAGTCAGACAAAAATCCGAAAAAAGTTTAAAAAAAATTCGGACAAATGTCCAAAAGATGTGTCCAAAAACATTTGTCCAAAATCTTTTAAAAATGTCCGAAAAAAGTCGGACAAATGTGCGAAAAAAGCAAAACAAATTCAGAGAAATGTCGGAAAAAAGGAAAAAAATGTCCGAAAAAAGTCAGACAAAAATCCGAAAAAAGGAAAAAAAATGTCTGACAAATGTTCAAAAACATTTGTTCAAAAACATTTGTCCAAAAACATTTGTCCAAAAAAGTGTCCAAAAAAAAGTGTCCAAAAAAATGTCCAAAAAATTAAAAAAATGTCCGAAAAAAGTCCGACAAATGTCCAAAAAAAGGAAAGAAAATGTCCGAAAAGTCAGAAAAAAATCATTAAAAAAAAACGTCTGACAAATGTCCAAAAATATGTCCCAAAAAATGGGTCCAAAAAGTCCAAACAATTTAAAAAAAGGCAGAAAATGTCAGAAAAAACAAAAAAAAGTCCGACAAATGTCCGAAAAAAATCCAACAAATGTCCGAAAAAAGCAAAACAAATTCAGAAATGTCAGAAAAAAGGAAACAAATGTCCAAAAAAAGTCAGACACAGATCCAAAAAAAAATTCTGACAAATGTCCAAAATATTTGTCCAAATAAATTTGTCCAATTTTTTTTTTAAATGTCTGAAAAAAGTCCGAAAAAAGTCTGACAAATGTCCAAAAAAATTTGTCCAAAAACATTTGTCCAAAAAATTAAAAAAAAATCCGAAAAAAAGTTACAAAAAATGTCTGACAAATGTCCAAAAAAATTGTCCAAAAAAATTTGTCCAAAAAATGTCCAAAAAAATTCAGAAAAAAGTCAGACAAAAATGTCTGACAAACGTCCCAAAAATTTGTACAAAAAAATGTGTACAAAAAATGTCCAAAAAAATAAAAAAAATATTAGAAAAAAGTCTGACAAATGTCCGAAAAAAAACTAAAAAAGTCTGGCAAATGTCCGAAAAAAGTCAGAATAATGTCCGAAAAATGTCCGAAAAACATAAAAAATGTTTGACAAATGTCCGAAAAACGTACAAAAAAATCTGACAAAATCATAAAACATCAGAAAATAATCAGAAAAGTCACAGAAAATAGAAAAAACATAGAAAAATCTGAAAAGAATTAGAAAATAATCAGAAAAAATTCTAAAAAATTATTAAAAAATCAGAAAACATCCCATAATGATCAGAAAAGTCATAATAGAAGGAACGCTTCACGAATTTGCGTGTCATTTGTCTTGAACTTGTGTTTTTGGGGAACACAAATAGACCAATTTTAGGACCGAAATCAACTCGCACATTGTTACGGATGTGTGAGTGAAGGCAGGCAGAGGAGCAGAGGAGCAGAGGAGCAGAGGAGCAGAGACTCCGGTCCTGGAGACCAAAGCTACGGTCTCCCCCGCGTCCTCCGACCGCGGCCAACACTGTTTAACAGACGGGCTTCACTAGATACAACCAAGAGGTTTAGGTGCTTCACTGGAGTTTGAGACACCGACCAGCAATGATTTATACCTGAACAAGTTACACACAGAACCTTTAAGAACAGTTATTACTGCTGCTATCCTACAATCTATAAACATTTAAAAACTGAATGCAGTTCCACCAACTGACCAGCAGGAGTCAGCCTGCCCGGTCTGTGCAGTGTGGGGGGGGGGGATAAAACACTCTAATACTGTCTGAAACATGAGATTATTAATTCATATACACTTAAATGTCCTCGATGTGCGTTGCTGTGTTGTTTAACAATAATTAAACCAGAGAACATGCCGTTATATTGTAGCCCGAGAAATCGCCAAACCAGACTCCATTAATGAAATCTACAAATTAACTTTTGTTTCTCTTTTTCATAAAGAGTTCTCACCTCCACGAACATGAATTGTGATTCCTTTGAATCCTGAGTTTATAATAGAAAACTCGGCACACAACCAACACACCACCGAGCTCTTATTTTAACTTTATAGCAACTTTAAGAACAGTTAGTACCGCCGCTCTGCCTACCAGACACCCGGCGGAGGGATCTCTAGTCTACAGTCACCCGGCGGAGGGATCTCTAGTCTACAGACACCCGGCGGAGGGATCTCTAGTCTACAGACACCCGGCGGAGGGATCTCTAGTCTACAGACACCCGGCGGAGGGATCTCTAGTCTACAGACACCCGGCGGAGGGATACCGAGCAGAGAGCAGACACATAATACAAGTTGTAATTATATTATTATAAAGTGTACCTGTGGTTGTTGGTTGTTGTACCGTGGACAGCTGCAGGTCTGGACTCAAACTGGACTCAAAGTGGACTCATCAGAGTGTTGCTGCCCCCCCCTTCCCCCCACAGAGCAGCCAGTCAGCCAATCAGAGAGCCCGATCAATTAAACAACCAGCTGCCAATCATCATCCAGCTGGGCAGCATGATCACTAATGATGGATCAATGAATACAGATATTTAACCTCTAAAATTGAAATCAGCCTTATAGATTCTGACAGGGACACACATGAACATCAACCGGCCACGGTGTCAACGGTGACGGTGTGAACGGTGTGAGCACGTCAGCGCTGGCTGAATATATGACTCAATATAAATATGGCAGTTTTCAACACTAAAGATTTCATATAATTTCATACTAAAAATTCACATTATAATTATATATAAATCTGTATTCAAATCTGTTAAATCTGTATTAATACAGCTATTAATACAGCTGTCTGATAACAGCTGTATTAATAGCTGTATTATAACAGCTGTATTAATACAGCTGTTATCAGACAGCTAACTCACATCTGTTCATCCAGCTACTGTAGCCTATATTTAATGTATATAAAATGTCAGAACATGTGATGATGAACACGTGATGGTGAACACGTGATGGTGAACATGTGCTTTAGTTTGGTATGGTAAGAGCAGTAATTGACATTGTTACGTCTGGATAGTTGAATATGCTGTCTAGCAGATCTTCTCAGCTGTAGCTAGCTAGCGTTACATCTACCTGTAAACAGGTGTAGAGGTTGTTGTCATGCCGATAATAACATCATTATTTCTCTTTGATGGACTGAGTATATGCCGAATTAAAGAGCAGCTCTCACTTCTTCAGAGATGCTGCTCATATTGACATTGATGATTTACGGTTTGTCCAGTAAAGCAGCAGTCCTTCTATAACAGTGCAGTGTGTGAGTGGAGTTCAGTGTTTCAGTGTCTATAGATTGTAAAAGGTACCGAACATCATGGAGGAACGATGGTGTGGCGGATGCTGAATTCAAGAGAAGGTGCCACCGATTCAGAAAAGCTCTTAGTGTTGTTTTTTACAGGTGATTTGTTTTCCATTAACGTAGCAGCATCTTTCTAATCTATCACATGTCTGAATGGAGTTCAGAGTTTCAGTGCCTGCAGGTTGTAACCGACTACAGACGCTGTAAACCACCAGGAGCTGATCTCAATACAACACATTTCAGTTTTCTGACCAGAAACATATTCAGTTGTGATTGACAATGTTACACCACTTTTAAATGTTCACATAAAAACACAGTTATCTGTGTTAAAGAGAGAGAAATACAGAACGAACTAACTGAAACTCAGTGTGTTATTAACCAGTGTAGTGGACAGGTGTAGGCGTCTGTCATATACACTCACCGGCCACTTTATTAGGCACACCTGTTCAATTGCTTGTTAACACAAATAACTAATCAGCCAATCACATGGCAGCAGCTCAATGCATTACGTCATCTAGAGGTGGTGAAGACGACTTGCTGAAGTTCAAACCGAGCATCAGAATGGGGAAGAAAGGGGATTTAAGTGACTTTGAACGTGGCATGGTTGTTGGTGCCAGACGGGCTGGTCTGAGTATTAAACTGCTGATCTACTGGGATTTTCACGCACAACCATCTCTAGGGTTTACAGAGAATGGTCCCAACAAGAGAACAGATCCAGTGAGCGGGGGTTGTGTGGACGGAAATGCCTTGTTGATGTCAGAGGTCAGAGGAGAATGGGCAGAGTGATTGGAGATGATAGAAAGGCAACAGTAACTCAAATAACCACTCGTTACAACCAAGGTATGCAGAATACCGTCTCTGAACGCACAACACGTCCAACCTGGAAGCAGATGAAGACCACCCGGTACTAGCAAGGTGTACCTAATAAAGTGGATACCACCCGGTACTAGCAAGGTGTACCTAATAAAGAGGAAGACCACCCGGTACTAGCAAGGTGTACCTAATAAAGTGGCCGGTGAGTGTATATAGAAAAGGTGCAAGTTAGGAACATCACTAAATGACAGCAGGTTAAACTATAACACTAGCGGCCAGATGTTAGACACTCCAGATGTGACTGAATCATGTAAAAGGGGCGGGATGTGAAAACCTTCATTCACCTTCAGTTAACTCAGATTTACAAACAGTTCACATGAATCCAGATCGGTTGGTTTGTAACTGTAGTTTGGTTTTCAGACAGCAGAGCTTTATAATAAAACAGCTGGAGACACAACGCTTCTACCAAAATCAGATTTTATTACAAAAAACTAAAATCAAGTCTTTAATATTTGACATAATAATAACAATAATAACAAACAGAGTCCATGTAGAGATTTCTGTGTGTTTGTCCGTCCAGCAGGAGGAGGAGGAGGAGGAGGAGGAGAGAGGAGGAGGAGGTGGAAGAGGAAGAGGAGGAGGAGGAGGAGGAGGAGGAGGTGAAAGAGGAAGAGGAGGAGGAGGAGGAGAGAGGAGAGAGGAGAGAGGAGAGAGGAGAGAGGAGAGAGGAGAGAGGAGGAGGAGGAGGAGGAGGAGGAGAGAGGAGAGAGGAGAGAGGAGGAGGAGGAGGAGGAAGAGGAGGAAGGTCATCATGCGGAGCTGTCACTCTGCTTGCTGCTGTGGACTTCCTTCCTCTGGAGAACCTGGCTGGACAAACTCTCCACCTCGGCCACGTGAGCCAGTAACTGGGCCAGAGAGGAGTTCTGGTACAGAGAGACAGAGACCGAAGGGTTAACGGCATGGTATGAAATAGGGATGTTCATAATTAACCGTTTAATCAACATTAAGCATTTTAACTGATTAACACTATCGGTTAAAATGCTTAAAAGAAATGATAATAATGAACTCAAAGCTGAGCGGCTCAGAGGAGTTGTAGTTTCATAGCATTTATTCACCGACAAATAAAGTGTCCACACACTGCTACACCTACGATCACAGCTAGAACGCCACCAACAACCTCACACTCACCACCACCACACACACGGTCTGCTGGAAACTCACTAAAGTTACGCAGACTACGTGTGGCGGCGGCGGCGGCGAGCACGAAGCCTCCGGCAACACTAGAGCTGCTAACGCAGCACAAACACACACACTGTTTGTTGGACACTCGCTAAAGTTCCTCCGGCAGACACACAGCTGACAACCTGCTAAACTAAACTACATGTGCGCTGGAGACTTTTACTTCTTCAGGAGAAAAAAAAGTCGTAATATTACGAGAATAAAATCACAACTTTACGAGAAAAAAAGAAAATAACACGTAAAAATACTACTTTATAATATTATGACTTTATTCTCGTAAAGTTATTTTAAAATGAGCATCCTTAGCGTGAAACATGACCACGAGTGGCGAGTTAGTCGACAGTGATGTCATGTGACTGACCAGCTGAGCGAGGCGGTCTCTGGCGGCGGGACTGCAGCGGACCGAGTTCAGCTTCTCCTCCAGAGTCTCGATGAAGTCCAGCAGCATCTTCACCAGATCCACCACAAATCTGAAACATGGAGGACAACTCAAACATCCTGGTCTCCTCCCAGTTCCACTAGAGCAGCTACAGACCTGGACCCCGACCGGGTATAGACCTGGACCCTGACCGGGTCTAGACCTGGACCCTGACCAGGATCAGTTCTCTCTGTGATGAGAGACGGGACGTTACCTGTGCAGGTGAGCCTGGACGGGCAGGTTGGTGCGACCCAGCGGTCTCATCAGTCTCTGCCTCAGACTGTTCTGGTCCTTCAGGAGGTCCTGCAGGTGACCGCAGAACATCTGCAACACCTGGAACCTCCGAGCTGCAGTAGACCAGAGAGCACATTCTTTAATCACACACTTCCTTCATCATTTACACTTCAGACTGTTTGTTTCTGGTTTCTAGCTGCTGATGAGCTTTAAAACATCAGCAGCAGAACAAACATCTGTTTAAATGTGTTTAAAACATCAGCAGCAGAACAAACATCTGTTTAAATGTGTTTAAAACATCAGCAGCAGCGAGAGAGGAGAGAGAACAAACATCTGTTTAAATATGTTTAGTTTAAAGTCCAGTTCAACCTGCTGACACTCAGCTGATCTCTAGTTCTTCATTGTTGGTTTCTGGTTCAATCTGCTGACACTCAGCTGATCTCTTGTTCTTCACTGTTGGTGTCTGAACACCAGTTTTAGCGTTTAAAGACTCACTGAGGTAGAACGTGTGCGTGACGTCGGCGCTCTCCTTCTCCATCTTCAGCAGCTCCACCTCCAGCTGCAGCTGCACCAACAAACCAACATCCAACACTTTAACATGACATATATATCTATATCTCTAATCAGAGAATCAGATCCAGGTGTTCTTCAGGAAGAGAAATCATCTGCATAACCTTTATATTAAAGTTCAGTTCATCGACGTAAACACAGAATAATTCAAACTCCAGTAAACGATTCTACTGGTTTGATTCTCTTTCCTATTCCCGTGTATGTGGAGATGTCAGCTCACTGCAGAGCGGTGTGTACGTAGTGATGTGTGGCTGAGATCTTATCATCGTTATTAATGTAGAATGAATCCAGACTACTCAGCAGTAGGCGCTCTGATAAAACAGGAAGTGACGTCACACTGAGTGCGTACCTGGTCCAGCTGTCTCTGCGTTCTGATTCGCTGTTCAGCCTCGTGCAGGTGAGAGGAGAAGGCGGGGCTCAGCCTGGAGGAGGCGGAGTCTAATTCCTCCTGAAGAAGACGGATAGAACATTCATTATTAACACCGTTGGTTCTGTTGGACCACGGCTCAGCAACCTCTACTATCTACAGATAAACAATACAATTCAAACATTCCACAGCTCATAGTCTGCTGGAAGTCTAATGCAGGGTTGGGTTATTTATTTATTAAGACTACACAACATAAGTTAACATGAATAACATGAATAATATACGGAGCATGAGAGGCAGAACAACCACTGGGCTGATCTGAAGCTTCCACCGAGAGACAAGATTAATGTAAAGAAATAATATGACTACATAAAAGTGATAACAAACAATTAGAACAAAATATATATTATAACAACAATAACAATAAATATATATAAAAAAGACAAATGTGTGTGTTGTGTGGAATTGTACGGTGCGAATGTACGACGGAGTATCAGGGCACATTGAGGGGAAAAAAAGTTTACGGAGATTTACAGAATAAAGTCACAACTTTACGAGAAAAAAAGAAAATAACACGTAAAATGACTACTTTATAATATTATGACTTCATTCTCTAAATCTCAGATTTATTTTTTCCCCTCAATTTGGCCCTAATACTCCGTCGTACCATAGATATACAAAAATGACAAATGAAAATGTCATTTTTCAATCATTTTTTAGAGCTGAAGAGCTGAATGTGTCTCCGGAGCAGCAGGTCGCTGACCGCTGGGTTAGAACATACTGTATATATTTGTGTATTGTTATAATAATTAGTTTTATTTGTGCAGATGAATCCAGATGAATCCAGATGTGTTGGACTGTGTTATGATGCTTCAGCAGAGAGGTGAGTTTAATAACATGAAGTTGTTTCTATGAGTGACTGAATGGAAGGATTTGACCTCTGACCTGAGACACGACCTCTCTGGAGACACATCTGGCCAGCAGGCTGGCAGCTGGACTCACTGAGAACGGAGACAGATCCCACTGATGCATCTGAAACACAAATACAATATACACAATATATAAAATACATTATACATGTAGAGTATTCCTCTCTCTCCATGTTCACCATGAAGAGAAGTGAGTCTCCAGCTGGAGCTGATGAGGAACTCCAACACAGCAGAACTATACAATCTATAACTCTATAACTCTACAACTCTACAACTCTACAATCTATAACTCTATAACTCTACAACTCTACAACTCTACAATCTATAACTCTATAACTCTATAACTCTACAACTCTACAACTCTACAACTCTACAACTCTACAATCTATAACTCTACAACTCTACAACTCTACAACTCTACAATCTATAACTCTACAACTCTACAACTCTACAACTCTACAATCTATAACTCTATAACTCTACAACTCTACAACTCTACAACTCTACAACTCTACAATCTATAACTCTACAACTCTACAACTCTACAACTCTACAATCTATAACTCTATAACTCTACAACTCTACAACTCTACAATCTATAACTCTACAACTCTACAACTCTACAATCTATAACTCTATAACTCTATAACTCTACAACTCTACAACTCTACAACTCTACAACTCTACAATCTATAACTCTACAACTCTACAACTCTACAACTCTACAATCTATAACTCTATAACTCTATAACTCTACAACTCTACAATCTATAACTCTACAACTCTACAACTCTATAACTCTACAACTCTACAATCTATAACTCTATAACTCTACAACTCTACAACTCTACAACTCTACAATCTATAACTCTATAACTCTACAACTCTACAATCTATAACTCTATAACTCTATAACTCTATAACTCTACAACTCTATAACTCTACAACTCTACAATCTATAACTCTATAACTCTATAACTCTACAACTCTACAACTCTACAACTCTATAACTCTACAACTCTACAACTCTACAATCTATAACTCTATAACTCTACAACTCTACAACTCTACAACTCTACAACTCTATAACTCTACAACTCTACAACTCTACAATCTATAACTCTATAACTCTACAACTCTATAACTCTACAACTCTACAACTCTACAATCTATAACTCTATAACTCTACAACTCTACAACTCTACAACTCTACAATCTATAACTCTATAACTCTATAACTCTACAACTCTATAACTATACAATCTATAACTCTATAACTCTATAACTCTACAACTCTACAACTCTATAACTCTATAACTATACAATCTATAACTCTATAACTCTACAACTCTACAACTCTATAACTCTACAACTCTACAATCTATAACTCTATAACTCTACAACTCTATAACTCTACAACTCTACAACTCTACAATCTATAACTCTATAACTCTATAACTCTACAACTCTACAACTCTACAACTCTATAACTATACAATCTATAACTCTATAACTCTACAACTCTACAACTCTATAACTCTACAACTCTACAATCTATAACTCTATAACTCTACAACTCTATAACTCTACAACTCTACAACTCTACAACTCTACAATCTATAACTCTATAACTCTACAACTCTACAACTCTACAACTCTACAATCTATAACTCTATAACTCTATAACTCTACAACTCTATAACTATACAATCTATAACTCTATAACTCTACAACTCTACAACTCTACAACTCTATAACTCTATAACTATACAATCTATAACTCTATAACTCTACAACTCTACAACTCTATAACTCTACAACTCTACAATCTATAACTCTATAACTCTACAACTCTATAACTCTACAACTCTACAACTCTACAATCTATAACTCTATAACTCTATAACTCTACAACTCTACAACTCTACAACTCTACAATCTATAACTCTACAACTCTACAACTCTACAACTCTACAATCTATAACTCTATAACTCTATAACTCTACAACTCTACAACTCTACAACTCTACAATCTATAACTCTACAACTCTACAACTCTACAATCTATAACTCTACAACTCTACAACTCTACAACTCTACAATCTATAACTCTATAACTCTATAACTCTACAACTCTATAACTCTATAACTCTACACATCAGTTGTTCTGTTCACATGCCGAACTGAAGACTCACTTTGTGTTCACAGTAAACAGAAGCACAGTTTAGTAATAGTTCCATGTTGCTCTCACCGTTCAGACCACCGACTCAAACATCAACAACTGAGCCTGCTCTTCTTCTTCTGTGAGGTTGAACTGCAGCTTCCTGTCGCTCTACCGCCCCCTGCTGGAGGGACTGAACATCCCCCCCTGCTGGAGGGACTGAACATCCCCCCCTGCTGGAGGGACTGAACATCCCCCCTGCTGGAGGGACTGAACATCTCCCTCCTGACTCCAGGAGCTTTTTATCCTTTTTATTTATTCCATCATGTCCTCTCTCTCTCATATATATTTATCATGCACATGAAATTATATAAACAAATATTTATATATATATATATACATATATAAATATATATTCATATATTTATATATATATATATATATATATATTTATATACATATATATATATATATATATATATATATATATATATATATATATATACATATATATATATATATATATATATATATATATATTCATATATTTATATATATATATACATATATTTATATATATAAACATATTTATTTATATATATAATAATAATACAAATAATAAATTTATTTATATAGCACTTCTCAAAACAGATGTTACAAAGTGCTTCACAAGACAATAAAAGCAGATAAATAAAGTAAAAGATATGGTAACTGCTAAAACAGAAATTCACAGAACATATCAATAATAATAGAAGTGGTAAAATGAAGTGGTAAAATATATGCATATATATATATATATACATATATATATTTAAATATTTTGTATTATAATTGTTGATGCATTAATGTGTTGATCACTTTAATGTAGCATCTGGTAAAGATGGAGCTACTTTTAATGACTTTATATACTGCTGCTAGTTTAAATCTATAGTAATACATCATTTATTATTATACACTGCTGCTAGTTTAATCTATAATAATACATCATTTATTATTATATACTGCTGCTAGTTTAATCTATAATAATACATCATTTATTATTATATACTGCTGCTAGTTTAATCTATAATAATACATCATTTATTATTATACACTGCTGCCAGTTTAAATCTATAATAATATGTAATTTATTAGTTAATTAGATTTTGTTTTAATAATCTGAATCTGTAAAGTAACTAAAGCTGTCAGATAAATGTAGTAAAAAGTACAACATTTCCCTCTGAGATGTAGTAGAGTAGAAGTATGAAGTAGTAGAAAATGGAAATACTCCAGTAAAGTACCAGAACCTAGATGGTACTGGAGGGGGTGCAGGGCTGCAGCCCTGGAGGGGGTGCAGGGCTGCAGCCCTGGAGGGGGTGCAGGTCACACTACAGAGCAGTGGTGGCGCTGATGCACCCGGAAGCTGTTTACCAACCGCCAATAAAATCAAACGAAGAAGAAGAAGTGACGTAGCTCCTCTCCGCTGTTCCCATTGGCTCTCACAGCTCCAGCCGGTCAGCTGGTCAGAGCAGCAGAGAGGCTACTGGAGGCTACTGGAGGCTACTGGAGGCTACGCTCTGCTCTTTAGTCTTATTCAAACTACACCTTAGACATTTGGACTAAAGCTTCGCCTCCATGTGAGTAAAAGGCCTCGTTTCCTGTTTGCTGAGCTGTTTAATGGGCTAGCAGGCTAGCAGGCTAGCAGGCTAGCAGGCTAGCGTTAGCTCCGGATTCACACCGTCAACATGGAGAGGATCTGACGGGAGCTACTGTCGGCTGGTCTGTTAGCCTGTTAAACAAACACACAGAGTTCAATGTGTTTTATTATTATTATTAATATATTATCATCATTACTAACAAGCTACTGGAGATAGCTCTCAGCAGCAGCTACTGGAGATAGCTCTCAGCAGCAGCTACTGGAGATAACTCTCAGCAGCAGCTACTGGAGATAGCTCTCAGCAGCAGCTACTGGAGATAGCTCTCAGCAGCAGCTACTGGAGATAGCTCTCAGCAGCAGCTACTGGAGATAGCTCTCAGCAGCAGCTACTGGAGATAGCTCTCAGCAGCAGCTACTGGAGATAGCTCTCAGTAGCAGCTACTGGAGATAGCTCTCAGCAGCAGCTACTGGAGATAGCTCTCAGTAGCAGCTGCTACTGGAGATAGCTCTCAGTAGCAGCTACTGGAGATAGCTCTCAGCAGCAGCTGCTACTGGAGATAGCTCTCAGCAGCAGCTGCTACTGGAGATAGCTCTCAGCAGCAGCTGCTACTGGAGATAGCTCTCAGTAGCAGCTACTGGAGATAGCTCTCAGCAGCAGCTGCTACTGGAGATAGCTCTCAGCAGCAGCTGCTACTGGAGATAGCTCTCAGCAGCAGCTGCTACTGGAGATAGCTCTCAGTAGCAGCTACTGGAGATAGCTCTCAGCAGCAGCTGCTACTGGAGATAGCTCTCAGCAGCAGCTGCTACTGGAGATAGCTCTCAGTAGCAGCTACTGGAGATAGCTCTCAGCAGCAGCTGCTACTGGAGATAGCTCTCAGCAGCAGCTGCTACTGGAGATAGCTCTCAGCAGCAGCTACTGGAGATAGCTCTCAGCAGCAGCTGCTACTGGAGATAGCTCTCAGTAGCAGCTTCTGCAGCTGACTCTGTCTTCTTCTGCAGGGAGTTCACCGTCTGATCTCATTACCACAGAGGAGGGATAAGAAGAGGAGGAAGAGGAGGAAGAGGAGGGAGAGGAGGGAGAAGAGGGAGAAGAGGAAGAGGAGGGAGAGGAGGAAGAGGGAGAGGAGCGCCGTTAAAGCCGCCAGCTGATCCGGTGACTCCCACTGATACCGACCACATCCGGTCTGGATATGAACTCTGAGATTAGCTTCACTTCAGCTCCAGTTTCACTGCTGTAGAGAGAAGAGCTGCACCTCCAGACAGAGAGACACAGACAGACAGAGAGACACAGAGAGACAGAGAGACACAGACAGACAGAGAGACACAGACAGACAGAGAGACACAGACAGACAGAGAGACACAGAGAGACAGAGAGACACAGACAGACAGAGAGACACAGACAGACAGAGAGACACAGACAGACAGAGAGACACAGAGAGACAGAGAGACACAGACAGACAGAGAGACACAGACAGACAGAGAGACACAGACAGACAGAGAGACACAGACAGACAGAGAGACACAGACAGACAGAGAGAGAGACAGGTACACAGAGAGAGAGACAGACAGAGGGAGAGACAGACAGAGGGAGAGACAGACAGGTAGATACAGAGAGAGACAGACAGGTGGAGAGACAGAAAGACAGACAGAGAGAGAGACAAACAGGTAGACACAGAGAGAGACAGACAGGTATACACAAAGAGACAGACAGGTGGAGAGACAGAAAGACAGACAGAGAGAGAGATAGACAGGTGGAGAGACAGAAAGACAGACAGCTAGAGAGACAGACAGACAGACAGGTGGAGAGACAGAGAGAGAGAGAGACAGAGAGAGAGACAGACAGGTAGACACAGAGGGAGAGACAGACAGGTAGATACAGAGGGAGAGACAGACAGGTAGACACAGAGGGAGAGACAGACAGGTAGACACAGAGAGAGACAGACAGGTGGAGAGACAGAAAGACAGACAGACAGAGAGAGAGACAGACAGGTAGACACAGAGAGAGACAGACAGGTATACACAGAGAGACAGACAGGTGGAGAGACAGAAAGACAGACAGAGAGAGAGACAGACAGGTGGAGAGACAGAAAGACAGACAGCTAGAGAGACAGACAGAGAGACAGGCAGATAAACAGACAGACAGGTAGACAGGGGGTTACCTGTCTGCGGGGTCCAGATGGGGAACAGTGCTCTGAAGTCTCACCTGGAGACGTCCCAGAAGACCGGGGTGTTCCAGCTGACAGCGAAGGGTCTTCAGGAGGTGAGAGACACACCTGTTCTTTCCTCTCATGATGTCATCATTGTGTTTACAGGTAAATATCTAACAGACCTTCACTGATGACACAGAAATAACCTGCTGTTTTCACCTGAAACACTCAGAAAGCAGAGTCACGCCACGCCAGGGCCTCATCAGATACCGCTCACCTCACATCGGTTTCACAACTACATATACACATAACTATATATACACATTATATATATATAATATATATATATATACACATTATATATATACTATATATATATATATATATATATATATAGTGTATATATATATATACATATACACATATATATATATAATATATATATATATACACTATATATATATATATATACACTATATATATATAGTGTGTATATATATAGTGTGTATATATATATGTATACACACTATATATATATATATATATATATATATAATATATATATATATATATATACACACTATATATATAGTGTGTATATATATATAGTGTGTATATATATATATATATATATATAGTGTGTATATATATAGTGTGTATATATATATATATATACACACTATATATATAGTGTGTATATATATATAGTGTGTATATATATATATATATATATATAGTTATGAATAAAGTGGTAATATTAGGAAGTTCTGACTTTCTTCTGGTAACATTTCATAAAGTGTACATGCTCTTATTGTGGAATAAAGGGTGAAGTCAATGTGTATGCTCTTATTGTGAAATCCAGGGTGAAGTCAGTGTATATGCTCTTATTGTGGAATAAAGGGTGAAGTCAGTGTGTATGCTCTTATTGTGAAATCCAGGGTGAAGTCAGTGTATATGCTCTTATTGTGGAATAAAGGGTGAAGTCAGTGTGTATGCTCTTATTGTGAAATCCAGGGTGAAGTCAGTGTGTATGCTCTTATTGTGAAATCCAGGGTGAAGTCAGTGTGTATGCTTTTATTGTGGAATAAAGGGTGAAGTCAGTGTGTATGCTCTTATTGTGAAATCCAGGGTGAAGTCAGTGTGTGTTGTTTCAGTTCCCAGAGGAGCTGCAGAGACTCACCAGCAACCTCCGGACCGTCGACCTGTCAGGGAACAAGATCGAGGTCCTTCCCCCCGCCGTCGGGAACTTCCTCCAGCTCAAGAGTCTCACGCTGAACTCCAACAGACTGGGTGAGGGTCTGGGTGAGGGTCTGGGTGAGGGTCTGGAGTCCTGGGTGAGGGTCTGGGTGAGGGTGAGGGTCTGGAGTCCTGGGTGAGGGTCTTGGTGAGGGTCTGGGTGAGGGTGAGGGTCTGGGTGAGGGTCTTGAGTCCTGGGTGAGGGTCTGGAGTCCTGGGTGAGGGTCTGGGTGAGGGTGAGGGTCTGGGTGAGGGTCTTGAGTCCTGGGTGAGGGTCTGGAGTCCTGGGTGAGGGTCTGGAGTCCTGGGTGAGGGTCTGGGTGAGGGTGAGGGTCTGGGTGAGGGTCTTGAGTCCTGGGTGAGGGTCTGGAGTCCTGGGTGAGGGTGAGGGTTAGGGTCTGGGTCTGGATCAGGGTCTGGGTGAGGGTCTGGGTCTAGATCAGGGTCTGGGTGAGGGTCTGGGTGAGGGTGAGGGTCTGGATCAGGGTCTGGGTCTGACGGGGTGTGTCTCTGTCCTCAGCCAGTCTCCCAGCTGAGATGGGGAAGCTGAAGAAGCTGGAGACTCTGAGTCTGAATGGGAACCGGATCCAGCAGCTGCCCCCGTCTCTGGGCCAGCTCAGAGCTCTGAGGACCCTCAACCTGTCCGGGAACCAGATCTCAGAGTTCCCCCCCGGACTGGGGACCCTGAGGCACCTGGACCTGCTAGACCTGTCCCGAAACCAGATCCGGAACGTCCCCGCAGCCGTGTCCGAGCTGCAGACCATCGAGATCAACCTCAACCAGAACCAGGTACCACGGCCCCCCCAGTCCTCCCAGTCCTCCCAGTCCCCCCAGTCCTCCCAGTCCTCTCAGTCCTCTTCAGTCCTCTCCAGTCCCCTTCAGTCCTCTCAGTCCTCCCAGTCCTCCCAGTCCTCTTCAGTCCTCTCAGTCCTCTCAGTCCTCTCAGTCCTCCCAGTCCTCTTCAGTCCTCTTCAGTCCTCTCAGTCCTCTCAGTCCTCTCAGTCCTCTTCAGTCCTCTTCAGTCCTCTCAGTCCTCCCAGTCCTCTTCAGTCCTCTTCAGTCCTCTCAGTCCTCTTCAGTCCTCTCAGTCCTCTTCAGTCCTCTTCAGTCCTCTCAGTCCTCTTCAGTCCTCTCCAGTCCCCTTCAGTCCTCTCAGTCCTCCCAGTCCTCCCAGTCCTCTTCAGTCCTCTCAGTCCTCTCAGTCCTCTCAGTCCTCCCAGTCCTCTTCAGTCCTCTTCAGTCCTCTCAGTCCTCTCAGTCCTCTCAGTCCTCTCAGTCCTCCCAGTCCTCTCAGTCCTCTCAGTCCTCCCAGTCCTCTCAGTCCTCTTCAGTCCTCTTCAGTCCTCTCAGTCCTCTCAGTCCTCTCAGTCCTCCCAGTCCTCTCAGTCCTCTCAGTCCTCCCAGTCCTCTCAGTCCTCTTCAGTCCTCTTCAGTCCTCTCAGTCCTCTCAGTCCTCTTCAGTCCTCTTCAGTCCTCTCAGTCCTCTTCAGTCCTCTTCAGTCCTCTCAGTCCTCTTCAGTCCTCTCCAGTCCCCTTCAGTCCTCTCAGTCCTCCCAGTCCTCCCAGTCCTCTTCAGTCCTCTCAGTCCTCTCAGTCCTCTCAGTCCTCCCAGTCCTCTTCAGTCCTCTTCAGTCCTCTCAGTCCTCTCAGTCCTCTCAGTCCTCTCAGTCCTCCCAGTCCTCTCAGTCCTCTCAGTCCTCCCAGTCCTCTCAGTCCTCTTCAGTCCTCTTCAGTCCTCTCAGTCCTCTCAGTCCTCCCAGTCCTCTCCAGTCCCCTTCAGTCCTCTCAGTCCTCCCAGTCCTCCCAGTCCTCTTCAGTCCTCTCAGTCCTCCCAGTCCTCTTCAGTCCTCTTCAGTCCTCTCAGTCCTCTCAGTCCTCTCAGTCCTCTCAGTCCTCTTCAGTCCTCTACAGTCCTCTTCAGTCCTCTCAGTCCTCTCAGTCCTCTCAGTCCTCCCAGTCCTCTCAGTCCTCTTCAGTCCTCTTCAGTCCTCTTCAGTCCTCTCAGTCCTCTCAGTCCTCCCAGTCCTCTCAGTCCTCTCAGTCCTCTCAGTCCTCCCAGTCCTCTCAGTCCTCTCAGTCCTCCCAGTCCTCTCAGTCCTCTCAGTCCTCTCAGTCCTCTCAGTCCTCCCAGTCCTCTCAGTCCTCTCAGTCCTCTCAGTCCTCTTCAGTCCTCTTCAGTCCTCTTCAGTCCTCTCAGTCCTCTCAGTCCTCTCAGTCCTCTTCAGTCCTCTCAGTCCTCTTCAGTCCTCTCAGTCCTCTCAGTCCTCTCAGTCCTCTTCAGTCCTCTTCAGTCCTCTTCAGTCCTCTCAGTCCTCTCAGTCCTCTTCAGTCCTCTTCAGTCCTCCCAGTCCTCTCAGTCCTCTTCAGTCCTCCCAGTCCTCCCAGTCCTCTCAGTCCTCTCAGTCCTCTTCAGTCCTCTCAGTCCTCTTCAGTCCTCTTCAGTCCTCCCAGTCCTCTCAGTCCTCTTCAGTCCTCCCAGTCCTCTCAGTCCCCTCAGTCCTCTCAGTCCTCTTCAGTCCTCTTCAGTCCTCTCAGTCCTCTTCAGTCCTCTTCAGTCCTCTCAGTCCTCCCAGTCCTCTCAGTCCTCTCAGTCCTCTTCAGTCCTCTTCAGTCCTCTTCAGTCCTCTCAGTCCTCTCAGTCCTCCCAGTCCTCTCAGTCCTCTCAGTCCTCTTCAGTCCTCTTCAGTCCTCTTCAGTCCTCTCAGTCCTCCCAGTCCTCTCAGTCCTCTTCAGTCCTCTCCAGTCCCCTTCAGTCCTCTCAGTCCTCCCAGTCCTCCCAGTCCTCTTCAGTCCTCTCAGTCCTCTCAGTCCTCCCAGTCCTCTTCAGTCCTCTTCAGTCCTCTCAGTCCTCTCAGTCCTCTCAGTCCTCTCAGTCCTCCCAGTCCTCTCAGTCCTCTCAGTCCTCCCAGTCCTCTCAGTCCTCTTCAGTCCTCTCAGTCCTCTTCAGTCCTCTTCAGTCCTCCCAGTCCTCTCAGTCCTCTTCAGTCCTCCCAGTCCTCCCAGTCCTCCCAGTCCTCTTCAGTCCTCTCAGTCCTCCCAGTCCTCTCAGTCCTCCCAGTCCTCTCAGTCCTCTCAGTCCTCTCAGTCCTCTTCAGTCCTCTCAGTCCTCCCAGTCCTCTCAGTCCTCCCAGTCCTCTCAGTCCTCTCAGTCCTCTTCAGTCCTCTTCAGTCCTCTCAGTCCTCTCAGTCCTCTCAGTCCTCTCAGTCCTCTTCAGTCCTCTCAGTCCTCTCAGTCCTCTTCAGTCCTCTTCAGTCCTCCCAGTCCTCTCAGTCCTCTTCAGTCCTCCCAGTCCTCTCAGTCCCCTCAGTCCTCTCAGTCCTCTTCAGTCCTCTTCAGTCCTCTCAGTCCTCTTCAGTCCTCTTCAGTCCTCTCAGTCCTCCCAGTCCTCTCAGTCCTCTCAGTCCTCTTCAGTCCTCTTCAGTCCTCTTCAGTCCTCTTCAGTCCTCTCAGTCCTCTTCAGTCCTCTTCAGTCCTCTCAGTCCTCTTCAGTCCTCTTCAGTCCTCTCAGTCCTCCCAGTCCTCTCAGTCCTCTCAGTGCTCTTCAGTCCTCTCAGTCCTCTTCAGTCCTCTCAGTCCTCTTCAGTCCTCTCAGTCCTCTTCAGTCCTCTCAGTCCTCTACAGTCCTCTTCAGTCCTCTTCAGTCCTCTCAGTCCTCTCAGTCCTCTTCAGTCCTCTTCAGTCCTCTACAGTCCTCTTCAGTCCTCTTCAGTCCTCTCAGTCCTCTCAGTCCTCTTCAGTCCTCTTCAGTCCTCTTCAGTCCTCTCAGTCCACATGACATGACAGTTTTCAGGTCTGAACTAATCCAGTCCTCCTGGTCCTCCAGATCTCGCTGCTGGCGGCGGAGGTGTCTCTGTGTCCCCGTCTGAAGGTCCTCCGTCTGGAGGAGAACTGCCTGGAGCTGTCCTCCATCCCCGAGTCCATCCTGAAGGACTCCCAGGTGTCCCTGTTCTCAGTGGAGGGAAACCTGTTCGAGGTCAGGAACCTCCGAGACCTGGAGGGCTACGACAAGGTGAGGACCACTTCCTGTCACGCTGCGTTTAAAATGGTCTCTGGTGGTCTGTAATGGTCTCTAGTGGTCTGTAATGGTCTCTAGTGGTCTGTAATGGTCTCTAGTGGTCTGTAATGGTCTCTAGTGGTCTGTAATGGTCTCTAGTGGTCTGTAATGGTCTCTGGTGGTCTGTAATGGTCTCTGGTGGTCTGTAATGGTCTCTGGTGGTCTGTAATGGTCTCTGGTGGTCTGTAATGGTCTCTGGTGGTCTGTAATGGTCTCTGGTGGTCTGTAATGGTCTCTAGTGGTCTGTAATGGTCTCTGGTGGTCTGTAATGGTCTCTAGTGGTCTGTAATGGTCTCTGGTGGTCTGTAATGGTCTCTAGTGGTCTGTAATGGTCTCTGGTGGTCTGTAATGGTCTCTAGTGGTCTGTAATGGTCTCTGGTGGTCTGTAATGGTCTCTAGTGGTCTGTAATGGTCTCTGGTGGTCTGTAATGGTCTCTGGTGGTCTGTAATGGTCTCTAGTGGTCTGTAATGGTCTCTGGTGGTCTGTAATGGTCTCTGGTGGTCTGTAATGGTCTCTAGTGGTCTGTAATGGTCTCTAGTGGTCTGTAATGGTCTCTGGTGGTCTGTAATGGTCTCTGGTGGTCTGTAATGGTCTCTAGTGGTCTGTAATGGTCTCTGGTGGTCTGTAATGGTCTCTAGTGGTCTGTAATGGTCTCTGGTGGTCTGTAATGGTCTCTGGTGGTCTGTAATGGTCTCTAGTGGTCTGTAATGGTCTCTGGTGGTCTGTAATGGTCTCTGGTGGTCTGTAATGGTCTCTGGTGGTCTGTAATGGTCTCTAGTGGTCTGTAATGGTCTCTGGTGGTCTCTGATGGTCTCTGTTTGTCCCCCCTCAGTACATGGAGCGCTTCACGGCCACCAAGAAGAAGTTCACCTGAAGACGCTCAACGGTGAGTCTGAACCTCAGAGCGCCACCTGGGGGGGGCGGGGTCAGCTGAGACTCCGCCCACCACCAACGCCACTGCCGTTGCCGCCGCCGCCGCCGCTGCTGCTGCTGCTGCTTCTTCTTCTGCTGCTGCGACAAACCAGACCTGCCCCCCCCCACCACCTGGACCACATGAGAAGACCTGCTGCTTCCTGTCTGACTCATCTCGACACGGAGAAACTGATTTAACACCAGAGAAGAAGAAGCTGGTGCCGTTAACCCTTCGCTGTGTTCCCAGTGGACAGCAGAGACTCAGGGATGCGTTCACAGTAACACTACGTTCACTAACGTTCACTAACGTTCACTAACGTTCCTCTCTTTAAGTTATTATTTCCTTTAACCTGTAAAAGTCTATATCTATATATCTATATATCTATATATCTATATCTGATCTGTTTGAGGGGGAGACTCAGAAGAGTTGAACTTGAATGTAACGCTGGTTGATCTCAGTCTAGTTTCTCTGGTTCAGCAGGAAGTCGAGGATTCACAGCTGAAATAATAAATCAAACATCACAGAATCATCTGCAACAATCTGAAGTCAATATTTAAAATAAATAAATCACCTCTCAGACGTCAATCTGCTGGTTTTGGACACTTGAAGACGTGAATCTGCTGGTTTTGGACACTTGAAGACGTCCATTTGGACGTTTTTACACAAAAGAATAAATCCAGAATATCAGATGAATCTAATAACTGTTAATATGTTAATAGATTACAATCCTCCGTCAGAGAGAGTTTAAATGATGAGATCAGAGCAGATCAATACGTTGTGATCGGCGTATCTTCATGTTAAAACACATGATGAAGAGGAAGAAGAAGAAGAGCAGTGTGAATGTGACGAAGGAAAGAAATTAACATTTAGATGAAAAGTTAAAGAATATTAAAACATGATGAAATCTGTCGATCCGTTTCAGATGATCAATAACAGGTTGTGATTAATATCTGACCCGTGTTCTGAAGGAGAGAGTTTTACTTTCTGTTTGTCATGTCCTGGAACATTAATTAATAAATGAATATCTGATGAATTGAACTCGATCTGAGAGCAGAGCAGCTGGTATCTAACATCCTGTTTCAGATGATGATGATGATGATGAGGTGGTTTATTCTGATTCAGTAGATAATGGACAGAGACTCACTGAAGGACATTAACACACATATTATTGTTATTATTGATCATGTTTGGACTTCCTGTTTCCTGTCTTTAATGTGAAACACTAACTCGTGTCTACTTCCTGTCCACTGCATGTTTAAAGTATTCTTCTATATAAAGCATGTACAGCGTTAAATAAAGCTCCGTGTTCTATTTCAGTTTGTTCAGAACCCGTCGGATGTTCTAGGTCAGAGGTCAGAGGTCAGCATCCTGCGTCTCCTTAGCTCCTCTCCAGCGGCTCCCTGTGAACCTTTAAACATGGAAATGAAGAACTGTTCTTTGTTTACATAAGTAGTCATTTTACGTGTTATTTTCTTTTTTCTCGTAAAGTTATGACTTTACTCTCGTAATATTACGACTTTTTATGGTGTAAAGTTATGACTTTATTCTCGTTATATTATGACTTTTTATGGTGTAAAGTTATGACTTTATTCTCGTTATATTATGACTTTTTATGGTGTAAAGTTATGACTTTATTCTCGTTATATTATGACTTTTTATGGTGTAAAGTTATGACTTTATTCTCGTTATATTATGACTTTTTATGGTGTAAAGTTATGACTTTATTCTCGTAATATTACGACTTTTTATGGTGTAAAGTTATGACTTTATTCTCGTTATATTATGACTTTTTTCTCGTTAAGTTATGACTTTATTCTCGTAATATGACTTTTTTTTCATTAAGTTATGACTTAATTATCCTAATATGACTTTATTCTCATTAAGTTATGACTTTATTATCGTAATATGACTTTATTCTCATTAACTAATGTTTTTGTTCTTGTAATATGACTTTTTTGTAAAGTTATGACTTTATTCTCATAATATTATGACTTTATTCTCGTAATATGACTTTTTTCTCGTTAACTTAAGACTTTATTCTTGTAATATGACTTTTTTCTCGTTAAGTTATGACCTTATTCTCGTAATATGACTTTTTTCTCGTTAAGTTATGACTTAATTATCGTAATATTATGACTTTATTCTCATTAACTTATGACTTTATTCTTGTAATATTATGACTTTTTTTTGTAAAGTTATGACTTTATTCTCGTAATATTATGACTTTTTTCTCGTTAACTTAAGACTTTATTCTCGTAATATTATGACTTTTTTCTCGTTAACTTAAGACTTTATTCTCATATGACTTTTTTCTCGTTAAATTATGACTTTATTCTCGTAATATTACGACTTTTTTTTTAGTAATATGACTTTTTTCTCGTTAAGTTATGACTTTATTCTCGTAATATTATGACTTTTTCTTGTAAAGTTATGACTTTATTCTCGTATTATGACTTTTTTTTAGTAATATTATGACTTTATTCTCTTAATATTATGACTTTATTCTCGTTATATTATGACTTTTTTTTTGTAATATTACGACTTTTTTTTAGTAATATTACAACTTTTTTTCTCGTTAAGTTATGATTTTATTCTCGTAATATGACTTTTTTTTGTAAAGTTATGACTTTATTCTCGTAATATTATGACTTTTTTCTCGTTAACTTAAGACTTTATTCTTGTAATATGACTTTATTCTCGTAACATTAAGACTTTATTCTTGTTATATTATCACTTTTTTTCTCGTAATATTATGACTTTTTTCTCATTAACTTATGACTTCATTCTCGAAATCTGTGATTTTTTCCCCCCTCAATGTGGCCCTAATAGTCTGTCATGAAGTAGAAAGTAAAGTACAGGTACCTCAGAGTCACTCACACACACACACACACACACACACAGATACACACGCACACACACGCACCTCCTCCACATTCCTCAGGGAGGTAGATCACCAACTGTGTCAAACTAGACTGAATGTAAAACAACTTCCGGTTACCTGATTAATACCTCAAATAATAAATAATAATAACAATAAATAATAAATAAATGATTAAAGGTTAATAGCGATGAACAACAGAGCTGATTCAAACAATAAAGGCACAACATTATGAGACGTTTAAATAGTGTCTGTTGTTTTAGTCGCTTATGTGAAAAGATTTTTTAAATGTCTAAAAATTCTGCTTTACAAATATGTAAACGTGTAAAATAAAACAATATTGACAAAGTAAAACAAATAAATTATAAATTAAATATACACCGATAATAGTCTTTTATCTGTTTTTAATAATGTGTTATTTTGACATTTCTTTTACATCCCAGTCCATAACATTGTTATTAAAATGTCCATTAAATATATAAATATAAGAAGTGACAGATTAAATAAATTTCATATTTAAAATGTTCATTAAAGGGACTGTTAGTAAGAATCCTAAATGTCTTGTTAGCAGCTTCACCTGTGTCCGTTAAGTCAACTAAAGTCAGCGTCCTGTTGCTGGCGCTTGTGCTCGCTCTACATAGACATGAAGGAGCATCACTCAACACAGTGAGGAGACACACGTCAGCTAAAAGCACAATATCACTCTATATTTCAGCTGCTTGGCAGTAATGTTAGCTGACCAGACCAAGGTCTCTCCATGAATCAATGCTGATCCTAGTGTTGGCTTTTCCCGCCTCAGCCTCCCGACCGCGGCCGGAGGGAACGGGGGAGACGCCGGAGTTTTGGTCGGAGACGATAACGTTTCTCTCTGCGGAGCCCCGTCACTTCACAAGACACGGGAAACCTCTGTTGGTCTGGAGGAGCTGCAGCAGTTATTTCTGCACAAACGTCCACTGAACATTCACTAGATATTCTCAGAGCTAAACTAACTCTTCTGCAGTGTGGAGTGAGCAGCATGCACGTGAGAGGTGGAGAGAGAGAGAGAGAGAAGGAGCGCGGTGTGTGAGTGAAGGCAGGCAGAGGAGCGGTCTGAACAGCCTAGCCACATGTGAGCGACCATGAGACACCGACCAGCAATGATTTATACATGGAAGAAGTTACAAACAGTCCCTTTAAAAAACTTTATTGACTTTATTCTCGTTATATTATCACTTTTTTTCTCGTAATATTACAGAAGTTACAAACAGTCCCTTTAAAAAAACGATTTACCGGTTTGTGTCATTTCTTTTATTTTGAAGGCGTTCTTTCCGGTGTCATGGTGTGGCGGGTAACTTGACGTCACTCCGCTCTGGACGAGCTGTGATTCATGGTGGAGCTGATAGAGCTGGAGGAGGAGTTCATGGTGGAGCTGTGTGAATGTGTGAATGTGTGAATGTTTGCGGTT
>CAKAKS010000032.1:31981446-32023946 GCA_916700875.1 Sebastes aleutianus
CTGTTTCACAATAAAAGTCCTCCAGCTGTTTCACAATAAAAGTCCTCCAGCTGTTTCACAGTAAAAGTCCTCCAGCTGTTTCACAGTTAAAGTCCTCCAGCTGTTTCACAATAAAAGTCCTCCAGCTGTTTCACAATAAAAGTCCTCCAGCTGTTTCACAATAAAAGTCCTCCAGCTGTCTCACAGTAAAAGTTTTCCAGCTGTTGGTCCTGCAGCTGTTTCACAATAAAAGCGTCTTGCAGTCAGCCTGGAATGTAATGTTAGTTTAATAGTAATATTTCTTGTATTAGCAGGTAACTCATTTATGAGTGTTAAAATAAGTCTAAAGTAATCGTTGACTGAAGCAGTTTATACTAAACTTCACGTATCTGTTTAATAACACATTCATCACGTTTTCTCTCTAACGGCCTTAAATCAGCTAAAAACATCATGAAGTCTGGTTGAAGTCAGAGAGTCAGTGTTGCTGCTTCTGCTCTGTTTGATGGTTCAACAGCTCAGCAACAGTAAATACAGGCAGAGCTGCTGCTGGCTTTGAAGACATCTTCCTCCTTCTCCTCTTCCTCCTCCTCCTCCTCCTGTTCATCAGAAACGCAGTGACTCAAACACCACGAGGAATCCAGCAGCTCTCAGGGGCCTCTGGGAGGAGGAAATACCAGCTCTGCCGGCTGTTCTGTGATCAGGAGTGATCAGGAGTCTGAGTTTAAACAGTCTGAATGTTGCCTGAGAGCCTGACCTCAGATCTGTGTGGCTCAGCGAGCCGCGGCTGGTTAATCGGCTTTACTCTCAGATTCCTGGACGGAGAGAAGCAAACAGTGAAGGTGGTTTTATTCCTCGTCTGACCTGACGATCTTAAAACAGTTAAAAACATCATGGAGTCTGGTTGTAGTCGCCACGGTGTCCCGACCACGGTGTCCCGCCCACGGTGTCCCGGCCACGGTGTCCCGCCCACGGTGTCCGGGCCACGGTGTCCCGACCACGGTGTCCCGGCCACGGTGTCCCGACCACGGTGTCCCGCCCACGGTCTCCCCGCTGACTTAATACTCTCCAGACTCCATTAACATTTTGCTCAATTTAACAGATCTGGTTCCCGTTACACAGACGAGACTCCTGAATCCTAACGTACGACTTTGTCAGACTCCTGGTTGACTAGTCCTTTGGGCTGACGTGGTTCTGGTCCGGTTGACTAGTCCTTTGGGCTGACGTGGTTCTGGTCCGGTTGACTAGTCCTTTGGGCTGACGTGGTTCTGGTCCGGTTGACTTGTCCTTTGGGCTGACGTGGTTCTGGTCCGGTTGACTAGTCCTTTGGGCTGACGTGGTTCTGGTCCGGTTGACTTGTCCTTTGGGCTGACGTGGTTCTGGTCCAGTTGACTAGTCCTTTGGGCTGACGTGGTTCTGGTCCGGTTGACTTGTCCTTTGGGCTGACGTGGTTCTGGTCCGGTTGACTAGTCCTTTGGGCTGACGTGGTTCTGGTCCGGTTGACTAGTCCTTTGGGCTGACGTGGTTCTGGTCCGGTTGACTAGTCCTTTGGGCTGACGTGGTTCTGGTCCGGTTGACTTGTCCTTTGGGCTGACGTGGTTCTGGTCCGGTTGACTTGTCCTTTGGGCTGACGTGGTTCTGGTCCGGTTGACTAGTCCTTTGGGCTGACGTGGTTCTGGTCCGGTTGACTTGTCCTTTGGGCTGACGTGTTTCTGGTCCGGTTGACTAGTCCTTTGGGCTGACGTGGTTCTGGTCCGGTTGACTAGTCCTTTGGGCTGACGTGGTTCTGGTCCGGTTGACTTGTCCTTTGGGCTGACGTGTTTCTGGTCCGGTTGACTAGTCCTTTGGGCTGACGTGGTTCTGGTCCGGTTGACATGTCCTTTGGGCTGACGTGGTTCTGGTCCTGTTGACTTGTCCTTTGGGCTGACGTGGTTCTGGTCCGGTTGACTTGTCCTTTGGGCTGACGTGGTTCTGGTCCTGTTGACTTGTCCTTTGGGCTGACGTGGTTCTGGTCCTGTTGACTTGTCCTTTGGGCTGACGTGGTTCTGGTCCGGTTGACTTGTCCTTTGGGCTGACGTGGTTCTGATCCTGTTGACTTGTCCTTTGGGCTGACGTGGTTCTGGTCCGGTTGACTTGTCCTTTGGGCTGACGTGGTTCTGGTCCGGTTGACTTGTCCTTTGGGCTGACGTGGTTCTGGTCCAGTTGAGGTTCTGATGTTCTGTGTTCTTGTTTCCAGTGTGAAGTCGGTCCAGCAGCAGGATGCGGGTCAGTACTGGTGTGAGGTTGAGTTCCACGGCCTGACGTTCTCCTCCGAGCCAGCCTGGATCACTGTGGAAGGTGAGGACCCTGAACGCACCACCTGTCCTCCAGCTGTGTTTTCCTGCTGTGTGCTGTGACCCTGAACGCATCACCTGTCCACCAATTGTTGTTTCCTGCTGTGTGCTGTGACCCTGAATGCACCACCTGTCCTCCAGCTGTTTAAAATACTAGGTGTCTGTGTTTTCCTGCTGTGTGCTGTGACCCTGAACGCACCACCTGCCCTCTAGTTGTGTTTTCCTGCTGTGTGCTGTGACCCTGAATGCACCACCTGTCCTCTAGCTGTGTTTTCCTGCTGTGTGCTGTGACCCTGAATGCACCACCTGTCCTATGGCTGTGTTTTCCTGCTGTGTGCTGTGACCCTGAATGCACCACCTGTCCTCTAGCTGTGTTTTCCTGCTGTGTGCTGTGACCCTGAATGCACCACCTGTCCTCTAGTTGTGTTTTCCTGCTGTGTGCTTTGACCCAGAACGCACCACCTGTCCTCCAGCTGTGTTTTCCTGCTGTGTGCTGTGACCCTGAATGCACCACCTGTCCTCTAGTTGTGTTTTCCTGCTGTGTGCTGTGACCCTGAATGCACCACCTGTCCTCTAGTTGTGTTTTCCTGCTGTGTGCTTTGACCCAGAACGCACCACCTGTCCTCCAGCTGTGTTTTCCTGCTGTGTGCTGTGACCCTGAATGCACCACCTGTCCTCTAGTTGTGTTTTCCTGCTGTGTGCTTTGACCCAGAACGCACCACCTGTCCTCCAGCTGTGTTTTCCTGCTGTGTGCTTAGACCCTGAATGCACCACCTGTCCTCTAGTTGTGTTTTCCTGCTGTGTGCTGTGACCCTGAACGCACCACCTGTCCTCTAGTTGTGTTTTCCTGTTGTGTGCTGTGACCCTGAATGCACCACCTGTCCTCTAGCTGTGTTTTCCTGCTGTGCACTGTGACCCTGAACGCACCACCTGTCCTCCAGCTGTGTTTTCCTGCTGTGCACTGTGACCCTGAACGCACCACCTGTCCTCCAGCTGTGTTTTCCTGCTGTGCACTGTGACCCTGAACGCACCACCTGCCCTCCAGCTGTTTTCTCCTCACAGCAGATTTCCCATCATGCCCTTCACCCTCCCGTCTTCCCGTGTCCTGCAGGTGTCCCTCACTTCGTCCAGGAGCCGCAGGACGTGGCGACGTTCCCCAACGTTCCCTTCAACCTCACCTGCGCCGCCGTCGGCCCCCCCGAGCCCGTGGAGGTGCTGTGGTGGCTGGGGGGGGTCCAGGAGGGGGGGTCCAGACCGTCGCCCTCCGTCCTCCACGTCCAAGGTACGGCCCTAATGAAAGGCTCTACCCAGGTGCATTGTGGGAAACTACACTACAACGAGGCTGTTGTTGTTTATGTGCTGTAATAAATCCGACCAATAGGAACGCTCACTCGGCCGTATTGATCGTCTGTAAGCAGGATGACATCATCTGAGCTGCTGCTGCTGATTGGAGGATCCTGTTCCACCTCTGACACACACACTCTGTCACTGGAAACACACACACACACACACACACACACACACACACACACACACACACACACACACACACACACACACACAGCGTTTCCTGTCAGTGGGTCGGGATGTTTTCCAGGAATCTTAAAGGAACATTGATCAGGTGTAAATCAGAGTTAAACTGATCTCAGTTATTGATCATCACTGAGCATCATGATGACATCACTGAGCATCATGATGACATCACAGCTGGGCTGTCAATCAATTCAAATATTTAATATTAGTTAATCACACATTTTTGTATCTGTTCTAAATGAACCTTAAAGGGAGATTAGTTCAATATTTAATACTCGTATCAACATGGGAGCGGACAGATATGCTGCTTTATGCAACATGTGTTTTAAATAATAAATTCTTCACCAGCAACTTCGTAAAAAATCTTCCAAAAATAACATAATTTGTGTTTATTATTAAAATAATACAAAATAATTCTGCTGTTTTTGAAGATTGTTTACCAAGTTGCTGGTGAAGAATTTATTGTTTTAATAATAAATAAAAATTCAAATTGTATAAATAAAATGTGTGTGTGTGTGTGTGTGTGTGTGTGTGTGTGTGTGTGTGTGTGTGTGTGTGTGTGTGTGTGTGTGTGTGTGTGTGTGTGTGTGTGTGTGTGTGTGTGTGTGTGTGTGTGTGTGTGTGTGTGTGTGTGTGTGTGTGTGTGGCAGTGAACAGCAGTGTGAAGTTTTACTGTGAGGCGAAGAACACCAGAGGAATCTCCGTCTCTAGAACAGGAACGGTTCACATTAAAGGTGAGTTCACTGACTGGAATATTAGATTACTCACACAGGTGCAAACTGTTTATTATATTTATATATATATATATAGATTCAGGTCTGAACACTTTAAAGGGCGGGTCCATTATTCTTGTTGTCAGGGTGTTCCTGATGGATTCACTTTCTGGTGAAAGTTTGTTTTATTATCAAAAGTTTATTTTCCCTTCAAGTCCTTCTAAACCTTTTCCTGAAGATGAC
Source organism: Sebastes aleutianus (assembly GCA_916700875.1). Classification (NCBI taxonomy): domain Eukaryota; kingdom Metazoa; phylum Chordata; class Actinopteri; order Perciformes; family Sebastidae; genus Sebastes; species Sebastes aleutianus. The sequence goes on from CAKAKS010000032.1 coordinate 31,986,245, forward strand.
TGGTTTAGTGAATGGAGTCTGGTGTCTTTGAAGAGAGCGATATAACGGCTTCAGTTCTCCGTCAGAGAGAGCCGTCTGACGGCGAGGTGGAGAGGTGGAAATATTCTAACTATAGCGTACCCTTAACCTGATAGTGCTGCTCCCGTCCTCAGCCGCTTCACCTCGCCGTCCACAGCCGCTTCACCTCGCCGTCCACAGACGCTTCACCTCGCCGTCCACAGACGCTTCACCTCGCCGTCCACAGACGCTTCACCTCGCCGTCCACAGACGCTTCACCTCGCCGTCCACAGACGCTTCACCTCGCCGTCCACAGACGCTTCACCTCGCCGTCCACAGACGCTTCACCTCGCCGTCCACAGCTGTTATATCACTCTCTTTAAAGCCACCAGACTCCATTCACAAAAACACTACATTAGCTCCCTGTGCTAGCCTACGTTAGCTCCCTGTGCTAGCCTACTTCACTGCTAACAGCTGAGTAATAACAGAACAGAACCAGATGGACCGGTCCTTTACAGTTCGGTGTTTTCTATTACGAGCGTTGGCTCTCACTGTTACTCTTCATCATCATCATCATCACCTGTTGTGACTCGTCACTGTTGCTCTGCTGTGATTGGATGATAACTCTTTGTGGGCGGGGTCTCTGTCTCAGTGTTGCCGGCGGCGCCGGTCGGGCTGCAGGTCCTGATGGTGGACAACAACGTCACGTTGTCATGGAAACCAGGATTCACAGGACACTCTGAGCTGTCCACCTGCATCGTCCAGGTAACACGCACGCATACACACACACGCACGCACGCACATACACACACACACACACACACACAGTGGGATGGTTGAAAACTGATAATTAAAATTCAGTTTTTAAAATCTCCTCCTCCTCCTCATCCTCTCTCCTCCTCTCCTCCTCCTCTCTCTCCTCCTCCTCTCTCTCCTCCTCTCCTCCTCCTCCTCCTCCTCCTCTCTCCTCTCTCCTCCTCCTCCTCCTCCTCCTCATCCTCTCTCCTCTTCTCTCTCCTCCTCCTCCTCTCTCTCCTCTCTCTCCTCCTCCTCCTCCTCCTTCTCCTCTCTCCTCAGCTGTCGAGGCGTTGGGTCCGGAGGTGGGACCTCCCTCAGCAGGAGGTGCAGGTTCCTCCTCACCTCCTGGTCCTGTCTGGTGTGAGGAGTCACTCCAACTACAGCAGCAGGGTTTCCTGTGTAAACGAGGTCGGGCCGTCGCCCTTCAGCTCCTGGCTGCACTTCCTCACACCTGAGTCAGGTATGTGCTGTATATACAGTATATGAGGAAAAAAAAAATATATATATATATACTGTGTATATATATATATACAGTATATATATATATATACTGTATATATAGTATATATATACAGTATATATATATATAGAGTATACTAGGGCTGTCAAAGTTAACGTGACAATAACATGTTAACGCTACTAATTTCTATACATATGTATTTACTGTATACAGTATATGTATATATGTAATACATACATATAAAACATATTACATGTTTTAAATAGAATAAGATAATAATGATAGAAACAGGTGTGTGTTAATATGTACAGAAGGACATCCAGTGTTGAACTGGAACCAGTTTAACATCCTGAGATCTGAGATCCTGCTGTCCGCTGCTGCAACTGTTTTCTCTCAGCTGCAACTCTGTGTGTGTGTTTCTCTGTGTGTGTGTGTGTGTGTGTGTGTGTGTGTGTGTGTGTGTGTGTGTGTGTGTGTGTGTGTGTGTGTGTGTGTGTGTGTGTGTGTGTGTGTGTGTGTGTGTGTGTGTGTGTGTGTGTGTGTGTGTGTTTCTCTCTGACTGTGTGTGTGTGTGTTTCTCTCTGTGTGTGTGCGTGTGTGTGTGTGTGTGTGTGTTTGTGTTTCTCTCTCTGTGTGTGTGTGTGTGTGTGTGTTTCTCTCTGTGTGTGTGTGTGTGTGTGTGTGTGTGTGTGTGTGTGTGTGTTTCTCTGTGTGTGTGAGTGTGTGTGGTCCAGCTGGATTTGGTCCAGTAGATTCCTCCTCTCAATACAATCAGCTTTTGTTTGTGGCCTCAATCCTTCTGAATGGACCTCAGCAGCCTCTCTACAGCGCCTCCTGCAGGCTGCAGAGAACACTGACCTCAGACCAGCTTCAGTCTGACCTAAGACCAGCCTCAGTCTGACCTCAGACCAGCCTCAGTCTGACCTAAGACCAGCTTCAGACCAGCCTCAGTCTGACCTCAGACCAGCTTCAGTCTGACCTCAGACCAGCTTCAAGCCTCAGTCTGACCTCAGACCAGCCTCAGTCTGACCTAAGACCAGCTTCAGACCAGCCTCAGTCTGACCTAAGACCAGCTTCAGTCTGACCTCAGACCAGCTTCAAGCCTCAGTCTGACCTCAGACCAGCCTCAGTCTGACCTTAGACCAGCTTTAGTCTGACCTCAGACCAGCTTCAGTCTGACCTCAGACCAGCCTCAGTCTGACCTCAGACCAGCCTCAGTCTGACCTCAGACCAGCTTTAGTCTGACCTCAGACCAGCCTCAGTCTGACCTCAGACCAGCCTCAGTCTGACCTCAGACCAGCCTCAGTCTGACCTCAGACCAGCTTTAGTCTGACCTCAGACCAGCATTAGTCTGACCTCAGACCAGCTTCAGTCTGACCTCAGACCAGCTTTAGTCTGACCTCAGACCAGCTTTAGTCTGACCTCAGACCAGCTTCAGTCTGACCTCAGACCAGCTTTAGTCTGACCTCAGACCAGCATTAGTCTGACCTCAGACCAGCTTTAGTCTGACCTCAGACCAGCTTTAGTCTGACCTCAGACCAGCTTTAGTCTGACCTCAGACCAGCTTTAGTCTGACCTCAGACCAGCTTCAGTCTGACCTCAGACCAGCTTTAGTCTGACCTCAGACCAGCTTCAGTCTGACCTCAGACCAGATTTAGTCTGACCTCAGACCAGCATTAGTCTGACCTCAGACCAGCTTCAGTCTGACCTCAGACCAGCCTCAGTCTGACCTCAGACCAGCTTTAGTCTGACCTCAGACCAGCTTTAGTCTGACCTCAGACCAGCTTCAGTCTGACCTCAGACCAGCTTCAGTCTGACCTCAGACCAGCATTAGTCTGACCTCAGACCAGCTTCAGTCTGACCTCAGACCAGCTTCAGTCTGACCTCAGACCAGCTTTAGTCTGAGAACCGTATTGGTCCAATTAGCTTAGAGTTAGCCTCTAGGTCCTGTTAGCCTCTAGAGCCCGTTAGCCTCTAGGTCCCGTTAGCCTCCAGATCCCGTTAGCCTCTAGGTCCCGTTAGCCTCTAGATCCCGTTAGCCTCTAGATCCCGTTAGCCTCTAGGTCCCGTTAGCCTCTAGATCCCGTTATCATGATAATCAGTGTAATATAACTAATCTAAATGTATGAATGATGTGTTCCTCAGTGCCGTCGGCGGCCCCCAGGAACCTGACCTTTGACCTGTCGGAGCAGCAGCTGGCTCTGAACTGGGCCCGGCTCCAGGAGGAGGAGCTGCAGGGCAAGCTGCTGGCCTACAAGGTGCAGTGGACTCTGGGAGGAGAAGCACAGGTGAGAGGCGACAGGTGTGGCTCCTGATTGGTCCTCGCCTTCCTCTACCACGTTAACCCGTTCTGTGTTGGATGTGTCCAGGAGCCGCTGCTGTTTAAGGAGAACGTGGCTCAGCTGTCAGGAGGAGGACGCTTCTTTAACTCCTCCTTCCAGGTGGCGGCCTGCACCTCGGTGGGCTGCGGACCCTGGAGCCCCCCGGTGCTGGTGCTGCCTGCCTCAGGTACACCTCAAGCATCCTTCACACGTGATGTCGCTACGACGTGTTTTCACCTTCTGATCGTGGGTTGACTTTGTGATGCGGTTGCCTCCCTCAGTCCAGGTCCAGGTCCAGAGGAGCCACATGTGGGTGGGTGTGCTGCTGGGCCTGCTGGTGGCCACCGTGGTTGGACTGCTGCTCACAGCCGTCGCTCACCGCCGCGACAAAGACACGCAGTTTGGGTACGAAAACTATGTCACCATGGTTACTAACAGAGGGAGGAACCAGGTGGCTCTGAGAGACTCTTGGTTGGGTTGAGTGTGACTGTGAGAGTTGATGATAATGAAGTGAACCTTTAACTGTCTCTCTGTCTCTCTGTCTCTCTCTGTCTCTCTCTGTCTCTCTGTGTCTCTCTGTCTCTCTCTGTCTCTCTGTCTCTCTCTCTGTCTGTCTCTCTGTCTCTCTGCCTCTCTCTGTCTCTCTCTGTCTCTCTGTCTCTCTCTGTCTCTCTGTGTCTCTCTGTCTCTCTCTGTCTCTCTGTCTCTCTGTCTGTCTCTCTCTCTGTCTGTCTCTCTGTCTCTCTGCCTCTCTCTGTCTCTCTCTGTCTCTCTGTCTCTCTCTGTCTCTCTGTCTCTCTGTCTCTCTGTCTCTCTCTCTGTCTCTCTGTCTCTCTCTCTGTCTCTCTGTCTCTCTGTCTCTCTCTGTCTCTCTGTCTCTCTGTCTCTCTGTCTCTCTGTCTCTCTCTCTGTCTCTCTGTCTCTCTCTCTGTCTCTCTGTCTCTCTGTCTCTCTCTCTGTCTCTCTGTCTCTCTGTCTCTCTGTCTCTCTCTCTGTCTCTCTCTGTCTCTCTGTCTCTCTCTCTGTCTCTCTGTCTCTCTGTCTCTCTGTCTCTCTCTCTGTCTCTCTGTCTCTCTGTCTCTCTCTCTGTCTCTCTCTGTCTCTCTCTGTCTCTCTGTCTCTCTCTCTGTCTCTCTGTCTCTCTGTCTCTCTGTCTCTCTCTCTGTCTCTCTCTGTCTCTCTGTCTCTCTGTCTCTCTGTCTCTCTGTCTCTCTGTCTCTCTCTCTGTCTCTCTCTGTCTCTCTGTCTCTCTCTCTGTCTCTCTCTGTCTCTCTGTCTCTCTGTCTCTCTGTCTTCAGTCTGGCCTTCAAGCCTCCCGGTCCTGAGAGCTCCGTCTCCTTCACGGCGGCTCGATCCTTCAACAGAACCTGTGCTGAGCTGCAGGAGTCCTCATGTGAGTCTGTTTCATCCTCATCACTAACACTACAACTCCCACAATGCAATGCAGGAAGATGAGATGGAATTTAATGGCTGTGCAGCAGTTCAGAGGACGTGGGGGGGGGGGGGGGGGTCTCATAGCTCATCTTCTGACACTCGATCTAAACAGTGACATCAGAGGGAGTCTGGTGACGTGGTGAAGCAGCGGGGGATCATGGGAGTTGTAGGATTCCTTCAGTGTTCAGGAACTGGTTAGTTAGCCTCCAGTCTTTCCTTTGTTTAGCCTCCAGCTAACAACGTGACCTCATCATGACCTCATCATGACCTCATCATGACCTCATCATGACATCATCATGACATCATCACTATTGTGTCATTTCCTGTCAGTATTTGTTTGTATAATATAAAGTATAAATTCAGGATTGAGTTGTTCTTGATGCTGAAGAGACAGACTGAATGTCCTTCAGCAGTCTGTTTACAGGAAACACTGCTGCTACCTGTATTTACCTGCTGCCTCTCAGCCAATCACATCATCACAATGTGTGTGTGTGTGTGTGTGTGTGTGTGTGTGTGTGTGTGTGTGTGTGTGTGTGTGTGTGTGTGTGTGTGTGTGTGTGTGTGTGTGTGTGTGTGTGTGTGTGTGTGTGTGTGTGTGTGTGTGTGTGTGTGTGTGTGTGTGTGTGTGTGTGTGTGTGTGTGTGTGTGTGTGTGTGTGTGTGTGTGTGTGTGTGTGTGTGTGTCCCTCCAGTGGACAGTCTGGGTATAAACGACGACCTGAAGAACAAACTGCAGGACGTCCTGATTCAAGAGAGACTGATCACACTGGGACACATGCTGGGCAAAGGTACCACTACTACACACACAATACACACTAATACACAACCTGTACAGGTGAGTTTGGCTCAGTGTGTGATGAACGGTGTGTTCGTTTATCTGTACAGGTGAGTTTGGCTCGGTGCGTGAGGCCTTCCTGAAGACGGAGGACTCGTCTGTCCAGAAGGTGGCGGTCAAAGTGCTGAAATGTGAGTCTGAGGTTCTTCTTCTTTGGTGTCTGTTGATCAGTGTGGTGACAGGAAGTGATGAAACATAATGAACTGGTGGTCATCGCTGAGTGACTCAGGTTAGAGGAGAAGAACGGTTCGCTACAATAATTTCATTTTTCTGAAATAGTTGAAGTGTGTACACTGTGAATAGTTGAAGTGTGTACACTGTTAATAGTTGAAGTGTGTACACTGTGAATAGTTGAAGTGTGTACAATGTGAATAGTTGAAGTGTGTACAATGTGAATAGTTGAAGTGTGTACACTGTTAATAGTTGAAGTGTGTACACTGTTAATAGTTGAAGTGTGTACACTGTGAATAGTTGAAGTGTGTACAATGTGAATAGTTGAAGTGTGTACAATGTGAATAGTTGAAGTGTGTACACTGTTAATAGTTGAAGTGTGTACACTGTGAATAGTTGAAGTGTGTACAATGTGAATAGTTGAAGTTTGTACACTGTGAATAGTTGAAGTGTGTACACTGAATAGTTGAAGTGTGTACACTGTTAATAGTTGAAGTGTGTACACTGTGAATAGTTGAAGTTTGTACACTGTGAATAGTTGAAGTGTGTACACTGTGAATAGTTGAAGTGTGTACACTGTTAATAGTTGAAGTTTGTACACTGTGAATAGTTGAAGTGTGTACACTGTGAATAGTTGAAGTTTGTACACTGAATAGTTGAAGTGTGTACACTGTGAATAGTTGAAGTGTGTACACTGTTAATAGTTGAAGTGTGTACACTGTTAATAGTTGAAGTGTGTACACTGTTAATAGTTGAAGTGTGTACACTGTTAATAGTTGAAGTGTGTACACTGTGAATAGTTGAAGTGTGTACAATGTGAATAGTTGAAGTGTGTACAATGTGAATAGTTGAAGTGTGTACACTGTTAATAGTTGAAGTGTGTACACTGTGAATAGTTGAAGTGTGTACAATGTGAATAGTTGAAGTTTGTACACTGTGAATAGTTGAAGTGTGTACACTGAATAGTTGAAGTGTGTACACTGTTAATAGTTGAAGTGTGTACACTGTGAATAGTTGAAGTTTGTACACTGTGAATAGTTGAAGTGTGTACACTGTGAATAGTTGAAGTGTGTACACTGTTAATAGTTGAAGTTTGTACACTGTGAATAGTTGAAGTGTGTACACTGTGAATAGTTGAAGTTTGTACACTGAATAGTTGAAGTGTGTACACTGTGAATAGTTGAAGTGTGTACACTGTTAATAGTTGAAGTTTGTACACTGTGAATAGTTGAAGTGTGTACACTGTGAATAGTTGAAGTTTGTACACTGAATAGTTGAAGTGTGTACACTCTTAGTAGTTGAAGTGTGCACACTGTGAATAGTTGAAGTGTGCACACTGTGAATAGTTGAAGTGTGTACACTGTTAATAGTTGAAGTGTGCACACTGTGAATAGTTGAAGTTTGTACACTGTGAATAGTTGAAGTGTGTACACTGTTAATAGTTGAAGTGTGTACACTGTTAATAGTTGAAGTTTGTACACTGTGAATAGTTGAAGTGTGTACACTGTGAATAGTTGAAGTGCGTACACTGTTAATAGTTGAAGTGTGTACACTGTGAATAGTTGAAGTTTGTACACTGTGAATAGTTGAAGTGTGTACACTGTTAATAGTTGAAGTGTGTACACTGAATAGTTGAAGTGTGTTCACTATTAATAGTTGAAGTGTGTTCACTGTGAATAGTTGAAGTGTGTTCACTATTAATAGTTGAAGTGTGTACACTGAATAGTTGAAGTGTGTTCACTATTGATAGTTGAAGTTTGTACACTGTGAATAGTTGAAGTGTGTTCACTATTAATAGTTGAAGTGTGTTCACTGTAAATAGTTGAAGTGTGTTCACTGTAAATAGTTGAAGTGTGTACACTGTTAATAGTTGAAGTGTGTACACTGATAATAGTTGAAGTGTGTTCACTGTGAATAGTTGGTGTGTGTTCACTGTGAATAGTTGGTGTGTGTTCACTGTGAATAGTTGAAGTGTGTTCACTGTGAATAGTTGAAGTGAATAGTGGAAGTGTGTACACTGTGAATAGTGGAAGTGTGTTCACTGTAAATAGTTGAAGTGTCATTTGATTAACTTTGTGTGTGTGTGTGTGCGCGCTCCAGCTGACATCACGTCATCAGGTGACATCGAGCAGTGTCTGAAGGAGGCGGCCTACATGAAGGACTTCCACCACCCAAACGTCATCCAGCTCATCGGTAACACACACACACACACACATCACATGACCAGGGGTCAAAGGTCAGGTGGTTTGATTGACAGTTTGTCCCGTCCAATAGGAGTGAGTCTCCACCGGCGTCCTGGCCAGCGGCTGCCGATCCCGATGGTGGTTCTTCCGTTCATGAAGCACGGAGATCTGCACACCTTCCTGCTGCTGTCCCGACTCGGAGAACATCCGTTTGTAAGAGAACCGCCGTTTATTTTAACGTTTTAGAGTGGTAAAAGGGAGGGGTTAGATGGATCATATTAAAGTGTGTCCTGGTCTCTCTGTGTCCCCAATCAGGAGCTGTCTCTGCAGACTCTGCTGCAGTTCATGATGGACATCTCTCGGGGGATGGAGTACCTGAGCAGCAGGAGCATCATCCACCGAGACCTCGCCGCCCGCAACTGCATGTCAGTCCACCAATCAGACAATCAGACCGTTGCTACGTATAACAGAACGTTGCTACGTATAGCAGACCGTTGCTACGTATAACAGAACGTTGCTACGTATAGCAGACCGTTGCTACGTATAACAGAATGTTGCTACGTATAACAGACCGTTGCTACATATAGCAGACCGTTGTTACGTATAACAGACCGTTGCTACGTATAGCAGACCGTTGCTACGTATAGCAGACCGTTGCTACGTATAACAGACCGTTGCTACGTATAACAGACTTTTGCTATGTATAACAAGCCGTTGCTACGTATAGCAGACCGTTGCTACGTATAGCAGACCGTTGCTACGTATAACAGACCGTTGCTACGTATAGCAGACCGTTGCTACGTATAACAGACCGTTGCTACGTATAGCAGACCGTTGCTACGTATAGCAGACCGTTGCTACGTATAACAGACCGTTGCTACGTATAGCAGACCGTTGCTACGTATAACAGACTTTTGCTATGTATAACAAGCCGTTGCTACGTATCACAGACTGTTGCTACGTATAGCAGACTGTTGCTATGTATAGCAGACCGTTGCTACGTATAACAGAATTTTGCTACGTATAACAGACCGTTGCTACGTATAACAGACCGTTGTTACGTATAAAAGACCGTTGCTACGTATAGCAGACTTTTGCTATGTATAACAGGCCGTTGCTACGTATAACAGACTTTTGCTATGTATAACAGGCCGTTGCTACGTATAACAGACCGTTGCTACGTATAACAGACTTTTGCTATGTATAACAGGCCGTTGCTACTTATAACAGACTTTTGCTATGTATAACAGGCCGTTGCTACGTATAACAGACCGTTGCTACGTATAACAGACTTTTGCTATGTATAACAGGCCGTTGCTACTTATAACAGACTTTTGCTATGTATAACAGGCCGTTGCTACGTATAACAGACCGTTGCTACGTATAACAGACTTTTGCTATGTATAACAGGCCGTTGCTACTTATAACAGACTTTTGCTATGTATAACAGGCCGTTGCTATGGGCGCAGCTCTGATGTGGGACTCTGGAGGACCGTTTATGTGTCAGATTATTGATTTCTTCAGTAAGTAGCCATGTATGATAATGTTCAGCTAGCGGGGTTTATTTCACAAAAATAACCCGCTAGCTGTACATTATTCCTTACTTCGATAATAACAGCGTGCTGATGACTCTAAAGAGTCCCATATGGGCTCCTGAAGGCCGTCAGCGGTCGATAAAGAAACTAATAATCAGTAGCATAACAGAGAGACAATAAAGACAAACATTTCTTTTAAATGTTCTTCTGTCTTCAACCACAACAGAAAACCTCCTGAATGAACTCCTTCTGGTTTCCATAGTAACGTGTTGTGTGTTCTCCGTTGTTGTGCTGCAGGCTGAATGAGAACATGACGGTGTGCGTCGCAGACTTCGGCCTCTCTAAGAAGATCTACAGCGGAGATTATTACCGCCAGGGTTCCGTCTCCAAACTCCCTGTGAAGTGGATCGCTCTGGAGAGTCTGGCCGACAACGTGTACACATCACAGAGCGACGTGGTACTTCCTGTTGTTGTTACAACACCTGCATGCACCTGTATTCAAAACCACCTACTACTGTACTACTACTGTACTACTACTACTGTACTACTACTACTACTGTAGTACTACTGTACTAGTACTACTACTGTACTAGTACTACTACTGTACTAATACGACATCACGGTGTTAGCTGGAGGCTAACGCTAGCAGTGGACTAAAACATCTAAAACGTCCTCTTGTTGCTGCCAGAATCCAGATATCAGACATTAGAGACATTAGAGATGACTAACTGGGATTGGAGGCTCAGCAACAAAGTTGTCCCTCATCTGGTGATAGCACGGTGCTTCATCTGGTGATAGCACGGAGCTTCATCTGGTGATAGCACGGTGCTTCATCTGGTGATAGCACGGTGCTTCATCTGGTGATAGCACGGTGATTCATCTGGTGATAGCACGGTGCTTCATCTGGTGATAGCACGGTGATTCATCTGGTGATAGCACGGTGCTTCATCTGGTGATAGCACGGTGATTCATCTGGTGATAGCACGGTGCTTCATCTGGTGATAGCACGGTGATTCATCTGGTGATAGCACGGAGCTTCATCTGGTGATAGCACGGTGCTTCATCTGGTGATAGCACGGTGCTTCATCTGGTGATAGCACGGTGCTTCATCTGGTGATAGCACGGTGCTTCATCTGGTGATAGCACGGTGATTCATCTGGTGATAGCACGGTGCTTCATCTGGTGATAGCACGGTGATTCATCTGGTGATAGCACGGTGCTTCATCTGGTGATAGCACGGTGATTCATCTGGTGATAGCACGGTGCTTCATCTGGTGATAGCACGGTGATTCATCTGGTGATAGCACGGAGCTTCATCTGGTGATAGCACGGTGCTTCATCTGGTGATAGCACGGTGCTTCATCTGGTGATAGCACGGTGCTTCATCTGGTGATAGCACGGTGCTTCATCTGGTGATAGCACGGTGATTCATCTGGTGATAGCACGGTGCTTCATCTGGTGATAGCACGGTGCTTCATCTGGTGATAGCACGGTGATTCATCTGGTGATAGCACGGTGATTCATCTGGTGATAGCACGGTGCTTCATCTGGTGATAGCACGGTGCCTCATCTGGTGATAGCACGGTGATTCATCTGGTGAGACCAGACTGTGAGGATGAAGCTTTAAGTTGTTACTCATTTAGCGACTGGCTAGTTAGCTAGCTTAGCTTGCTAATTCCACCATGCTACAGGAAATGAGTCAGAGGACAGAGGACAGAGGACAGAGGACAGCGCCGGGTCACGGTCCCTCTACCTCACTCCTCGCCGCTAGGAGACGACTTTACCGGGAGGAGAGCAGGCGTTAGCTAGCTAGCTAATCAGTCTCAGGACAAGCTAGCTAGCTAGCGTTAGCCAGTCGTCTCCAGCAACCCTTTCCCTCCATCTCTGAGACGCTAGCTTTGGTGTTCATGCTACATTGTGGTCTGTGTGTGTGTGTGTGTGTGTGTGTGTGTGTGTCTCTCAGTGGGCGTTTGGTGTGACGATGTGGGAGATCATGACTCGAGGCCAGACTCCGTACCCCGGCGTGGAGAACTCCGAGATCTACGAGTATCTGATCAAAGGAGAGAGACTGAAGAAACCTCCAGACTGCAGAGACGACATGTGAGTCACCTACACACCTATTACACACATATACACACATTACACACATTACACATATACTACTCTATATATATATATATATATATATATATATATATATATATATATATATATATATATATATATATATATATATATATATATAGCCAGTAACATCTGTCTGAAGTTAGCTAACGTTATCCGGTAACATCTGTCTGAAGTTAGCTAACGTTATCCGGTAACATCTGTCTGAAGTTAGCTAACGTTATCCGGTAACATCTGTCTGAAGTTAGCTAACGCTAGCCGGTAACATCTGTCTGAAGTTAGCTAACGTTATCCGGTAACATCTGTCTGAAGTTAGCTAACGTTATCCGGTAACATCTGTCTGAAGTTAGCTAACGTTATCCGGTAACATCTGTCTGAAGTTAGCTAACGTTATCCGGTAACATCTGTCTGAAGTTAGCTAACGTTATCCGGTAACATCTGTCTGAAGTTAGCTAACGTTATCCGGTAACATCTGTCTGAAGTTAGCTAACGTTATCCGGTAACATCTGTCTGAAGTTAGCTAACGTTATCCGGTAACATCTGTCTGAAGTTAGCTAACGTTATCCGGTAACATCTGTCTGAAGTTAGCTAACGCTAGCCGGTAACATCTGTCTGAAGTTAGCTAACGTTATCCGGTAACATCTGTCTGAAGTTAGCTAACGTTATCCGGTAACATCTGTCTGAAGTTAGCTAACGTTATCCGGTAACATCTGTCTGAAGTTAGCTAACGTTATCCGGTAACATCTGTCTGAAGTTAGCTAACGTTATCCGGTAACATCTGTCTGAAGTTAGCTAACGTTATCCGGTAACATCTGTCTGAAGTTAGCTAACGTTATCCGGTAACATCTGTCTGAAGTTAGCTAACGCTAGCCGGTAACATCTGTCTGAAGTTAGCTAACGTTATCCGGTAACATCTGTCTGAAGTTAGCTAACGTTATCCGGTAACATCTGTCTGAAGTTAGCTAACGTTATCCGGTAACATCTGTCTGAAGTTAGCTAACGCTAGCTGGTATCTGTACTGTATGATATGAATCTGTGTGTTTCTTCTTCTGCACTTCCTGTCAGTTATGAGCTCATGCACAGCTGCTGGAGTCCCGTCCCTAAATGTCGTCCCAGCTTCCAACATCTGGTGGAGCAGCTGGAGGCGCTGTGGCTCAGCCTGTCCCCCGCCCCCCCGCTAAAGGAGCCACTACTCTACGTCAACCTGGAGGGGGACGACGGCGGCGAGCCAGGCGTACCCGGGGCCCCGGGGCCAATGGACGAGGCCGCGGCGGCGAGGGTCGGGGCCCCGGGCTGGAGCGTCCCCTGGCAGCGCGCGGAGGACCAGGAGAAGGACTGGCTGATGGTGGTGGGGTCGGGGGCGGCGCTCGCCATCGGAGGAGATTACAGGTACATCATCGGGCCCTGTGGCGCCCCCGAGGAGACGGAGGAGGAGGAGGTGGGGGGGGGAGGAGGAGGAAGAGGGAGGAGGAGGAGGGAGGAGTCCATGGACACGTTACAGGAGGAGGTCAGAGACGACGAGGACGATGTCGTCATTAATGTCTGACCAATCACAGCCCTCCTCCTCCTCCTCCTCCTCTCACCTGATTGGACGTCTACCTGAGCTCGTTAGTGAGCTGATCAGAGGGACTGTCACTCAGCAGTACTCTGATTACACACTGGTACTGATGGTACTCTGAGTACTGCTAGTACTCATGTACTGATGGTACTCATTCCTTTGAGACCCTATTTTATAGCAATACAACCCCAACAGCATGTCTGTAGCGTGTCGTCTTCCTTCTACCCCTCTACTAATACTAATATACATTCACCGGCCACTTTATTAGGTACACCTTGCTAGTACCGGGTGGTCTCCTCTTTATTAGGTACACCTTGCTAGTACTGGGTGGTCTCCTCTTTATTAGGTACACCTTGCTAGTACCGGGTGGTCTTCATCTGCTTCCAGGTTGGACGTGTTGTGCGTTCAGAGACGGTATTCTGCATACCTTGGTTGTAACGAGTGGTTATTTGAGTTACTGTTGCCTTTCTATCATCTCCAACCACTCTGCCCATTCTCCTCTGACCTCTGACATCAACAAGGCATTTCCGTCCACACAACCCCCGCTCACTGGATATGTTCTCTTGTTGGGACCATTCTCTGTAAACCCTAGAGATGGTTGTGCGTGAAAATCCCAGTAGATCAGCAGTTTAATACTCAGACCAGCCCGTCTGGCACCAACAACCATGCCACGTTCAAAGTCACTTAAATCCCCTTTCTTCCCCATTCTGATGCTCGGTTTGAACTTCAGCAAGTCGTCTTCACCACGTCTAGATGACGTAATGCATTGAGTTGCTGCCATGTGATTGGCTGATTAGCTATTTGTGTTAACAAGCAATTGAACAGGTGTGCCTAATAAAGTGGCCGGTGAGTGTATATATATATATATGTGTATATATATATCTATCTATGTATAGATAGATATATATATACTGTATATATACTGCTATATTTCTGTAACATCAGATGTGCTCGTGTCGGCTCTCTGCTGCTCTGAAACCGGCTGCAGAGCCTTAAAGCTGATCTATATTTATGAAAGATTGTTTATTGTTCTGTATTAATATTATATTATTAATATGAACTGCTTTGTAGTCTGACACTGATGGAACTCTCTCACATGAACTGTGAGGACATTTAAATTATTTTAAAGCTGGAACTGGATCATAAACCGTAGTTAGAAGAGTTCAATCTTTCCCGAGTCAGAGTTTTAATACCGATGACATCATTATCACCTGATCATACCGACAGGAAGTAGCGGGTACATTTTCTGATTTGAATCCACATGTTGTCACGTCACCATAATTCATATGTGATAACAACTAGACCTCCGTGTTCAGAGAGAACTCCTCGTAGACTTTAGTTTATCACATCAGCTGCTTTTGTTGCCTTACGTGATACTAAATTAAAAAATCAATAACTTATCCTCCGATGAAGACATTTGAAGACGTCACTTTTTTAAAGACAGATTGTGAAACTTCTGCTGACCGACAGCGGCTAGAGTTCTGAGTGATGATTACAGCTCAGTTATGAATAGTAAAATGTGATGCAACGTCAACAAAGTTAGCTAACGTTAGCCAGTAACATCTGTCTAAAGTTAGCTAACGTTATCCAGTAACATCTGACTAAAGTTAGCTAACGTTATCCAGTAACATCTGTCTAAAGTTAGCTAACGTTATCCAGTAACATCTGTCTAAAGTTAGCTAACGTTATCCGGTAACATCTGTCTAAAGTTAGCTAACGTTATCCAGTAACATCTGTCTAAAGTTAGCTAACGTTATCCAGTAACATCTGTCTAAAGTTAGCTAACGTTATCCAGTAACATCTGTCTAAAGTTAGCTAACGTTATCCGGTAACATCTGTCTAAAGTTAGCTAACGTTATCTGGTAACATCTGTCTAAAGTTAGCTAACGTTATCCAGTAACATCTGACTAAAGTTAGCTAACGTTATCCAGTAACATCTGTCTAAAGTTAGCTAACGTTATCCAGTAACATCTGTCTAAAGTTAGCTAACGTTATCCAGTAACATCTGTCTAAAGTTAGCTAACGTTATCCAGTAACATCTGTCTAAAGTTAGCTAACGTTATCCAGTAACATCTGTCTAAAGTTAGCTAACGTTATCCGGTAACATCTGTCTAAAGTTAGCTAACGTTATCTGGTAACATCTGTCTAAAGTTAGCTAACGTTATCCGGTAACATCTGTCTAAAGTTAGCTAACGTTATCCGGTAACATCTGTCTAAAATTAGCTAACGTTATCTGGTAACATCTGACTAAAGTTAGCTAACGTTATCCAGTAACATCTGTCTAAAGTTAGCTAACGTTATCCAGTAACATCTGTCTAAAGTTAGCTAACGTTATCCAGTAACATCTGTCTAAAGTTAGCTAACGTTATCCAGTAACATCTGTCTAAAGTTAGCTAACGTTATCCGGTAACATCTGTCTAAAGTTAGCTAACGTTATCTGGTAACATCTGTCTAAAGTTAGCTAACGTTATCCAGTAACATCTGTCTAAAGTTAGCTAACGTTATCCGGTAACATCTGTCTAAAGTTAGCTAACGTTATCTGGTAACATCTGTCTAAAGTTAGCTAACGTTATCCGGTAACATCTGTCTAAAGTTAGCTAACGTTATCTGGTAACATCTGTCTAAAGTTAGCTAACGTTATCCAGTAACATCTGTCTAAAGTTAGCTAACGTTATCCAGTAACATCTGTCTAAAGTTAGCTAACGTTAGCCAGTAACATCTGTCTAAAGTTAGCTAACGTTAGCCAGTAACATCTGACTAAAGTTAGCTAACGTTATCCGGTAACATCTGTCTAAAGTTAGCTAACGTTATCCGGTAACATCTGTCTAACGTTATCCATATTAGCTGCTGGTCATGCTAGACCAGGTAAGGCGTTGGTTTGTGTTGACGTGTTGTAGCTGGAAGATAAATAATGTTTATAAAGCCAGCCTCGTTGTTTAAACTATCAGAATGTGAATATATGTAGTTTTATTTTCGAACACTTGGACTTCTAGAAACTTAAATGTATATATATATTTTCTGGTGTTTCTAGACGTATAAATTAACGCATCATTCCAATAACCTGGGTTTGTTTTTCACGTGCAATATCAGTTGATCTTGAGTTCGTTTTATTATTAAAGTTTTTATGGTGCCTTTCACTAGATACAGAGTGGGAGCCATGGGGGGCCGTCGGGGGCCCCGGGGCCCGTGTACAGGGTTAAACCGGCCCTGATGTTATCTGCTGCTCTTAACCGACTCACGTCTACATGTCCCACCGTCTAACGTTGAAATGATGCTGTTAATAAGGTTTTAATTACTTGAAGCGTTTCATGGGAACAGTCAGAACTGCACTGGACACGTTCTCCTGTTGATAACAGCTAATTATGGAATTATGTATTTTAGAAATCTTGTTTTATTGATCCTGGAGACTGTAACGTGTTTATCTCCTCATGTCGGGATGTCAAGGGACCGCCTTTTAATGTTTTATATGTTTATATAAAAACCTGAAACCCTGAGGTCATCACCTTACCTGTCTGATGATGTCATCACCTTACCTGCCTGATGATGTCATCACCTTAGCTGCCTGATGATGTCATCACCTTACCTGTCTGCCTGCCACTGACTTCAGATCTGTACAGAGAGTCTACTGATGAATGAATAAAGTGTTATTTGTGTCCCGTTGACTTCTCTGCTTTCATATTAACGTGTTTAATGGAGGAACTCAGTCAGCTGATGAGTCTGTTATAGAGATCACAGTCCAAATAATCAATAACAGATATTATAATCTAAACAGTCATATTCAAATATTAAAGGTGATCTTGTCCAACAACGAGGAGAGTAATCTGAACTCCGGTCGAGTTGAGGTGTCATCAGTCTAATATCAGAAACAGGATTATTAATCGTTCCTTTAGCAAAAGTAGCACAACATCAACATACTGCAGTACAGGTAATAATGCAGTTATACTTCAGTAACAAGTATTCATATCCCCCCCCCCCGGAACAATACAGTATTTATCATTCTATTTACTGTTGAGTAGTTTAATCTGTAATAATACTATTTTATAAGATATGTTAAGTATATATAAAATGTTAAAATGTATTATTATAAAATAAAAAATACTCAAGTACACGTATCTCAAACGTGTATATATATATCTATATCTATATCTATATAGATATAGATATGTATATCTATATCTATATAGATATGTATATCTATATCTATATATAGATATAGATATGTATATATATCTATATAGATATAGATATAGATATAGATGTATATATATAGATATATATATATAGTACTACTAGTTTGTAGTAGTCGGGTATATTTATATATATATATATATGTATATATATATATACACATATGTATATATATATATATATATGTATATATATATATATATATATATATGTATATATATATATATATATATATATGTATATATATATATATATACGTATATATATATATATATATATATATATGTATATATATATACGTATATATATGTATATATACGTATATGTATATGTATATACATATACGTATATATACGTATATATACGTATATGTATATATATACATATATATGTATATATATATATATATATGTATATATATATATATGTATATATATATATGTGTATTACTGTTCATTACCTGGATAACCTGCTGCTGGAACACAATATTTTCCCAATTTGGGATCAATAAAGTACAGCTATCTATCTATTTATCTATATCTACCTATCTATCTATCTATATCTACCTACCTATCTACCTATCTATATCTATCTATCTATATCTACCTACCTATCTATTTATCTATATCTATCTATATCTACCTACCTATCTACCTATCTATCTATATCTACCTACCTATCTACCTATCTATCTATCTATATCTACCTACCTATCTATCTATTTATCTATATCTACCTAGCTCCCTGTCTATGGATTACTCCGACTGATTTGTGATGTAATTAGTCTCCATGTGTGATAATAACAGATGAACCTCATTAACAGGCTGAATGTCTCTCCGTCCGTCTTCTTTATATACTTTGACTTTATTCTGTTTCCGGTTGAATAGCTGAGAGAAACTGAGATGAACTGAGATGAACGGAGATGAACTGAGATGAACGGAGATGAACGGAGATGAACTGAGATGAACTGAGATGAACGGAGATGAACGGAGATGAACGGAGATGAACTGAGATGAACGGAGATGAACGGAGATGAACGGAGATGAACTGAGATGAACTGAGATGAACGGAGATGAACTGAGATGAACGGAGATGAACTGAGATGAACTGAGATGAACTGAGATGAACTGAGATGAACGGAGATGAACGGAGATGAACTGAGATGAACGGAGATGAACTGAGATGAACGGAGATGAACTGAGATGAACGGAGATGAACGGAGATGAACTGAGATGAACTGAGATGAACGGAGATGAACTGAGATGAACGGAGATGAACGGAGATGAACTGAGATGAACTGGGTCAACAGGCCAACATGATGTCCTCCAACAAAGAGCAGCTTCTCTCTGGTCTACATGGATCAGCAGCTCCATCAGGCCTCCATCATCAGACCTCCATCAGGCCTACATCAGACCTCCATCATCAGACCTCCATCATGCCTACATCAGACCTCCATCATGCCTACATCAGACCTCCATCAGGCCTACATCAGACCTCCATCATCAGCTCCATCAGGCCTACATCAGACCTCCATCAGACTTCCATCATCAGCTCCATCAGGCCTACATCAGACCTCCATCAACAGCTCCATCAGACCTCCATCATCAGCTCCATCAGACCTCCATCATCAGACCTCCATTATCAAACCTCCATCATCTAACCTCCATCAGACCTCCATCATCAGACCTCCATCATCAGCTCCATGAGACCTCCATCAGACCTCCATCATCAGACCTCCATTATCAAACCTCCATCAGACCTCCATCATCTAACCTCCATCAGACCTCCATCATCTAACCTCCATCAGACCTCCATCATCTAACCTCCGTCAGACCTCCATCATCTAACCTCCGTCAGACCTCCATCATCTAACCTCCGTCAGACCTCCATCAGGCCTCAATCAGACCTCCATCAGACCTACATCAGACCTCCATCAGACCTACATCATCAAACCTCCATCAGGCCTACATCAGACCTCTATCAGGCCTCCAGAGACACACCAGAGACACACCAGAGATTCACCTGAGACACACCAGAGACACACCAGAGACACACCAGAGACACACCAGAGACACACCAGAGACACACCAGAGACTCACCTGAGACACACCAGAGACTCACCTGAGACACACCAGAGACACACCAGAGATTCACCTGAGACACACCAGAGATACACCAGAGATTCACCTGAGACACACCTGAGACACACCAGAGATTCACCTGATTACACTAGAACTAACTGATAAACACACACAGACAGACAGACAGACGGACGGACGGACAGACAGACAGACAGACAGGCAGGCAGACGGACGGACGGACAGACAGACAGGTAGACAGAGACAGGCAGACAGACGGGCAGACAGAGAGACAGACAGACAGGCAGACAGGCAGACGGACAGGTAGACAGAGAGACAGACACACAGACAGACAGGCAGACAGACAGACGGACGGACGGACAGACAGGCAGGCAGACGGACGGACGGACAGACAGACAGACAGACAGGTAGACAGAGACAGGCAGACAGATAGACAGACGGGCAGACAGAGAGACAGACAGACAGGCAGACGGACAGGTAGACAGAGAGACAGACACACAGACAGACAGGCAGACAGACAGACGGACGGACGGACAGACAGGCAGGCAGACGGACGGACGGACAGACAGACAGGTAGACAGAGACAGGCAGACAGATAGACAGACAGAGAGACAGACAGACAGGCAGACGGACGGACAGGTAGACAGAGAGACAGACACACAGACAGACAGACAGGCAGACAGACAGGCAGACAGACAGACGGACGGACGGACAGACAGACAGACAGGCAGGCAGACGGACGGACGGACAGACAGGCAGACGGACGGACAGACAGACAGGTAGACAGAGACAGGCAGACAGATAGACAGACGGGCAGACAGAGAGACAGACAGACAGGCAGACAGGCAGACGGACAGGTAGACAGAGAGACAGACAGACAGGCAGACAGACAGACAGACACACACACACACACACACACAGACAAACGGACAGGTAGACAGACGGACAGGTAGACAGGCAGACAGATGGACAGACGGACAGTCAGACAGACACACAGACAGTCAGACACACGGGCAGGCAGACAGACGGACAGGTAGACAGACGGACAGACAGGCAGACGGACGGACAGACAGACAGACAGACAGACAGGCAGACAGACGGACGGACAGACAAGCAGACGGATGGACAGACAGGCAGGCAGACGGATGGACAGGTAGACAGAGAGACAGACAGACAGGCAGACAGACAGACAGACAGACGGGGCAGACAGACAGACAGACGGACAGGTAGACAGATGGACAGACAGACGGACAGACAGACGGGCAGGCAGACAGACGGACAGGTAGACAGATGGACAGACGGACAGGTAGACAGATGGACAGACAGACGGACAGACAGACGGGCAGGCAGACAGGCGGACAGGTAGACAGATGGACAGACAGGTAGACAGACAGACAGACAGGCGGACAGGTAGACAGATGGATAGACAGGTAGACAGACAGACAGACAGGTAGACAGACAGACAGACAGTCAGACAGACAGACGGACAGGTAGACAGATGGACAGACAGACAGTCAGACAGACCTCTACAGGACGACCAATCACTGCTCATGTGGATTTATTGATTTTAATATTCGACTTGATTAGGACGGTCTTGTTCGATCTATAACATCATGACGTCAGCAGACAGGTTACCTGGATAACCACACCTAGCCTAGCCTAGCCGTTAGCCGTGTGTTAGCCCCGGAGCTAACGTGTTTCCCTCCATCATTCAGTCTGATGATAACACTACGGCGCATGCGCAGTATTCCGCGCCAATTGCAGCACAGACATGCACGCGCAGCAGATTTAAATGATTTAGAGGCGGTTTAACGGTTTAACGGTTTAATCTTTGACTTTACTCTGACAGTTTCAACTTGATGAGCCCATAAAGGCTGCATCATGATGGAGGAGGAGAGGCTCTCTGTTCACTACAGCCTGCAACTACCGCAGCTAGTCCCGCATCTAAACGCACCTGTGTGTGTGTGTGTGTATATTGGTTTATTACAACTCAGCAGCGCTATACCGCGTCACTACCGCGTCACTACCGCGTCATTACCGCGTCACTACCGCGTCATTAACGCGTCACTACCGCGTCATTAACGCGTCACTACCGCGTCGTCCTGCTTCTCGCTGATGAAGACAACATGGATTCCGCTGAAATGAGACCAAACAACAACAACAACATGGAGTGTCTGCTGGTTGAACCGTCTGAGTCTCTGAGTGGATCAGCTCCATCCTGTCTCCATCAGTTACAGTCCAACAACACATCCAGAACCGGTCCACATCCTGTAGTCCAGTGAACCGGGTTACACTACAGACTCCCTGATCAGTAATCAATAAACACATCGATCTCCAGCTGACTCTCCATCAGCTCCATATAATGTGGTCGGAACATGGTTCCACTGGGTCGCAGCTCCAGCTGGTTCTGGTGGTTCTGGTGGTTCCAGCAGCCTCGCGGTCCAGTTCTCTCGGTTTTGTCCAGTTGGACTGATCTGGAGGAAGTTCTCATCCAGCAGTCAGTCTGTTAGAACCGGTGCTCGGGTCCTCGGGTCCTGGGTTCGGGTTCCGGGTGGGTTTAATAGTCCAGCAGGTAGAGCTGAGGTACCGGACCGCGGTCCCGCTGTCTCTCCGCTCTCCTCCCGCTCCCCCCGGCCGGTAGCTCCTCCGGTAGCTCCTCCGGTAGATCCTCCGGTGTTTTGAACCAGGTGGCGGCAGTAAGATGGCGTCGGAGACTGCGCAGTCCCGGAGCGGACCCGGATCGGACCGGACCGGAGAGGAGCGGAGCGGAGAGCAGGAGGAGGGAGCGGAGCGGAGCGGAGCGGAGGTGACGTCTCGTCTCCAGCAGGACACCGCATGCTCAGCTAGAACACCTCTCCGGTGCTGAGCGGCTCTAAACGACGGAAAACAGACGGTACCGGAGGATTCACGTCACACCGTCGACATATGTGATGTGTTCCACCGAGCAGAAGGTAAACACGGTGCCGTTACCGGAGCACATGGTCGGTGAGGCTCCACCGAACCACCGACAGCTCCGACAGCTCCGGTGTTCACACTGGAAGCCATTACTCCATCAGACTCCATCACTACCAGCTCAGCACCAGGCCTGCTGCTAGCTGGAGGAACACGAACCTCATCGTGATGCTGGATAACAGTTAACAGATAACTGTTAACAGATAACAGATAACAGTTAACAGATAACAGATAACAGGAGGTTTATCTTAACTAGATGTTGGTGAAGTTTACAAGCCGCTGATAAATAGCAGCACACAGATCAGTTAAAGCATGTTAGTGAAGGATAACAGGACTAAACTC
The DNA here is from genome assembly GCA_916700875.1 of Sebastes aleutianus. Taxonomy (NCBI): domain Eukaryota; kingdom Metazoa; phylum Chordata; class Actinopteri; order Perciformes; family Sebastidae; genus Sebastes; species Sebastes aleutianus. Next base: position 32,009,241 of record CAKAKS010000032.1, read on the forward strand.
AACCCACTGCTAGCTGATGTTGGTTCTGGGACTGATGCTAACAGTTATTGGACTGATGCTAACAGTTATTGGACTGATGCTAACAGTTATGGGACTGATGCTAACAGTTATTGGACTGATGCTAACAGTTATGGGACTGATGCTAACAGTTATTGGACTGATGCTAACAGTTATTGGACTGATGCTAACAGTTATGGGACTGATGCTAACAGTTATTGGACTGATGCTAACAGTTATGGGACTGATGCTAACAGTTATTGGACTGATGCTAACAGTTATTGGACTGATGCTAACAGTTATGGGACTGATGCTAACAGTTATTGGACTGATGCTAACAGTTATGGGACTGATGCTAACAGTTATGGGACTGATGCTAACAGTTATTGGACTGATGCTAACAGTTATTGAACTGATGCTAACAGTTATGGGACTGATGCTAACAGTTATTGGACTGATGCTAACAGTTATTGGACTGATGCTAACAGTTATTGAACTGATGCTAACAGTTATGGGACTGATGCTAACAGTTATTGGACTGATGCTAACAGTTATTGGACTGATGCTAACAGTTATGGGACTGATGCTAACAGTTATTGAACTGATGCTAACAGTTATGGGACTGATGCTAACAGTTATTGAACTGATGCTAACAGTTATGGGACTGATGCTAACAGTTATTGGACTGATGCTAACAGTTATTGGACTGATGCTAACAGTTATGGGACTGATGCTAACAGTTATTGAACTGATGCTAACAGTTATGGGACTGATGCTAACAGTTATGGGACTGATGCTAACAGTTATTGGACTGATGCTAACAGACTCCGGGATGGTTTGGTGTGTTGTGGTAATAACCGGTTGTCACCTTTGGGAATTGACTCACTGCTACTTGATATTAGTCTTTAAAATTTGACGGCTACTAAAACCATAACTCTGTAATGACCAGAAGCTACCAGAACCTTTTTAACGTGGAGACCGTTGAACCGCGGCAATACGCTATCACTGGGTAGCTAGCAACGGCAGCTTGAAGCTAGCACTTTGTTTTCTCCCAAGAAACTAATGGAATTTACTACAGTGATTACTGGTTCCTCCAGATGTGGCTGTGATTACTGGTTCCTCCAGATGTGGCCGTGTTTACTGGTTCCTCCAGATGTGGCGGTGTTTACTGGTTCCTCCAGATGTGGTGTTTACTGGTTCCTCCAGATGTGGTGGTGTTTACTGTACTTTACCCTCATGTCGTATTCACGACCTCGTAAGTTAAGTTTCTGAAAGTTCCGAGTTCACGAGTTGTGACGTGTTTGTTGACGTTGTCAGAAATGGTGGAGGCCTTGGAAGTTAATTATTCGGGGCATATTAAGTTCATATATTTTAGTCGTATATTGTTTTTCTTGGTAGTTTTATTTTGGTCTCATAAAAATGTCTTATTCAGTGTTTGGCTGTACTGAACTCCACCCTCTAGTGTCACTTCTAGTTGAAAAAAAATCAAAATGGCGACGGCCACAATGCCGAACTCGAAGCTTCAAAACTGTAGCAAAGAGTGTAGAAGCAAAGAGACAAAACTCTGGTGTTTTGTTTTTTTGACAACAGCGGCTGCCGCCATTTTGGACTGAAAACACTTATTATATAATATTTATTGTTCAACATGGGACATTTCGGTAGAATATGACAATAGAATATAAATAATTTAGTTCTTCTTTTGTACGTGTCTTTGTAGGAGGACGTTTTACTGCCGTCTGGTAGTCGCTTTCATTCCAAAATGGCGGAAGCGTAGCTCTACTGCTGTGTTTACAATTGGCTTTCACGTCTTAGCAAAATACGTTCTTTGGTTACGGCTCTAAATTGTTGTACGGCGACTATGGCGTGGGGGAAAGCTCACTCTGGTATGCCATAACGTTATCCTGCTCCCCGCGGTCACAACGACAATCGTACGGGAAAGCTAACGTTAGCAAATGCTTGTTTAAATTTCAATCGGACATATCTGCAATATTGTATTGATTTTTGTAAGGGATAACGTACAGTGAGCTGGTCAGTGTTGTGAAATAAACCCCGACAGGGCGATGCGGCAAGCAAAGCCCTGAAGGGGTTTATTTCACAACAATAACCTGCTAGCTGTTACACGGCTACTTACTGAAGACATCAATAATTAGACATAAAAATGGTCCTCCAGAGTCCAACAGCAACGGTCTGCTATACATAGCAACGGTCTGCTATACATAGCAACAGTCTGCTATACATAGCAACGGTCTGCTATACGTAGCAACGGTCTGCTATACTTGGCAGCGGTCTGCTATACGTAGAAACGGTCTGCTATACATAGCGACGGTCTGCTATACATAGCGACGGTCTGTTATACATAGCAACGGTCTGCTATACATAGCAACGGTCTGTTATACATAGCAACGGTCTGTTATACATAGTAACGTCTGCTATACATAGCAACGGTCTGCTATACATAGCAACGGTCTGCTATACGTAGCAACGGTCTGCTATACGTAGCAACGGTCTGTTATACTTGGCAACGGTCTGCTATACATAGCAACGGTCTGCTATACATAGCAACGGTCTGTTATACATAGCAAGGGTCTGCTATACATAGCAACGGTCTGCTATACATAGCAACGGTCTGTTATACATGGCAACGGTCTGCTATACATAGCAAGGGTCTGCTATACATAGCAACGGTCTGCTATACATAGCAACGGTCTGTTATACATAGCAACGGTCTGTTATACATGGCAACGTTCTGTTATAAAGAAATAACAAACCGTAGAAAGCCATGATTGACCAATCAGAATGGAGGATTCAACACAGCCGTGTAATAGAACCTATAATATGTCTATGGTCTCCTGTAGCTCTGTGTTGAAAACCTTTGAGGTTCTCCTTATCAAAACATTACCAGATGCTAATTTCCTCCAGGCAGAATCCCAGCAGAATGAGCTCTGTGAATATCAGCGTGACGTTGTGGCCTTGCCTCACGTTTTCCTGATTAATGAAGTTCATCGTGTTTGTTTTTCAGGATGCTGTGTTGAACCATCGTACAGATGTATAAAAAGCGGGATTTTGCGTCCCTTTAGATGTCTGGGACCTGTTCATGGCTTCTAAGAGGAAGCAGAAAGGAATGGTGTTCCAACAGGAAGGGGCAACCACCCCTGCAGCGGCGCCCGCCGCCGACCACCCACCTGCTCGCTTCGTTGTTCCCAAACCAGGGAAGGCAAGCGAAGGCGGGATGGAACAAAGCACCCGAGTGACCAATGAGGAGGCAGATATGATGGGTAAACCCAACATGTACCCGTCTAAAGAACCCATCAGGACGGCTGATGGACTTCCTGCTGTGAAACGTCCCGCCAGTTCACACCCTCCGTCAGACACCCTGTCACCTGACAGCGTCTGCAGAGGGGTCAAAGTGACGCTGGACAACAACGGCATGTGGAACGAGTTCTTCAGGTGCAAGACGGAGATGATTCTGACTAAACAAGGCAGCAGGATGTTCCCCTACTGCCGCTTCCGCATTTCCGGCCTGCAGCCGTCCAGGAAGTACTCTTTGTTCATGGACGTTCAGCCTTTAGACAGTAGCCGGTACAAGTGGACCGGCAAGAGCTGGCAAGTTGCTGGAAAGGCAGAGTCTCATGTTAAGAGTCAGCCGTTCGCTCATCCAGAGTCCCCGTCGACGGGTCAACACTGGATGCAGAGTCCGGTGTCCTTTTACAAACTGAAGCTGACAAACAGCATCTCAGAACAAGAGGGGAACACGGTGCTGCATCCGATGCACCGCTACCTGCCGCGACTGCACCTGGTCCAGACGGACAAAGCTGCTAAAGACGTAAAGTTAACTGGTCCCAGTGTTGTCACGTTTACTTTCCACCAGACGGAGTTCATGGCCGTCACTGCTTACCAGAACTCACGGCTGTCTCAGCTGAAAGTCGACTACAACCCATTCGCTAAAGGACTGAAGGAGGAGGGCGCTACTTCCTGTGGCCTAAAGCTGAAACTGAACTCTGGCAAAGACTCGCACAGAGCCGGAGGCTCGACTACCAACGAGCAACATCCTGTGAAGAAGAGCTTGAAGTCTTTGCTTGCAAACCATAAACCTAGAAGCTCAAAAGCAGCGGACGCAAAGCCTTCGGGGTCAGGTGACCTCCAGAAAAACTCCACTACAAAGGAAGACCAGTCAGCGGGCAGCGTCTCCGGGGAAGGTTCCTGGTAAGACTTCCACCTTAACAATGAAGATGGCATGCTCTTCAAAGTCTTTATACCAAATGTCAAGTTAGCAAGAGAGAGAGTACAAGAATGAAGACCAACTTTTAAATATTTCAGAGTACTTTCCTGTGTACCTCATAACCTGCTGGTACTCTGTATGGCTACATAGATCTCAGACCTTTTACTCAGTTAACGCCCCGTGTTCTTCAAACGTGGGTTTGGATTCATGTCCCAGAAGTTATCCACAAGATGCAACTATGCAGTTTGCTTCTCTTTGCTTCTGTTTCCTGAGGCAATAGACCCTTTCAGTGATGACGTCATGATGAGGTCACGGTGTTAGCTGGAGGCTAACCAAAGGAAAGACTAGAGGCTAACTAACGCTAGCAGTGGGCTAACATTTGCTGGAGGCTAACTAACGCTAGCAGTGGGCTAAAGCTCCACATCTAAATGTCCTCTTCTGTGTTGTTGGCTGAATCCAGATATCAGACATTAGAGATGAGTAACTGTGATTGGAGGCTCTAGAGCTACAATATCAGAGAAACGTTTCAGAGACGGAGAGAAAGGATGCTAATAGTTTAGCCTTCTGCTAATAGCAGCTGTTATCAGAAGGCTAAACTATTAGCATCCTTTCTCTCCGTCTCTGAAACGCTTCTCTGATATTGTACGACTCTCTTTGTGACTGACTTTACTGAAGGATAGTTAACTATAGGCATCCAGAGATTTATACGCCCTCAGTTTATCTTTACAGCGCTGCCGTTGGCCACCGGCCCGCTGGTCGGACGGCTGGCTACTTAGCTAGCTTAGCATGCTAATTCCACCATGCTGTCATGAAACACAGAAAAGTGAAGTTGTTCCTCATCTGGTGATAGCACGGTGATTCATCTGGTGATAGCACGGTGCTTTCCTACGCTGAGACCAGAGTGTGAGGATGAAGCATTAAGTTGTTACTCATTTAGCGACTGGCTAGTTAGCTAGCTACCTTTCTAATTCCACCATGCTACAGAAAATGAGTCCAACAGAGGACAGAGGACAGCGCCGGGTCACGGTCCCTCCGCCTCACTGACTAACTAACTGACCGCCTAACAAGCTAACTAGCTAACTAGCCAGTTCTGGAGACAGACAATCTAGCTAGCTAGCTAGCGTTCTCCAGCCGTCTCCTCCTCCTGCAGTAGTCTCCAGCGGCGTAGCGGTCTAATCTGGTCCCGTTGGTTCATTTTAACTTTGTCAACTACCTCTGGTGATCCTGGAGAGAGAGTGACAGCACATGTTGAGAGAAACTAGGATTTTATTCAGACATTGTTAAAAAAACTAGACAACAATACTTTCTAGCCAGCGTTAGCTAACATGTTCAGAGAATTATTCTGCCTCCACTTAACGCTCAGCCCACTAAACACGTTACCATGGTTACTGACAGGAAAGGGGGCTATAAAAGCTAGGGTGATTGGTTGTCTCGGGGTCTCTGACACCTCAGAGGACATTTGCATAAAGTTGAACCTTTCTCGACTTCTCCACGTCGGAGGGTTTTAAGTTGCGGGGGCAGGTCCGTGATGTTTATGGAGCCTCCGTTAGCAGTTCGCAGCCTGCTGCTCCTCTAGTGTTAAAGTCTTTATGTGTGAACGGGGGGGTAGTACTTAAGTTGCGACACCGAACAGATGCATGAAGCTTGGATGTGATTGGCTAATGTGGGTAAAGTGACTTTTTAACCTCTTGTGTTGATGCTCAGTAACAGTGATGACACTGATGTGATGTTTCATTGTCTGACTTCCTTCAGCAGCAGCTCCCGTCCGGCTCAGAAGTTATTTTCTGAGCTTATTCGGGAGGCTCACGTTTCGCTGCACCGATGCAACCTGGAGCAGCTGGGCATCAGCAACAGCACCTCCCACCGCGCTGAGCGAACCAACACTAAAACCATCGCGCCGAAAAGCAACGTGCAAGATGTTCCCAAAAGGGACAGAGTATCTGTCCGAACACGTAGCGAGACATCACCTGCAGAGAAAGAGGAAACTGTTGTTACAAAGAGGAAAGTTAAGGAGGATAAAGACATTTTGAATTCACTGAACTGTAAAGACAGTGTTAGGACGGATAGTTCTGCTCCAGCAGGGTCCCAGAACCCCTCTGTTGACTCAGCCCACCAACATAAGCCTGAAGCTCCATCAGGGGTGACAGTAAAGCAGCCTAAACGGCCTCTGCCTCTGCCGGCCCTCGCTCTGTTTTTGAAGCAGCATTCGACGAAATCTAAAGTGGCCAAGAACAAGCTGGACTCTCCTCCTTCTGACTTCCTGTCTGATCCACAGAGTTCTGCATGTCCGCCTTCTGATCACGCCACCCAAGCAACTGGTCCCTTGAAGGACCTCGCTGGTGATATCACAGAATCCAGCACCCAGGCCTCCAGACTTACTGGGGCACATCTTCATCCAGATAACAGACAAGCAGTTGAAACCCCCCATAAGCCTTCCAGTCCATCGTGTCCAGATGCCGTTGCCACTATAGACCCAACAGGACTAAGAACTGATGATGTCTTAGCTTCCGTTTCTGTTGCTGAAAGCACAGGCAGAGAGCCGGCGGTACCAGATGGTACACCAGTGTTACCCAACTCAGATCGGCCCTTTTGTACCCTTGGGACTTCTATATCTGCCATTTCCTCAACTCTTGCTGCGTCTCCCATTCTGTCACCACCTCTTGACACAGTGTTACCTGCCCCGACCTCGCCACAAACGCCAACCGTCACCGAGTCTTCCGGGCTACCCTCAGACTCGCCAACGATGAAGTCTGATTCGTTGCTACCTGACCCTGAGTGTTCGTCATTTAGCTTTGAGCCGCTGTCACCAGCGAGCTCTCCAGAGCCTTTACCCTCCCTGCCCATGTCGTTGGCTTTAGACCTCGACTCCTCGACCTCTGAATCGCCTCATAAAGCAGTATCTCCTCAAGAGTTCCAGCACAGTGAGAACTCTGCCACATCTGTGTTCAAATGGCATACAGTGTTACCTCCTCCTGAGCCCTACATAGACACCTCGTTCACAACATTTCAGCCCACACCACAGGCTCTTCCTTTAGAGTCTGTTACGTCACCTTTGTTGCCTTCCCAGACTCCCTCCCCCCCTCAACCACAGACTCTTGACACCATCATATCCATACCTCCTCCTGATCAAGACCATGAACCGCCGCTGCCCTTCCCTGCAGAACTGTCCCCCCTCGCGCTTCAGATGCCGCTGTCTCCAACCTTTTCCTCGTTAGACGGAGACGGGTTGTCACCCACGCCTTCAATCGCCGATCTCGTGCATTTCTTCTCCACCAATGATGACCTCGGGATGGGGGTGGAGTTTTCAACCACAGAGCCGGTGGCTGTTCCCTGCCCACCTCCAAGTACAGTAGACGCAAATACGCACGAGCCTCCTCAGCCGGCGCAACCAATTCCAGCCAAGAAACCCTGCAAGCACAAGAAGAAGTCCCGGAAGCGAAATCTGCCGGTTATGGACGAGAAGATGGACGCCTCCACCTACAGTAGGATGCAGCCGAACCTGGAGGAAGTGGAGGAGCAGTTATTTATCTCATTCACATCAAAGGTAAAAACCTGTTTTCATGTAATGAGGGACTCTGTGGAAGAATCAGAAATGTCTTGTTAACAGTGACACCTGTGGCCGTTAGGTCAACGACAGCCGGCATCCTGTTCCTCGCACTACGTAGACGCGAGCGAGCAGCGGTCAAAACAGAGTTTTTCATTCTGGCTATTCATTTCCTGTTGTGAGGTGTAATGAACATCGGAGCCTCTAGGTGACACTAGCAGAACTTTAAACTAGGGATGCACCAATACTGATACCAGTATCGGGTATCGGGTCCGATAGCAGCGAGCCCTTTGTCCGCGGTGCAGCGAAGTCCTGGCGGGGAGCGCTGTAAAGCTGCGGCTTTGAGCCACCTTCACCCTGAGCCTTTCCTAGCCGACCTAGAGCCGGTCGCGGCGAGCCGCCTCGTATGCGGGACTCCCCAGCCTGCCGTGTTTTGCTCACACCCTCCAGCTGGCTGTTAACGAGGGTCTTGTGGCACAGAGAAGTACTCGTATTGGTACTTGGTATCGGCGAGTACCCAAATGTAAGTACTTGTACTCGGTCTGAAAAAAAGTGGTATTGGTGCATCCCTAGTTTAGACTAATAGTCTTGTTGAGTCTAACTCAAGATACTTCTACAGAAAATTAAAACCGAACTCGTATTTCAGGAGGCCCTCCGGCTTCACGTTGTGGACTCTGATGGAACGGTCTCACAGCCTCAGACGACACCTGAAGATCACCTGCAAAGTGCTGACGCACCTGAGAACGGTAACAGCACTTAAATTATCATGTTCTTACAGTCCTACGATGTTTACCAGTTCTGGGTTTAATGGTCCTGACACACCAAGCCGTCAGTCGGCATAATTTTTTCGGTGTCCCGCACCGTTGACTCTAGTCTGACTGTTGGAGTTTTTTCGAGCGATTCAGCATGTTGACATTGATTTCCCGTTTTTGAATGACGAATACAAACTACCGACTATCGACTGTAGTCTTTGCGTTGTGTTCGAGTGCAACTTTTTGGTCAAGACATAGGTGAGGCGACTCAACAGGCGGCCTGCTAGGTCTCTGTCGGGTTGGTGTGTCTGGGCCTTAAAATCAACATGTTAAATAGTAGAATGAGAAGATCGATCTCAGTTTAAGTCTTTGTGTCCAGTACAGAGATCGGACCAGGACGTGTTTAGCCTAGCTTAGCTTAACAAGAATTAGTAGCTAACAGTACATAGAGGCTAACTCAAACCTTACAGGACTAGAAGCTAACTCTAATTGAGCACAGAAGCTGACCCTAAACCATAGACAAAAGAAAAATCTAATTCAAAGCTAACAAGAAGTAGTAGCGAACAGAATCTAGAAGCTAACTCTAAGCTAACAGGACCTACAAGCTACCTCAAAGCTAACAGGACCTATAAGCTAACTCTACGCTAACAGAAACAAAAAGCTAATTTAAAGCTTACAAGAATTAGAAGCTAACAGGACCAAGACGGTAACTCAAAGCTAACAGGACCTAGAGGCTAACTCTAATGAGAAGTGGATATTCTGACGCTGATGTTATTCTCCAGTAGAGGCGAGGGAGGGCGTGGAGGAGACGGAGGGCGTGGAGGAGACGATCGCTGCCTTTGAGAAGATTCTTCTGAGAGACTTGAAGCTGATGAGACATGGACAGGTGATCCATCCTGTGCTGCAGGAAGGTATGTAGGGGGGGGGGGCTTTGAGTAAATAGTTTGGGAACCACTGCTCTAGCTATCATGTTTTTTTATTTTAGATGGATTTAAACAGGATCATGCAAACAACGATGTCCCACGGTTACTTTTAAAGGGTTAATAAAAAGATGGAGTTCAAACTGACGACTGATTTCTGTCTTGTTTTTCTCTGTGAACTCAGTCGGTCTGAAGATGAACCTGCTGGATCCGACTCTGGTTATAGACCTGCAGTACCTGGGAGTCCGGTTGCCCATCCCTCCTCCTGGAGTCTCTCTGGAGCCGCTGCCCCAGGAGCTGCCTCCGCCTCCGCCTCCGCCTCCAGGTACCTGCCTGATAGACACCGACCCAGAGGAGGACTGGCCTCTGATAGATGTTTATAGAATGACTTTATAGACTCGTTTTCTGTTAGTCAGTAACCATGGTAACGTGTTTAGTGGGGGAGCGTTAAGTTGAGGCAGAATAATTCTCTGAACATGTTAGCTAACGCTGGTTAGCTAACGCTGGTTAGCTAACGCTGGCTAGAAAGTATTGTTGTCTAGTTTTTTGAACAATGGCTGAATAAAATCCTAGTTTCTATTAGTCATCTCTAATGTCTGTGATATCTGGATTCTGGCACCAACAACACAGCAAGAGGACATTTAGATGTGTAGCTTTAGCCCACTGCTAGCCTTAGTTAGCCTCCAGTCTTTCCTTTAGTTAGCCTCCAGCTAACATCGTGACCTCATCATGACCTCATCACTAAAAGTGCTGATGAATCCACTTTAAAGTCCAGCTGTACTAGTACCCTAGTAGTATTGACAGTGTAGAAGTGTTCCTGAGGTACTTCCTGTTCTTGTCTTCAGGTGTTTCTGCAGCGTTTGTTTCCAGAACAGGAAAGACGACCGATGTGACTCAGATTAAAGGTTGGAGAGAGAAATACACTCCAGAGGCTCCGTCCACGCCGACAGCAGCCAAATCTGAAGGTAACTCCAGCTTAGAAACCGTCTTTAGTCTCTACCTGGATCTGAAGCCAGTCCCACTGAACCCGTGTTCTCCTCCTGCAGCCGGACCCAGTTCAGATCCACCCAAGAGGAACCTGTCGGCGTTCTGCAGCGACATGCTGGACGAGTATCTGGAGAACGAAGGGAAGCTGATCGTCGAGCGAGCCGCCAGCTTCTCTCAGCCCGTGGTGGAGCCGCTGGTCTACGAGCTGCCCACCAGGAGCACCAGCTACGTCCGGACCCTGGACAGCGTCCTGAAGAAGCAGACCTCCGGCTCCCCCACCTCAGACCTCATATCTGGATTCATCCCCCCCTCCAAGAGACCCAAACTCTCCCTCAGAGAGACCAAACCGTCCAGGAGGCAGAGAGGTCCAAAACCCAGTAAACCCAGATCAGAACCAGCTCCAGGTCCAGCACCTGCACTCACTCTGAGTCCAGCTGAATCTAACCTGGTCCCTAAACATCCTGCAGTCCAGATCCCGGCTGGCCCCCCCTCATCAGAACCCGCCGCTGAACCTCATAAATCACGGAAACACCACCTGAAAGTCCGGTTCGACCACACAGAGATGTCCACTCTGTCTCCTCAAGGCAGGAAGAGGAAGAAGCTCAAACCCAAGACCTGGTCCCAGACCCTCAGCCCCCCCAACCCCCCGACCTCCCCGGCCGGCGTCTCAGAGGACATGGCGCCACTGGAGTCGGACTCTGAGCTGGGGACCGCCGCCGATCAGAGCGGTGAAACCTGCCACAAGGACAGCGGGCCCGTGATGACCCGGGGTCTGCTGAGACAGAAGGACCTGGAGGACGGGGTGGTGTGGGAGGGACGACCACGGACCAGCATCACCGAGGAGAGGGCCGCCATTGCTCTGACATCACTCTTCACACTGAAGGTCAGAGACGGAGACCGCAGACAGTCTGTACCGTCACAAATAGAAACAATAGAAACCCCATTTACTGTTAGCTTCCAGCTAGCTATTAGTTCCTGTTAGCTTCAAGTTAGCTATTAGTTCCTGTTAGCTTCCAGTTAGCTATTAGTTCCTATTAGCTTCCAGTTAGCTATTAGTTCCTGTTAGCTTCCAGTTAGCTATTAGTTCCTGTTAGCTTCCAGTCAGCTATTAGTTCCTGTTAGCTTCCAGTTAGCTATTAGTTCCTGTTAGCTTCCAGTTAGCTATTAGTTCCTGTTAGCTATTAGTTCCTGTTAGCTTCCAGTTAGCTATTAGTTCCTGTTAGCTTCCAGTTCGCTATTAGTTCCTGTTAGCTATTAGTTCCTGTTAGCTTCCAGTTAGCTATTAGTTCCTGTTAGCTATTAGTTCCTGTTAGTTTCCAGTTTGCTATTAGTTCCTGTTAGCTTCCAGTTTGCTATTAGTTCCTGTTAGCTATTAGTTCATGTTAGCTTCCAGTGAGCTATTAGTTCCTGTTAGCTTCCAGTTAGCTATTAGTTCCAGTTAGCTATTAGTTCATGTTAGCTTCCAGTTAGCTATTAGTTCCTGTTAGCTATTAGTTCCTGTTAGCTTCCAGTTAGCTATTAGTTCCTGTTAGCTTCCAGTCAGCTATTAGTTCCTGTTAGCTTCCAGTCAGCTATTAGTTCCTGTTAGCTTCCAGTTTGCTATTAGTTCCTGTTAGCTATTAGTTCCTGTTAGCTTCCAGTTCGCTATTAGTTCCTGTTAGCTATTAGTTCCTGTTAGCTTCCAGTTAGCTATTAGTTCCTGTTAGTTTCCAGTTTGCTATTAGTTCCTGTTAGCTTCCAGTTTGCTATTAGTTCCTGTTAGCTATTAGTTCATGTTAGCTTCCAGTGAGCTATTAGTTCCTGTTAGCTTCCAGTTAGCTATTAGTTCCAGTTAGCTATTAGTTCCAGTTAGCTATTAGTTCATGTTAGCTTCCAGTTAGCTATTAGTTCCTGTTAGCTTCCAGTTAGCTATTAGTTCCTGTTAGCTTCCAGTTAGCTATTAGTTCCTGTTAGCTTCCAGTCAGCTATTAGTTCCTGTTAGCTTCCAGTTTGCTATTAGTTCCTGTTAGCTATTAGTTCCTGTTAGCTTCCAGTTAGCTATTAGTTCCAGTTAGCTATTAGTTCCTGTTAGCTTCGAGTTAGTTTCTAGTTCCTGATAGCTTCTAGGTGCTGTTAGCTAAAACAATCCTGTATTATTCTAGATTGGACCAGCAGCAGTGTATAATAATAAACGATGGTTCCTGTGGTTCCTCTTCAGGGTTTCGTCATCGAGAACCCGACCGCCCCCATCCAGCTGGTCCGGAGACGGGCCCCTCCCTGCCTGAATGAGTTCTGCCGGCTGGGCTGCGTCTGCTCCAGTCTGGCCCACTGCTCCAGGATCAGCCACTGTGGCCGGCCTCTCTGCATGCTGGGCTGCAGCTGCCTCAAACAGAAGGTGGTCCTCCTCAAGAACCTGGACGGGTCCGACTCCAGCCCCTCCCAGCCCGGTCACAGCAGGAGGAGGAGGAGGAAGAGGAGGATGAAGATGGCCTACGGTGAGTCTGAGAGATCATTTCACTACAGATCCATTCAGCAGCTGTGTCTGCAGCCAGTCAGTGGCCGCTGAGGCTCATGGGTACTGTAGTGTTTTAGTAGTGTGTCAAAATGAAAATAATATTTCTTGGCTCTTAGCAGTAACTTCCTGAAGTTAACAACTATGTCGGCACTAGGGCTAACTCAAATTAGTTTGAACGCCACTAATTTCTTTAACACATTAACGCAACTTGTGATTTTTAGGTTGTAGCGACTCATCGGAACCAACCGTGTCATACTGCATACTTTCAAACAGGTCCTTTGACCTCTGACCTCCAGATATGTGAATGTGTGAGGGGTTTTGTCTGAAAAAAATGTCCGAAAAATGTAAAAACAAATATCAGAAAAAAAGTTTAAAAAAAAAAAAGTCGGAAAATTGTCCAAAAAATGTCAGAAAAAAAGTTTAGAAAAAGAAAAAGAAAAAATCCGTCCAAAGATTTGTCCGAAAATTGTCCAAAAAATGTCAAAAAATTGTCAAAGAAATCTCAGAAAAAAGCCTGAAAATTGTCCACAAATGTCCGTAAAAATGTCTGAAAATTGTCCAAAAGAAATCTGTAAAATGTTCAAAAGAAAGGCAGAAGAAATGTCCAATCCTGATATCACAGTAAACTATAGAACCTGATGAATCCATCGGTACCAACCAGGTCAGACTAGCTGGTCATGAAGGAGGTTAAATAACGCTCCCTTGACCTCTGACCTCCAGATCAGTGAATGTAAATGGGTTCTATGGGTACCCACGAGTCTCCCCTTTACAGACATGCCCACTTTATGATAATCACATGCAGTTTGGGGCAAGTCATAGTCAAGTCAGCACACTGACACACTGACAGCTGTTGTTGCCTGTTGGGCTGCAGTTTGACATGTTATGATTGGAGCATATTATTTATGCTAAATGCAGTACCTGTGAGGGTTTCTGGATCAATATCTGTCATTGATTTGTGTTCATTGAATTACAATCATAAATATATATATACATACATTCTAACTTCCTGTTGTGTTGAACTTGTAGTCCTGAAGGAGGCGGACAGCGTTTCCCAGCCTGCCGAGCGGGTCCGGACTCTGTGGAAGAGGGGCGGCAGAGACTCGGATCCAGACCCGATCCACGTCCCTGAACCGTTACACCGGGCCCGGCCCACTGTGAGAAATGTAAGAACTGAGAGCTGCAACCAACAATCATTATTATTATTATTATTATTATCAGTTAATCTGACTCATAAAACCCAGAGATGTTCAGCTCAGAGAGAAAATCTCAGCGGTGGAAGAAGTACTCCCATCTTTTACTTCAGTAAAAGTACTAATACCACATACTAATACTAATACCACAGTGGAGCAATACTCTGTTACAAGTAGAAGTCTAACCTCAGTAAACCATCGGTCAGTAAACGTATGATGAGATGAGGTTTGATGAGATGAGGTGAGGTGAGGTGAGGTGGGATGGGATGGGATGGGATGGGATGGGATGGGATGGGATGGGATGGGATGGGATGGGATGGGATGGGATGTGATTGGTTGAGGTGTGATGTGTTGTGACGTGATGTGATGTGATTTCAGGAGAGAGGGGAGGACGGCAGCAGCAGCAGCAGCTGTGCCAGAGTCCGAGTTTTCATCGGGAGGAGGAAGAGGAGCAGGAAGAGGATGAAGAAGGATCTGCCGGAGAGCTCTGATAACCCAACGGTAGGGGTCAAGGACAACTTGCCGAGTACCTATCGATGTAGTTGGATCGTAGGAATATAAATCGATGTAGTAGATGAATCGTTCCTCCTCTAATGAAACAGT
>CAKAKS010000032.1:32026446-32043781 GCA_916700875.1 Sebastes aleutianus
AACTGTTAGTAGTTCCTGTACTGACTGATGGTGTGTGGTGTTGCTGTGGTGTTGCTGTGGTGTCACTGTGATGTTACCCTGGTGTCACTGTGGTGTTACCGTGATGTCACTGTGGTGTCATTTTGGTGTTACCGTGATGTCACTGTGGTGTTACCGTGATGTCACTGTGGTGTTACCCTGGTGTCACTGTGGTGTTACCGTGATGTCACTGTGGTGTTACCCTGGTGTCACTGTGGTGTTACCGTGATGTCACTGTGGTGTCACTGTGGTGTTACCGTGGTATCACTGTGGTGTCACTGTGGTGTTACCCTGGTGTCACTGTGGTGTTACTGTGGTGTTACCGTGATGTTACTGTGGTGTTACTGTGGTGTTACTGTGGTGTTACCCTGGTGTCACTGTGGTGTTACCGTGATGTCACTGTGGTGTTACCCTGGTGTCACTGTGGTGTTACCCTGGTGTCACTGTGGTGTTACCGTGGTGTCACTGTGGTGTTACCGTGATGTTACCCTGGTGTCACTGTGGTGTTACCCTGGTGTCACTGTGGTGTTACCCTGGTGTCACTGTGGTGTTACCGTGATGTTACTGTGGTCCTACTGTGGTGTTACCCTGGTGTCACTGTGGTGTTACCGTGGTGTCACTGTGGTGTTACCGTGATGTTACTGTGGTGTTACTGTGGTGTTACCCTGGTGTCACTGTGGTGTTACAGTGATGTCACTGGTGTTACCGTGGTATCACTGTGGTGTCACTGTGGTGTTACCCTGGTGTCACTGTGGTGTTACCCTGGTGTCACTGTGGTGTTACCGTGGTGTCACTGTGGTGTTACCGTGATGTTACTGTGGTGTTACTGTGGTGTTACCCTGGTGTCACTGTGGTGTTACAGTGATGTCACTGGTGTTACCGTGGTATCACTGTGGTGTCACTGTGGTGTTACCGTGGTGTCACTGTGGTGTTACCGTGATGTTACTGTGGTGTTACCCTGGTGTCACTGTGGTGTTACCGTGGTGTTACTGTGGTGTTACCGTGATGTTACTGTGGTCCTACTGTGGTGTTACCCTGGTGTCACTGTGGTGTTACAGTGGTGTCACCCTGGTGTCACTGTGGTGTTACAGTGGTGTCACTGTGGTGTTACCGTGGTGTCACTGTGGTGTCACTGTGGTGTTACCGTGTTGTCACTGTGGTGTCACCGTGGTGTTACTGTGGTGTCACTGTGGTGTCACTGTGGTGTCACCGTGGTG
The DNA here is from genome assembly GCA_916700875.1 of Sebastes aleutianus. NCBI lineage: Eukaryota > Metazoa > Chordata > Actinopteri > Perciformes > Sebastidae > Sebastes > Sebastes aleutianus. Next base: position 32,027,682 of record CAKAKS010000032.1, read on the forward strand.
TTACTGTGGTGTTACCATGATGTCACTGTGGTATTCCCCTAGTGTCACTATGATGTTACTGTGGTGTTACCGTGGTGTTACCGGGGGGTTACCGTGGTGTCACTGTGGTGTCACCGTGGTGTTACCGGGGGGTTACCGGGGTGTTACCGGGGTGTCACCGGGGTGTCACCGTGGTGTCACCGTGGTGTTACCGTGGTGTTACCGTGGTGTTACTGGGGTGTTATTGTGGTGTTACAGGGGTGTTACTGTGGTGTTACCGTGGAGTTACCTTGGTGTTACTGTGTGTCCAGGTGAACGGGAAGCTGTATCCTCTGGCTAAGATCCAGCTGGGGAAGATGGGGGCGCTCCATCCAGCCAACCGGCTGGCGGCGTATCTCACCGGCCGGGTGGGGTCCAACAGGAAGTCATCGCCCTCTAAACCTCCTCTGAACCACAGTTCAGGACCGGCCCCCCCGACCGTCTCCTCTGCTTCCTCTGTGGTTCCCACCCCCCCACCAGTCCCAGTGCTCACCCTCCCAGCCCCCCCCACAGGTAAACACACTCACCGCTGCTACATATAACAGACCGATGCTACGTATAACAGACCGTTGCTACGTATAACGGACCGGTGCTACGTATAACAGACCGGTGCTACGTATAACGGACCGTTGCTACGTATAACAGACCGTTGCTACGTATAACAGACCGGTGCTACGTATAACGGACCGTTGCTGCGTATAACGGACCGTTGCTGCGTATAACGGACCGGTGCTACGTATAACAGACCGGTGCTACGTATAACGGACCGTTGCTGCGTATAACGGACCGTTGCTACGTATAACGGACCGTTGCTACGTATAACAGACCGGTGCTACGTATAACGGACCGTTGCTGCGTATAACGGACCGTTGCTGCGTATAATGGACCGTTGCTACGTATAACAGACCGGTGCTACGTATAACGGACCGTTGCTGCGTATAACGGACCGTTGCTGCGTATAACGGACCGTTGCTACGTATAACAGACCGGTGCTACGTATAACAGACCGGTGCTACGTATAACAGACCGTTGCTACGTATAACGGACCGTTGCTACGTATAACCGACTGGTGCTACGTATAGCAGACCGTTGCTACGTATAACGGACCGTTGCTACGTATAATAGACCGTTTCTACGTATAACAGACCGTTTCTACGTATAACGGACCGTTGCTATGGACACAGTTCTGACCTGTCTGATCTGTAACGTCTCAAACGGACCGTCTGTGTGTCGCAGCGCTTCAGCATGCAGCAGCGAAGGTCGACCAATCAGCCGCCTCCTCCTCTGAGCAGCCTGCAGGTGACTCACCTGAAGGGGCGGGGACTCGGGTCGTCACGGTGAGGGTGTACCCGGGTCTGAAGGGAGGGGGCAGCCAGGTCAGAGCACTACCTGCAGCTCCCGCTAGCTCCGCCCCCACTTCAGGTAATATTAGGACAAAATCATCATCACACATATTATTATTATTATTATTATTATTATTATTATTATTAATAATATGAATCACAGTTGTTGACCTGTTTGATGGTGATTATGTTTTAAAATAAATGCAGATATATACTTTAATAAATAATAAAAGTGGTGCCCGTTGGGCGCAGCGTAGCAAAGACGGTGAAATGTTAACCTCCACTGACCCCCGTGTGACACGGCGTCCACTGACCCCCGTGTGACACGGCGCCGTGATGACAGACCACTGACCCCCGTGTGACACGGCGCCGTGATGACAGACCACTGACCCCCGTGTGACACGGCGCCGTGATGACAGACCACTGACCCCCGTGTGACACGGCGTCCACTGACCCCCGTGTGACACGGCGCCGTGATGACAGACCACTGACCCCCGTGTGATATGGCGCCGTGATGCCAGACTTCCTGCTTTCTACACAGCTGGCGGATAAAAGACAGATTTTAGAGAAGCGTCTGTCCTGCAGCGGTTTGACTGACAATGTGGGACATCGTCTCAACATGTGGGACGTGGGATAAAAATGCCGTGCAGTCCCTGGTGGGACACCTGGTCACCCTGACGGGTGGTGACCCTCAGGTTGAGAACCTTGAGCCAGTAATGTATGTCGGGTGTGTTTCAGCCTCTCAGGTGAGCAGCTCCGGGGCTCCGCCTGTGAACCTGGATCCTAAAGGCTCTCAGCTGCTGATGCTCCAGGTCCCGGCTCCTCCAGGGAGGCCTCCTGTACCGGCCCCCGCCACCCCCGCCCCCGGTCAGAGGATGGTCCTGAAGCCGGTCCAGACGGTGTCAGGCGTCCAGTACTACCGCAGACCAGACGGGAAACTGGTCCAACTGGTTCCCATCAGCCAGCTGAGATCAGCCAACCCCAACCTGTCTGTCCAGAGAGGTGAGTCTACGCACCTGAGGGGGGGGGGGATTGTGTTCGACCAATCAGCAACGTTCAGCTGTTTAATGTTTAACTGTCTCCCCCCCCCCAGTCTTCCCTGCTGCATCCAATCAGACTCCAGTTAGTAACCAAACACCTCCGACCACGGTGACCTCCGTCCTCCCTCCCTCCTGGTCCTCGTCCTCCTCCTCGTCCTCCTCCTCCGTCCTCCCTCCCTCCTCGTCCTCCTCCTCCGTCCTCCCTCCCTCCTCGTCGTCCTCCTCTCTGTCCGGCCTCCAGTCCTTCTCCGTGACCCCCCTCACCTCCCCGCTCCGCCTCACCTCTGGCTTCCTGGCTCAGAAGGGGATGTGCACCTTTAAAATCATCCCCCCCAGCTCCAACAGGGAACCAATCATCGTCACCTGTCCTAAAGTTCCCTCCAAGGTGGCGGCGACTCCGGGCTCCTTCACCATCCTCCAACCTCACCCCACCGCCACCGCCACCGCCACCCCGGTCAGCCTCATCTCACTCAAACCCACCGCGGGTCGGGGGGCTGAGCTGGGGGTCAAAACGGTGGCGGTGTCTGCGGTCCCGGGGGCTCCCGGTGGGGTGTTGGTCCATCAGAAACCTGCCATCCAGACCGCTGCGGGGACCAGACCCCCACTCCTTCCTCCTGCACCGTCAGGGTCAGAGGTCACACCTGTCCCCCCACCGCCACCGGAGCCGGCCTGCGACTTGGTGGACCTGGACATCATCTGCGTGGACGACGAGACGGGGCTCGCCACCTTGAGGACAGTGGGTGGGGCGAAGCGGTCGCTGGACGTGGAGGAGCCGGAGGGGTCGGACAGCGAGACGGATCACTCGTCAGACTTCGGCGACGAGTCGGGCAGCGAAGGAGAGAAAGGCCTGGCGAATAACAACAACTACGTAAGTTAAGTTAACGTGTGGTCGTCTTCGTCGGGCCGGTTTGTGTCCCGCAGAGCGGCGTGATGCTGACACGTGTTTCTGTTGGTCTGCAGCGTCACAACATGTTGGAGAAGCAGCGCCGGGTGAAGCAGCATCATCTGTTTGAAGGTCTGAGGAGAGAACTGAGACTGGATGAAGACAAGACGTCCAAGATCTCCACTCTGAATACGGTCCGACTCTTTTAGATTCACATACACCTCTCCTTTAGTCCTTCCTCTCCTCCCTTCTTTCATCCATTGCTCTAGTTCTTACTCCAGACTATGGAGTCACATGTTATATAGTTACCAGCTGGTTAGTTAGTTAGTTGTGTTTTGATTACAGGCGGTTGAGGTGATCCAGAAGCTGAGGACGACTGAGACACATCTAGAGAAGAAGAAGAGGAGGCTGACGAAGAGGAGGGACGACTACCTCGCCATCATCGCTCCACCGAGCGGTATGAATACTGAACTCTGCTAAACTTAAAGTTAGCTCAAAGTAGTGGATGAACAGTTGAACTAGTTAGACTGGCGGTCTGCAGCGATGTCGGCCACTCACCCGACCCGTCTTGAAACAAGTGTAAATGTTATCAGACAGACGTTCTAGACTGTGTTGGGACTAATGTTTGGATCAATAAGGGTATTGATAAAGAACCTGGGCCGATGAGCAGAATAGATAACGGTGAAATGTTCCATCTCTAGAGATCACACAGGTGAGCAGCCAGAGATCACCTGAGCCGTCGGAGGGAGGAGGGACAGGAAGTCAACACACAGATGTGATGGAGGTGGTCGATCTGTTGGACGAGACGGACGACCTGACGGAAGACTCGTCTGACGAGGAGAGACCCGTTACCAAGACGACCAACGTCATCTCCTTCACCAACGTACAAAGTGTTAATTTAACGTTTCATAACAGAGTTGAGTTGATAAAACAGATGTTTGATGTGTGAACATGTGTTATTATCTGTGTGTCTGTGTCAGGCGAAGGACGAGGTTCAGAGCGTTGCCGTGGAGACGTCGGAGGACAGCGGTCGGCTGAACGCGGCTCAGAGGAAGCTGGCGAGGATCATGAGGAACGTGGACTCAAAGTAAGAACTGATCCAGGTTTCTCTTTATCCGGTTTCCAGCTGCTGCCACTTCTATTATCAATAAACATTTTGAAGACTTGTAATTAAACGACAGTAGAGAGACATACATTCAAATATACCATGTCATTATTTACATCTGAAGCTTCTATTGAGCTTTTCAAATGAAGCTTTGAATGTCTGTCGTCATATTTAATGATAAACAGTTGAGATAGTTAGCTAACAGCTTAAAGTAATGGATACTCAGAGTAAATGAGATGAGATGAACCGACTTGTTGTCTCTGATCATTTCCTGTCATCAGGAGCAGTTTGAGTGTGGAGAAGCTGGTCGGCGTTCAGAGCGTCTCCTCTGCCTTCAGAGCTCTCAGTTCAGTCATGAACTCCAGAAGCTCCTCACAGAGACGTCTGCTGAAGCAGGTACAACAGAGAAACTGTAACATGATTACAGTCCTCCTCTTGTTGTGAAGTCAGTGAAACATTGTGCATGGTGTGTGTTTCAGGCTCAGCAGGAGATCCAGACTCTGAAGAGAGAGACGGCCACACTGAGGAGTCAGAAGATCTGCCTGAACCAGCAGAGAGACGCCTTCATCAGAGAGATCTGCCTGAGATCAGGTGAGGATATCTATAATAGAATAACAGTAATATTACAACATGTTGCCCGTGTACAGAGCGTCTCCGACCTGCAGGCGGAGCTGTAACCAGCGTGTTTGTGTTCGTGGCTGCAGGTCAGAGTCAGCAGAAGATCCAGAGGAAGTTGCAGCATCTGTCGTCCAAACAGAAGAAGATGGAGGAGGGACACCAAACAGCCAATCAGCTACCAGCATGGGACGGGTCCTCTGATCTGAGCGACTCGACGGATGACGACGTCGTGATCACATCGTCCGGCCTGCGACGGCAGACTCCACGAGCTCCTCCCATTCCTGCTGCGCCCACCGCCACACCTGTCCAAACATCTGTCCAGCAGCCTCAGAGGGTCCTGCAGGTGTCCAAGCCCGTCCTGGCCCCTCCCGGTGTGTCCCACAATGCACCAGTGGTGGTGAGGGACAGGCCGAGGACGGTCCCAAACATCCTGTCTCGCAGCAAGAATCCATCTGCGTCGCCGTCCTTCCGGGCTCTGGTACCGCTGGTCGGCGCCGCGTTGCCAGGACAACCGGTCCTGACCGTGAGCCCGTTGATGGCGGGACCGACGGCGCTGCAGACGTCTCTGACGCCAGGTAGCGACCGCTCACTGTCACTCTGTTCTCTGCCTCAACATTCTTTTATTTTGAAGTAAGACGTGTCCTCTTCCTGTCTGTAGGCATGGCCTCGGTCACCCTCAACATCCCCCGTCTGACCAATCAGCAGCTCCATCTCACCTCGCTGCCCCGCCCCCCAACCGGTAAGATCTACAGCAGCTCCGCCCCCCTCAACGTCACTAACCTCACAGGTAACCCAACTAACCAACTAACTAACCTCACAGGTAACTCAGCTAACCAACTAACTAACCTCACAGGTAACCCAACTAACCAACTAACTAACCTCACAGGTAACTCAACTAACTAACTAACTAACTAACCTCACAGGTAACCCAACTAACCAACTAACTAACCTCACAGGTAACTCAGCTAACCAACTAACTAACCTCACAGGTAACCCAACTAACCAACTAACTAACCTCACAGATAACTCAACTAACCAACTAACTAACCTCACAGGTAACCCAACTAACTAACTAACTAACCTCACAGGTAACCCAACTAACCAACTAACTAACCTCACAGGTAACTCAACTAACTAACTAACTAACTAACCTCACAGGTAACCCAACTAACCAACTAACTAACCTCACAGGTAACTCAGCTAACCAACTAACTAACCTCACAGGTAACCCAACTAACCAACTAACTAACCTCACAGGTAACTCAACTAACCAACTAACTAACCTCACAGGTAACCCAACTAACTAACTAACTAACCTCACAGGTAACCCAACTAACCAACTAATTAACCTCACAGGTAACCCAACTAACTAACTAACTAACCTCACAGGTAACCCAACTAACCAACTAACTAACCTCACAGGTAACTCAACTAACCAACTAACTAACCTCACAGGTAACCCAACTAACTAACTAACTAACCTCACAGGTAACCCAACTAACTAACTAACTAACCTCACAGGTAACTCAACTAACCAACTAACTAACCTCACAGGTAACCCAACTAACTAACTAACTAACCTCACAGGTAACCCAACTAACTAACTAACTAACCTCACAGGTAACCCAACTAACCAACTAATTAACCTCACAGGTAACCCAACTAACTAACTAACCTCACAGGTAACCCAACTAACCAACTAATTAACCTCACAGGTAACCCAACTAACTAACTAACTAACTAACCTCACAGGTAACCCAACTAACCAACTAACTAACCTCACAGGTAACTCAGCTAACCAACTAACTAACTAACCTCACAGGTAACCCAACTAACCAACTAACTAACCTCACAGGTAACCCAACTAACTAACTAACTAGCCTCACAGGTAACCCAACTAACTAACTAACTAACCTCACAGGTAACCCAACTAACTAACTAACTAGCCTCACAGGTAACCCAACTAACTAACTAACTAACTAACCTCACAGGTAACCCAACTAACCAACTAACTAGCCTCACAGGTAACCCAACTAACTAACTAACTAACCTCACAGGTAACCCAACTAACTAACTAACTAACTAACTAACCTCACAGGTAACCCAACTAACCAACTAACTAACCTCACAGGTAACTCAGCTAACCAACTAACTAACTAACCTCACAGGTAACCCAACTAACCAACTAACTAACCTCACAGGTAACTCAGCTAACCAACTAACTAACTAACCTCACAGGTAACCCAACTAACCAACTAACTAACCTCACAGGTAACCCAACTAACTAACTAACTAGCCTCACAGGTAACCCAACTAACTAACTAACTAGCCTCACAGGTAACCCAACTAACTAACTAACTAACCTCACAGGTAACCCAACTAACCAACTAACTAGCCTCACAGGTAACCCAACTAACTAACTAACTAACCTCACAGGTAACCCAACTAACTAACTAACTAGCCTCACAGGTAACCCAACTAACTAACTAACTAACCTCACAGGTAACCCAACTAACTAACTAACTAGCCTCACAGGTAACCCAACTAACTAACTAACTAACCTCACTGACTGACTTATTGTATAAGTTCATATTAATAACTCATGAACTAGTTGAATGTTATTTAGTTTTCTGATCTTGTTGTTTTTATTGTTTACAGCCGCAGACGTCAACAATCTGCTGCAGCTGGTTCACCCGGCAACTAACCAACAACAACAACAACAACAAATACCAAAACAAATACCAAAACAAATACCACAACAAATACTACAACAAATACTACAACAAATACTACAACAAACACTACAACCACCACCAGCAGCTCCGCAGCAGCAACAGCATCAGCAACAGCAGCAGCAACAGCAGCAGCAACAGCAACAGCATCAGCAACAGCATCAGCAACAGCAACAGCATCAGCAACAGCAGCAACAGCTCCCAGCAGCTCAGCCGCTGCTGGCCTCTGCTGGCTCTGACCTCTCCTCAGACCAGGACAAAGACCAGGACAAAGACCAGGACAAAGAGGACCATCCAGAGTCCACCCCACCGTCGTCCTCTCCGTGCCCAGGACCGAGTGCTGATGGTCGGGCTGAAGTCCCGGTTGGGGGGCCTCCGGGGACGGAGCACCCGCAGGAGAGCGGAGACGACGAAAGTTTGACCTCCCTTCTCAACGAGATCGTCTTCCTCAATCAGCGGACCGTCACCTCCGCGACGACGGCAGCCGGGGTCCCGTCACCGGGGAAACCGCCCAGCTCTGAGGACGCGGCGGCGGTGGGCGGAGCCACGGAGCAGGGACACGCCCAAAGCCCCTGGCTCCTGGAGCTGGACTCGGACTCTGATGACCAAACGGAGACACCGCCACCGAGCCGGTCGCAGCCTGGGTCTGCCAACGAGAGCGCTAACGTCCTGGCTCCGCCCCCTCTGCTGCAGATGAAGGTGGGCGGGGCCAAGGCGGTGGACCCCGCCAGCAGCGATGGAGCAGCAGGAGGGGAAGAAGAAGAAGAAGGAGGAGGAAGAGGAGGAAGAGGAGGAGGAGGAGGAGGAGGAGGAGGAGGAGGAGGAGGAGGAGGCGGGAGGAGGAGAGAGGGCGGCGTGGCCTGGAGGCCGATGCCGAGGCTCGTTCCTCTGGGGCTGAGAGGAAACCCCCCCAGCTGACCTCACACAAGCCCGGTCATCATGATGATGTCACAGCAGAGCTAACACCTCATTGGTCGTCTGCAGGCTGTCCTCTGATTGTCTGATGAAAACAGAAACAGTCAATCAGAAGCCCGGCTGTTACTTCAGAGCGTTTGATTGGTCGTTTACAGACGATCAGAGATTATGTTTTATTTATTTCTGTCTTCAGATCAGATCTTGTCCTCCCAGCGGCAACGGGCAACTTATAGAGCAACAGTTGCTCTTTAGTCTCAGAGGGAGGTTGTTGTTTACTTCAGTCGCCGCGGCAACGAGAACCAGACGTCCTGAGTGGTGATTTTAAACCTTTTCTCTTCTGATATCAAAGCAGAGTCTCTGAACATGATATATTATATTAATAATAATATTACTACTAATATAATATGATCAGAGTCTCTGAACATGATATATTATATTAATAATAATATTACTGCCTTTAAAGTGCAGCTAGTTGTTGTTTACTTTAGTTTACACTGAGCATCAGGAGCACTGAGAAAGAAATCACAACGTTACACCTAAATAATTCATATTTTCACAATGGACACGTTACTACAAAATATTATGAGTGTGGACGGTCTTTCATTTTAAGGATTCATATCAAAATGATTTCAGATGAAATATTCTGTTGGACAAAGAAAAGTTGTATTAAAGCGTCTGAACGCTGGAGCTGCTGTATGAATATTAAACGTGTGTATTTCTTAGGAAAGTTCTCCGTATTTAAAGCATAAGAACACTGAGGAACACTGATGAGGAACCCTGAGGAGGAACCCTGAGGAGGAACCCTGAGGAACACTGAGGAACACTGATGAGGAACCCTCAGGAGGAACCCTGAGGAACACTGAGGAGGAACCCTGAGGAGGAACCAGGACTCACGGGGTCAATTAAAGGGCCAGTGTGGTGTTTTTAAAGCGTCGGCGTGCTCCGTGATGTCACAGGAAGCTGCTTCTCTCCGTGTTGACGTCCGTACAGACGACGGTTTGTTTTTTTCCTAAATTTGTATTTTTGTACTCGTTAAAGGACCTCTGATGTACATATATAGGACGCCTCGCATCACATTACAACACTATAATATACTGTAAATAAAGTTTAAATATCTCCATCTGATTTTCTTTTTGTTTAATTTACGTACCACTGAATTTATAGTAATTCAATATTTTACTTGCATCTGTGTGTATGCAGAAGTTATTTTCATGTTTTACAATTTCAAAACTTTATTGTATTTTTTAATGTTCACAGATTCAGGTAGAAAAATTTAGAAATAGAAATTGGTTAAAAAAAATGGGTCCAATACAAAAATTGATCCAATACAAAAATTGGTCCAACACAAAAATGTATCCAATATAAAAATTGGTCCAACACAAAAAATGATCCAATATAAAAATGTATCCAATATAAAAATTGGTTCAATATAAAAATTGATCCAACACAAAAATGTATCCAATACAAAAATGTATCCAATATAAAAATTGGTTCAATATAAAAATGTGGTCCAATATAAAAATTGGTTCTATCTAAACATTTGTCCAATATAAAAATTGGTTGTATATAAAAATTGGTCCAACATAAAAATGGGTGCAATATAAAAATTGGTCCAATATAAAAATTGATCCAGTATAAAAATGTATCCAAATCAAAAATTGTTCCAATACAAAAGTTTATCCAATACAAAAATTGATACAATATAAAAATTGGTCCAACACAAAAATTGATCCGATATAAAAATGTATCCAATATAAAAATGTATCCAATACAAAAATTGATCCAATATAAAAATTGGTCTAATACAAAAATGTATCCAATACAAAAATTGGTTAAATATAAAAATTTGTCCAATATAAAAATTGGTTCTATATAAAAATTGGTTCTACTTAAAAATGGGTGCAATATAAAAATTGATCCAACACAAAAATGTATCCAATATAAAAATGTATCCAATACAAAAATGTATCCAATACAAAAATGTATCCAATATAAAATTTGGTTCTATATAAAAATTTGTCCAATATAAAAATTGGTTCCATATAAAAATTGATCCAATACAAAAATTGGTCCAACACAAAAATTGATCCAATATAAAAATGTATCCAATATAAAAATGTATCCAATACAAAAATTGATCCAATATAAAATTTGGTTCAATATAAAAATGTATCCAATACAAAAATGTATCCAATATAAAAATGTATCCAGTATAAAAATCGGTCTAATACAAAAATGTATCCAATATAAAACTTGGTCCAGTACAAAAATGTATCCAATATAAAAATTGGTTCAATATAAAAATGTGGTCCAATATAAAAATTGGTTCTATCTAAACATTTGTCCAATATAAAAATTGGTTGTATATAAAAATTGGTCCAATATAAAAATGGGTGCAATATAAAAATTGGTCCAATATAAAAATGTATCCAGTATAAAAATGTATCCAAATCAAAAATTGTTCCAATACAAAAGTTTATCCAATACAAAAATTGATACAATATAAAAATTGGTCCAACACAAAAATTGATCCGATATAAAAATGTATCCAATATAAAAATGTATCCAATACAAAAATTGATCCAATATAAAAATTGGTCTAATACAAAAATGTATCCAATACAAAAATTGGTTCAATATAAAAATTTGTCCAATATAAAAATTGGTTCTATATAAAAATTGGTCCAACTTAAAAATGGGTGCAATATAAATATTGGTCCAATATAAAAATTGATCCAGTATAAAAATGTATCCAAACAAAAATTGTTCCAATACAAAAGTTTATCAAATACAAAAATTGATCCAATATAAAAATTGGTCCAACACAAAAATTGATCCAATATAAAAATTGGTCCAACACAAAAATTGATCCAATATAAAAATTGGTCCAACACAAAAATTGATCCAATATAAAAATGTATCCAATATAAAAATGTATCCAATGCAGAAATTGGTCCAATATAAAAATTGGTTCAATATAAAAATGTGGTCCAATATAAAATTTGGTTTTATATAAAAATGTGTCCAATATAAAAATTGGTTCTATATAAAAATTGATCCAATATAAAAATTGGTCCAACACAAAAATTTATCCAATATAAAAATGTATCCAATATAAAAATTGATCCAATACAAAAATGTATCCAATATAAAAATTGGTCTAATACAAAAATGTATCCAATATAAAAATTGGTTCAATATACAAATTTGTCCAATATAAAAATTGGTTCTATATAAAAATGTGTCCAATATAAAAATTGGTTCTATATAAAAATTGATCCAATATAAAAATTGGTCCAACAAAAAATGTATCCAATATAAAAATGTATCCAATACAAAAATTGATCCAATATAAAAATTGGTCTAATACAAAAATGTATCCAGTATAAAAATTGGTTCAATATAAAAATTTGTCCAATATAAAAATTGGTTCTATATAAAAATTGGTCCTACATAAAAATGGGTGCAATATAAGAATTGGTCCAATATAAAAATTGATCCAGTATAAAAATGTATCCAAATCAAAAATTGTTCCAATACAAAAGTTTATCCAATACAAAAATTGATCCAATATAAAAATTGGTCCAACACAAAAATTGATCCAATATAAAAATGTATCCAATATAAAAATTGATCCAATATAAAAATGTGTCCAATACAAAAATTGATCCAAAATAAAAATTGGTCTAATACAAATATTTATCCAATATAAAACTTGGTCCAATACAAAAATTGATCCAATATAAAAATTGGTTCTATATAAAAATTGGTCCAATATAAAAAATTGGTTCTATATAAAAAATTGGTCCAACATAAAAATGGGTGCAATATAAAAATTGGATAATAAACATAACATAATATAGAAATGGATCCATTTTTAGTTGTAACATTCAAATGATTTCTGCCTTTCTTTGCCTCCATACTCTTGTTTAAGTCTGGCTTTTGAAAAGAGAAAATAACAATAAACAACATTTATTTATTATTAACAAAATAAATCCACTTGAATTAATTTTTCAAGATAGAAATCAATAAATCAATAATCAATTATTTATCGATAACTAGAAAAGAAAGATGTTGAGCGTAAAGCTGCAGTTCGTGTTTCTGCCGCTGGGGAGCGACGCTGCGTCATACTGCGATCACTGCAGCGTCAGATGTGTCACTACGTCACGACGTCAGACACGACGTCACCGAGAGTGAGGAAGCTTTACCGTCAAAATAAAAGCACGACATTGTCGATTTTGTTCTCATATTTCAATATTTTATTTATTTATTTATTTATTTATTCATGTATTTATTTATTTATTCATTTATTTATTTTTTCATGTATTTATTTATTCGTATATTTATTTATTTATTCATATATTTATTTATTTATTGATATTTTTATGAAAAAAGAATGAAGTTATAATTCTCATCAGCTCCCAGCCAGAGAGCCTAGCAGTTTAATTCTGAAAAGCCTAGCCGGAAGTGTTGGTGATTTGGTCGCGTGCGATCTCAGCTCTGTCTGCTCGGCTCGAGCCGCTTCGTGGAGTCTGCGCTGCGGCGGAGGAGGAGGACGATGCGGAGCAGCGGAGCGGCAGAACCGGATCCACTGGACGGATCAGACCACAACCAGGACCAGAACCAGAACCAGAGGTAGTCTACCCGAACCCACCAATGGCTCGGCCCGGCTCGGCTCGGCCCGCAGACAGCATGACAGCAGCAGCAGCAGCGGTAGCGGCGGAGGAGCGGCAGAGCAGCGAGCTGCAGTGAGACGCTGCTAACAGCTAACAGTTAGCAGCTAGCAGGAGAGCTAGCAGCTAGCAGCGATGAGCGCGGAGGGAAGCGGAACGATCCGCAGCCGGATCAAGAACCTGCTGCGCTCTCCGTCCATCAAACTGAGGCGGCGGAGCGGCAACGCGGCGCGGCACAAAGAGGAGCTCAGCGGCAAGGTGCGCGCACACACACACACACACACGCACGCACACGCACGCACTCTCAAACACACACACACACACACACACACACACACACACACACACACACACTCATTCACACTGATGATGACTTGTGTGTGTGTGATTCATAGTCGATTAATCAATTAGTTGATTGACTAGTTAGTGAATATACACCAGCAAGTTGGTAAAAGACTACAAATTAACAGAGTTTGTATTTATTATTAAAATAATAAATCAACACAGAGACAAAATATAAAATAGAAACATGCACATTAGAAAATATGAATAAACATAAAAGATAAATAAAAGTGTCTGTTTTTAAAGAGCTGAACAGTTGTGTGTTTATAGAAATATATATTTTAAACTGACATCCTCACAAAGATATAAACTATTGCTTTTAATTAATTAATTAATATATTTTATTATTAGACATTTGTTCAGTGTGTCAGATAATTTTTTTTGAAGATTTATTTTTATTAATGTTTATTTTACAATTAAATTCCAATTATCAACATTTCTTTTTGTTTTTAAAACAAATATTGAAAAAATAAATAAATAAACGTTAATAATTAGATAATAATTAATAATAATAAATGAGCCTATCCTTGTATCAAATATACTTTAACTACATAATTATATTATCAATACTACTACTGATACTACTACTACTAATAATAATAATAATAATAATAATAATAACATTAATAATGTGTTCCGGATAATTTACTGCATGCTGTGTGGACAGATGACGCTTTCTGCTGTGTTGGCATATTTCACACTAGCACGCACACACAAACACACGCACACACACACACACACACACGCACACACACACACACACACACACGCACACACACACACACACACACACACACACACACACACACACACACACACACACACAACACAAAGCATTGTGGGAGTTTAAGTTGGCTGAGTGAGTGATGGACAGAAGCCCTGCAGGGACAAACAGACTGACGGGATGATTCATCTCTGTGTGTTTCACTGAGCAGTCTGACCCAGTTAAGCCAGTTAACCCAGTCCAGGACCAGACATGGGCCAGTTTACAGAGGACCTATTGTGCTGTTGTGTGTGTATATATATATATATATATATATATATATATATACACACACATATATATATATATATATATATATATATATATATATATATATATACAAAGACTGATACATCCAGTAAAGGATGGAAACACTTTGGGTTTCACACATTGACAGGAAAAGCAGAGCTAGACATCACTGCTAAAGCTGCATGCTGACTTCTAAAAAAAGGCAAAATTATTTTCAAACAGAAGTCCGAAATATGTCAGAAAAAAGGCTGATATATCTGAATAAAAGTTTGAAAAAAGGCCAAAAAAATGCCAAAGTATGTCCGAAATATGGCCCAAAAAAAGACCCAAAAAGGCCGAAATATGTATGAAAATATGTCTGGACACAGGCTAAAAAAAAGTCAGAAAAAGGACAGAAAATGTTTGAAAATATATAAGAAAAGAAGTCCGAACAAACGCAGAAAAAAACGCCAAAAAGTGTCTGAAATATGTCTGAAAAATGGCAGAAAAAATGCCAAAGTATGTCTGAAATATGGCCCGAAATATGTCTGAATAAAAGTCTGAAAAACATCTGAAGTACATCTGAAAAAAAGGCTGAAAAATTTCAAAAAATATCTGAAAAAAGTGTGAAAAAGTTAGCAGGTAACGTTATGGTATGGAGGTAACGTTATGGTATGGAGGTAACGTTATGGTATGGTGGTAATGTGGCGGTGGAGCCGGCCGTCGCTCTCGTCTCCGTGGTCAAATGGGCCGACGCTACGACTGTAGAGCACCCAGATACTGACATTACTGTTCTCTGCATTGAAACGGCCCCGATGGAGCTGACCATGGATAGATAAAGAGAACGGAGCTGACGGGAGAGCTAGAGACCACCTTGGAGAAGTTAGAGGAAGTAGACACGTGGGACTACGTCCGCTTTTCAAAATAAGGTGTTAACAAAGGGAACTGTATATACTAAATACATCTATGGAAATCAGATTGATGGATTATATTCAGCAGAAGGAGACGAGGGTTCAGGTCCAGATGTGACGAGGGTTCAGGTCCAGATGTGACTCTTCTCAGCTGGTGATTGTTATCAGCTGGATGTGAGGACGAGGAGACGAAGAAGAGGAGACAGAGTCCGGTTCAGAGGGAGGGAAAGAGTCATGTGAGAGGACGACACACAGCAGACTGTTGTTAGCTCTTAGCTTAGCATCGAGCTGCACAGATCACAGAGCAGCCTGCTGATTACACGCTAACACGCTAATGGCCGTGAGCAAACTGTGAAGAGGACCAGTTAGACAAGACTAAGTTTAGTCCGGGTTAAAGTGAGCGAGACGCTGACGGACTAAACAACCATCTGATTGGACGAGAGACACGTTTAGTTCAGGACTCTGTTTAGCAGCATGGAGCCTGAAGTAAGTCTGTGACTGTCTGTCTCCAGAACTTGTGTTTCAGGTG
>CAKAKS010000032.1:32043881-32058881 GCA_916700875.1 Sebastes aleutianus
ATGGGACGGCTAAAACCAAGATGGAGACGGCCAAAAAACAAGATGGAGACGGTCAAAGACCAAGATGGAGACGGTCAAAAACCAAGATGGAGACGGCCAAAAACCAAGATGGTGACGGTCAAAAACCAAGATGGAGACGGCCAAAAACCAAGATGGAGACGGCCAAAGACCAAGATGGAGACGGCCAAAAACCAAGATGGTGACGGTCAAAAACCAAGATGGTGACGGCCAAAAACCAAGATGGAGACGGCCAAAAACCAAGATGGAGACGGCCAAAAAACAAGATGGAGACGGCCAAAAACAAGATGGAGACGGCCAAAAAACAAGATGGAGACGGCCAAAAACCAAGATGGAGACGACTAAAAACAAGATGGAGACGGCCAAAAAACAAGATGGAGACGGCCAAAAACCAAGATGGAGACGACTAAAAACAAGATGGAGACGGCCAAAAACCAAGATGGAGACGACTAAAAACAAGATGGAGACGGCCAAAAAACAAGATGGAGACGGCCAAAAACCAAGATGGAGACGGCCAAAAACCAAGATGGAGACGGCCAAAAAACAAGATGGAGACGGCCAAAAACCAAGATGGAGACGGCCAAAAACCAAGATGGAGACGGCCAAAGACCAAGATGGAGACAACCAAAAACCAAGATGGAGACGGCCAAAAACCAAGATGGAGACAACCAAAACCAAGATGGAGACAACCAAAGACCAAGATGGAGACGGCCAAAAAACAAGATGGAGACGGCCAAAAACCAAGATGGTGACGGCCAAAAACCAAGATGGAGACGGCCAAAAACCAAGATGGTGACGGTCAAAAACCAAGATGGAGACGGCCAAAAAACAAGATGGAGACGGCCAAAAAACAAGATGGAGACGTCCAAAAAACAAGATGGAGACGGCCAAAAAACAAGATGGAGACGGCCAAAAACCAAGATGGAGACGGCCAAAAACCAAGATGGAGACGGTCAAAAACCAAGATGGAGACGGCAAAAACCAAGATGGAGACGGCCAAAAACCAAGATGGAGACGGCCAAAAACCAAGATGGAGACGGTCAAAAACCAAGATGGAGACGGTCAAAAACCAAGATGGAGACGGCCAAAAAACAAGATGGAGACGGCCAAAAACCAAGATGGAGACGGCCAAAAAACAAGATGGAGACGGCCAAAAAACAAGATGGAGACGGCCAAAAAACAAGATGGAGACGGCCAAAAACCAAGATGGAGACGGCCAAAAAACAAGATGGAGACGGCCAAAAACCAAGATGGAGACGGCCAAAAACCAAGATGGAGACGACCAAAAACCAAGATGGAGACGGCCAAAAACCAAGATGGAGACAACCAAAAACCAAGATGGAGACGGCCAAAAACCAAGATGGAGACAACCAAAAACCAAGATGGAGACGGCTAAAACCAAGATGGAGACGGCCAAAAAACAAGATGGAGACGGCCAAAAACCAAGATGGAGACGACTAAAACCAAGATGGAGACGGCCAAAAACCAAGATGGTGACGGTCAAAAACCAAGATGGAGACGGCCAAAAACCAAGATGGTGACGGTCAAAAACCAAGATGGAGACGGCCAAAAAACAAGATGGAGACAACCAAAAACCAAGATGGTGACGGCCAAAAACCAAGATGGAGACAACCAAAAACCAAGAAGGAGATGGCCTAAAACCAAGATGGAGACAACCAAAAACCAAGATGGAGACGGCCAAAAACCAAGATGGAGACGGCCAAAAACCAAGATGGTGACGGTCAAAAACCAAGATGGAGACGGCCAAAAACCAAGATGGAGACAACCAAAAACCAAGATGGAGACGGCTAAAACCAAGATGGAGACGGCCAAAAAACAAGATGGAGACGGCCAAAAACCAAGATGGAGACGACTAAAACCAAGATGGAGACGGTCAAAAACCAAGATGGTGACGGTCAAAAACCAAGATGGAGACGGCCAAAAACCAAGATGGTGACGGTCAAAAACCAAGATGGAGACGGCCAAAAAACAAGATGGAGACAACCAAAAACCAAGATGGAGACGGCCAAAAACCAAGATGGAGACAACCAAAAACCAAGATGGAGACGGCCTAAAACCAAGATGGAGACAACCAAAAACCAAGATGGAGACGGCCAAAAACCAAGATGGAGACGGCCAAAAACCAAGATGGAGACGGCCAAAAACCAAGATGGAGACGGCCAAAAAACAAGATGGAGACGGCCAAAAACCAAGATGGAGACAGCCAAAAACCAAGATGGAGATGGCCTAAAACCAAGATGGAGACGGCCAAAAACCAAGATGGAGACGGCCAAAAACCAAGATGGAGACGACCAAAAACCAAGATGGAGACGGCCAAAAACCAAGATGGAGACAGTCAAAAACCAAGATGGAGACGGCAAAGACCAAGATGGAGACGACTAAAAACAAGATGGAGACGGCCAAAAACCAAGATGGTGACGGCCAAAAACCAAGATGGAGACGGCCAAAAACCAAGATGGAGACGGCCAAAAACCAAGATGGAGACGGCCAAAAAACAAGATGGAGACAGTCAAAAAACAAGATGGAGACGGCCAAAAACCAAGATGGAGACGGTCAAAAAACAAGATGGAGACGGCCAAAAACCAAGATGGAGACGGTCAAAAACCAAGATGGAGACGGCCAAAAACCAAGATGGAGACGGCCAAAAACCAAGATGGAGACGGCCAAAAACCAAGATGGAGACGGCCAAAAACCAAGATGGAGACGACTAAAAACAAGATGGAGACGGTCAAAAAACAAGATGGAGACGGCCAAAAACCAAGATGGAGACGGCCAAAAACCAAGATGGAGACGGCCAAAAACCAAGATGGAGACGGCCAAAAACCAAGATGGAGACGGCCAAAAACCAAGATGGAGACGACTAAAAACAAGATGGAGACGGCCAAAAACCAAGATGGAGACGGCCAAAAAACAAGATGGAGACGGCCAAAAACCAAGATGGAGACGGCAAAAACCAAGATGGAGACGGCCAAAAACCAAGATGGAGACGGCCAAAAACCAAGATGGAGACGACCAAAAACCAAGATGGAGACGGCCAAAAACCAAGATGGAGACGGCCAAAAACCAAGATGGAGACGGCCAAAAACCAAGATGGAGACGACTAAAAACCAAGATGGAGACGGCCAAAAAACAAGATGGAGACGGCCAAAAACCAAGATGGAGACGGCCAAAAACCAAGATGGAGACGGCCAAAAACCAAGATGGAGACGGCCAAAAACCAAGATGGAGACGGTCAAAAACCAAGATGGAGACGGCCAAAAACCAAGATGGTGACGGTCAAAAACCAAGATGGAGACGACCAAAAAACAAGATGGTGACAGTCAAAAACCAAGATGGTGACGGCCAAAAACCAAGATGGAGACGGCCAAAGACCAAGATGGAGACGGTCAAAAACCAAGATGGAGACGGCCAAAAACCAAGATGGTGACGGTCAAAAACCAAGATGGAGACGGCCAAAAAACAAGATGGAGACGGCCAAAAACCAAGATGGAGACGGCCAAAAAACAAGATGGAGACGGTCAAAGACCAAGATGGAGACGACTAAAAACAAGATGGTGACGGTCAAAAAACAAGACGGAGACGGCCAAAAACCAAGATGGTGACGGTCAAAAACCAAGATGGAGACGGCCAAAAACCAAGATGGTGACGGTCAAAAACCAAGATGGAGACGGCCAAAAACCAAGATGGAGACGGCCAAAGACCAAGATGGAGACGGCCAAAAACCAAGATGGTGACGGTCAAAAACCAAGATGGTGACGGCCAAAAACAAGATGGAGACGGCCAAAAAACAAGATGGAGACGGTCAAAGACCAAGATGGAGACGGTCAAAAACCAAGATGGAGACGGCCAAAAACCAAGATGGTGACGGTCAAAAACCAAGATGGAGACGGCCAAAAACCAAGATGGAGACGGCCAAAGACCAAGATGGAGACGGCCAAAAACCAAGATGGTGACGGTCAAAAACCAAGATGGTGACGGCCAAAAACCAAGATGGAGACGGCCAAAAACCAAGATGGAGACGGCCAAAAAACAAGATGGAGACGGCCAAAAACAAGATGGAGACGGCCAAAAAACAAGATGGAGACGGTCAAAGACCAAGATGGAGACGACTAAAAACAAGATGGAGACGGACAAAAAACAAGATGGAGACGGCCAAAAACCAAGATGGAGACGACTAAAAACAAGATGGAGACGGCCAAAAACCAAGATGGAGACGACTAAAAACAAGATGGAGACGGTCAAAAAACAAGATGGAGACGGCCAAAAACCAAGATGGAGACGACTAAAAACAAGATGGAGACGGCCAAAAAACAAGATGGAGACGGCCAAAAACCAAGATGGAGACGACTAAAACCAAGACGGAGACGACTAAAACCAAGATGGAGGGACTTCCGGTCTAGCTGATGGCAGCATAGACTGACAGGCTCCCGACAGTAAAATTAATAGTTGCCCGATTTAACTCGGGAGACGTGTTACAGCTAGTGTGAATACAGCGGGGAGCGAAGATGCCTAAAAAGGGGAAGAAAAATCCCACGCAAAGTAAGAAACCCGACGAAGAAGAAGACGGTCAATTGTCACAAGCTAGTAGCATTAGCAACATGGAGGACGACACGCCGGACACTACACTACTTGACCAGATCACCCGGCTGACCTGGCGAGTCAGCGGAAAACGAAGGAACCGGGAGAATGCAGGCTCCGGGCAGGGGTTCAGGGACCGGCTCCGGGCAGGGGTTCAAGGACCGGCTCCGGGCAGGGGTTCAAGGACCGGCTCCGGGCAGGGGTTCAGGGACCGGCTCCGGGCAGGGGTTCAGGGACCGGCTCCGGGCAGGGGTTCAGGGACCGGCTCCGGGCAGGGGTTCAGGGACCTGCTCCCGGCATTCCGACGACAAGACACTGGATAAGTAACGTACTTTGGCTACGACAGGGTTATATTTAGGTACAATAGTTCTTCTTAGAATCTTGAACAATGTTGTACATCATGTTATGGGACGTATTTTATTTTCAAACTTATTCTTTTTATTAAGGGCATAAAGAGGTCAGACATGTGGTCGGGACACCACTCACTGGACATTATGGACCTATACATCAGCTCACAGGCTGAAGAGGACACCTCTCACTGGACATTATGGACCTATACATCAGCTCACAGGCTGAAGAGGACACCTCTCACTGGACATTATGGACCTATACATCAGCTCACAGGCTGAAGAGGACACCTCTCACTGGACATTATGGACCTATACATCAGCTCACAGGCTGAAGAGGACACCTCTCACTGGACATTATGGACCTATACATCAGCTCACAGGCTGAAGAGGACACCTCTCACTGGACATTATGGACCTATACATCAGCTCACAGGCTGAAGAGGACACCTCTCACTGGACATTATGGACCTATACATCAGCTCACAGGCTGAAGAGGACACCTCTCACTGGACATTATGGACCTATACATCAGCTCACAGGCTGAAGAGGACACCTCTCACTGGACATTATGGACCTATACATCAGCTCACAGGCTGAAGAGGACACCTCTCACTGGACATTATGGACCTATACATCAGCTCACAGGCTGAAGAGGACCCTCTTTCACTGCTAGGAGGAAGAGACTTTCCCTCTATACTCACTTACCAACAGAGTCAGGAGGCCGTAAACGAGGCCTTCCTTTTGGAAGTCAGAGTTGTTACCTGTTGTGGTTTTGTTTTTGTGTTGTTGGTTATGGTTTATGCTACTGTTCCTTGTAGCACCAGGGGTGTGAGATATGATTCATGTATAGGCTTGAGGGGGCTTAAAGTATACTTAAAGATACACAATGTCACTTCAAATAATGACCTATAATGTAAATCCAATCAAGAGGAGCAAAGTTATGGCCAAACTGAAGAGGGAGGGAGTAGAAGTAGCTCTGCTTCAGGAGACTTATCTTACAGAACTGGAACATGAACTTAAGAGATGGAGGTTTAATCAGCACTCATCCAGCTGTAAAAAGGGTTCTCAGAGAGGGGTTGCACTTTTAATTTCTAGCAAACTAAACTTTGAATGCACATTTCAAAAGAAAGATCTCGATGGAAGATGTGTTCTGGTCCGGGGGTATCTGCAAGGTGTTTTAGTTACTCTTCTGAATGTCTATGCTCCCCCAGGATCCGAATGGACATTCTCTAAACAAATCTTTGAATTGATCAGCTCTGAGGCCGGGGCATCCTAATCTGCGGGGGGGACTCTAATGTCAGACTTCATATGACCCTGGATACTTCGAAATCTTATTATTCAAGTGAAAAGAAAACTACCAAAAATATGAAACTAATGATGGGAGAGCTGGGACTCTCAGACATATGGAGGGACTTGAATCCGACAAAGAGGGACTATACCTTTTACTCTCATCCGCACTCTGTCTATTCCAGGCTGGACTATTTTCTTACATTTCAAAGAGATTTATTTCGGGTGATAAATTGCAATATTGGGACCATGGACTTATCAGACCACGCCCCAATCTCTATGGATCTACTACTAGGTTCTGAAAAGAAGAGCCCTATCTGGAGGTTAAACACAGGGGTTCTAAATCCAATGAGGCAGCAAATAAGGAAAGATATTAAAGACTATTTTGAAGAAAATGACAACGGGGAAGTTTCCCCACCGATTCTTTGGGATGCCTGCAAGGCTGTTCTTAGGGGAAATGATAGGCTATTGCTCTAAATTAAAAAAGCAGAGAAAAGAAAAATTGGATCAGGTACAAAAAGAATTAAAAGAATTAGAGAATTTACATAAACAGACACTGAATCAAAGAACAAAAATTAAAATAGATAGGAAAAAGAACGAAATAAATGAAATCTTGTCAAACGATATTAAAAGAAAGCTGATTTTTTTAAAACAAAGATATTATGAAGCAGGAGGAAAATCGGCTAAATTACTTGCTTATAAATTAAAAAAGCAACAAGCAGAAAATACAATTTATAAAATAAAGGATCCTACAACAAATTCTATTCACTGCAAAGCAGAGGATATACAACAATCATTTGAAACCTTTTATACAAATGTATATACACAGCCTAAAATAGATGAACTGAAGATGGAAGCCTTTTTTGACCTGATAAAACTACCAAAGGTGACAGATGAACAAAACAAGTGTCTAATTAGTGAAATTAAGGATGAAGAAATTAAAGGGGCAATATCAAATTTAAAACCTAATAAAGCACCGGGACCAGATGGTTTCCCTTCTGAGTGGTACAAGGAAATGAGAGATCTGCTGACCCCCATAATGAAGAACACGTTTAACCATGTACTCAGGACTGGCATGACTCCTCCTTCGTGGAGAGAAGCTGTGATTTCTTTGATACCAGAAGAGGGTAAAGATAAACTGGAATGTGGGAGTTATCGACCGATAAGTGTATTGAACCAAGATTATAAGATCTTTACCTACATTTTGGTTAGGAGGTTAAGAGGTTAGGAAAAATCCTCCCCCAAATAATAAGTATAGATCAGACAGGTTTTATTCAGCAAAGGCAGACTGGAGATAACATTCGCCGAACATTACATGTGATTGATTATATTGTTGAAAACAAACTCGAGGCAGTGTTACTGAGCCTTGATGCCGAAAAGGCGTTTGATCGAGTTAACTGGAAGTTTTTATATAGAGTTTTGGGGCAATTTGGATTTCACCAGACCTTTATTAAAACTATTCAAGCATTATATAATGGCCCAAAGGCAAGAATCAAATGAAATGGAGCCGTATCAAATCTATTCGGCCTGGAAAGAGGGACAAGACAGGGCTGTCCAATAAGTCCATTATTGTTTGCTTTGTTTATTGAAGCGTTAAGTCAGGGGATCCCTCAGGATATAAATATTACAGGTATAAAATTGTTAGACCAAGATCATAAAATCTCTTTATTTGCGGACGATGTTTTAATTAACTTGTCGAACCCAGAGAGCTCAATTTCTAAATTAATGTCATTTTTGGAGGTTTTTAGTTCCATTTCAGGTTATAAATTCAATATTTTAAAGACCCAAATTTTAAGTTTCAATTACAAGCCTAGTCAGACCATAAGTTCTAAGTTTCAACTAAACTGGGATTTGGATCACATTAGATATCTACATGTAGGAGTAAACATCCCAAAAGACCCAACAAAATTGTATGCCTTAAATTTTAATCTGTTAAATCAGAAAATAAAGGAAGACATAAATAGATGGAATCTAATTCCAATATTAAGTTTTGAGTCAAGAATCGAGTCAGTAAAAATGAATATCTTGCCTAGGGTACTATATCTGTTTCAGACTCTGCCAATTGAAATAACTGATAAACAATTCAATGAATGGGATAAATTGATTTCACGTTATACTGTATTTGGCAAGGGAAAAAACCAAGGGTAAGATTTCACACTCTTCAATTGGTAAAGAATAAGGGAGGATTTGCACTCCCTTGCCTAAAAAATGATTATATATCGGCCCAGTTGAGGACTTTGTATTGTTGGTGTAATTCTGATTACCAAGCTAGATGGAAAGGAATTGAAGGGAATATATCTGGGACAGTCCCAATTCAGGCACGGCTAGGGGACAAAAGACTTATTACAAATCTGATGGAAACAGGTAACAGATGGATTAATTTATCTTTGAAATGATGGTTAAATATCATCACTAAGAGTGGCTTACTTGAAGAGATAAAGATTCTGAATTGGTGACCCCATGACCTCGATTTCACCCCAAATGAAATGGATGCAAGCTATAAGGGTTGGGCTAATCGAGGCCTCTCCTCATACGGTACCTTTGTCAACCAGCGGACATTGACTGACTTTCAGACATTGAAAAGACTATTTGGGTTAAATGAGAACGACTTTTTAGATTTCTTCAGGTACGCCATCACATTACATTCAATTCAATTCAATTTATTTTTGTATAGCATCAAATCACAACAGAAGTTATCTCAAGACGTTTTATATATAGAGCAGGTCTATGACCGTACACCATAGTTTAGAGACCCAACAGGATCCACCAAGCGGGCTGTGGCCAGGAACAACTCCCCGATTACTGGGAAGAAACCTGGAGCAGAACCGGGCGCAGGGCGGGCGGCCATCTGTAGTTCTATGTTAGAGAGTCACAAGGCATTCGATAACAACCTATTGAACGTTTTTATAAGCGCCTGTAGAACACATTCGGGGCTTAAAGTCATTTCAAGAGTATATAGAGGACTTCAGGAGGCTGAAATAGCGAGCACTACCTACATGAAACAAAAATGGGAACGCGAAACCAATAGCTGCATTCCAGAAGAAGTTTGGTTACAATATTGTGAATTTCATGGAAGATATGGAGCTCAACCTTCTGGAGAACGTTTGGATGGAAGACTGTTAGTAGATCTTTAATTACACCTGTTCAGAAGTCTCATCATTCAGGCTCTTCCAGCTGCTGGAGGAACTAGAGAACCACTATCACCTGTTTTGGGCCTGTCCAAAAGTAAATCCTTTTTGGTGTAAGATTTACACAGAATTAGTTACTATATTTGGTACAAACATAGTCTTTAAGTGGGACGAACTCCTGTTTGGTCTTCTACTTTCAACATCCACAAATATTAAAACAAAATACTTATTTGGAATATTGAGTGTAGCTGCTAGAAAAGCAATCACTAAGAAATGGCTTAAACCAGATACCCCATCACTAGAGAACTGGTACGATGTTATTTATGACATATTTATAATGGAAAGAATTAATTTCTCAATGAGGCTTCAAGAAAATAAATTTGAGGACATTTGGAAGGAGTGGGAAAAGTATATTTCCCCAAAACGCCCATCTTTTGTTTAATTTGTATTTTTTTCTAAATGTAATTTGTATTATTCATTTGATCTTATTTGATATGAAAAGCACCTCATGTTCTATTTGTGTGTTCAATAATTTCATTGTAAAAAGTGGAAAAGTTGGTTTACCTCGTATTTGTATCTAATTAAGTATGTTTATGTAAATGAGTAAAACCAAATAAAGGAAAAAACAAAACAAAAAACAAAAAACAAAAACAAGATGGAGACGGCCTAAATGCCGAACTCAAAACGTCTGTCCACCAATGGGTGACATTGTGGTGACTACGTCCACTTATACAGTCAGAGGTCAGAGGTCAGAGGTCGAGGTTAGACCCTTCGCTGCGGAGATGATACAAACAGACATAAACTCCAACACATTAAGATGCACCCTTTATTTATTCATTCATATGAGACAAACAGGAAGAACTAGAACAAGAGGATCCACTGAGAACCACCTCTGATAGAAGAACTAGAACAAGAGGATCCACTGAGAACCACCTCTGATAGAAGAACTAGAACAAGAGGATCCACTGAGAACCACCTCTGATAGAAGAACTAGAACAAGAGGATCCACTGAGAACCACCTCTGATAGAAGAACTAGAACAAGAGGATCCACTGAGAACCACCTCTGATAGAAGAACTAGAACAAGAGGATCCACTGAGAACCACCTCTGATAGAAGAACTAGAACAAGAGGATCCACTGAGAACCACCTCTGATAGAAGAACTAGAACAAGAGGATCCACTGAGAACCACCTCTGATAGAAGAACTAGAACAAGAGGATCCACTGAGAACCACCTCTGATAGAAGAACACGTTATGATCACTTTACCAAGAAGCATCCACACATCTAGTCAACATATATCTGGATTCATGAGGATCTATTGTGGATCTACTGATAATCTCTGCTAGATCTCTGGTGGATCCCCAGTAGATCTCTGGTGGATCCCTAACAGATCTCTGGTGGATCCATAGTAGATCTCTGGTGGATCCCCAGTAGATCTCTGGTGGATCCACAGTAGATCTCTGGTGGATCCACAGTAGATCTCTGGTGGATCCACAGTAGATCTCTGGTGGATCCCCAGTAGATCTCTGGTGGATCCCTAATAGATCTCTGGTGGATCCACAGTAGATCTCTGGTGGATCCACAGTAGATGTCTGGTGGATCCCCAACAGATCTCTGGTGGATCCACAGTAGATCTCTGGTGGATCACCAACAGATCTCTGGTGGATCCACAGTAGATCTCTGGTGGATCCCCAACAGATCTCTGGTGGATCCCCAACAGATCTCTGGTGGATCCACAGTAGATCTCTGGTGGATCCCCAACAGATCTCTGGTGGATCCACAGTAGATCTCTGGTGGATCCACAATAGATCTCTTGTGGATCCCCAACAGATCTCTGGTGGATCCACAGTAGATCTCTGGTGGATCCACAGTAGATCTCTTGTGGATCCCCAACAGATCTCTGGTGGATCCACAGTAGATCTCCTGTGGATCCGGTGATCTGCCTCAGTTTACAGTCTCCATATTGACCGTGGTCAGGGTGAGGTCGTAGTAAACGTTGAGGTTGCAGATGGATCTCAGGTCCCTGACCCGGTGTTGGAACGTCAGCAGGTGCTTGTTGTTGACGGCGACCTTATACTCTGAGCTGGAGCACATGATCTTTATCTGCAACAACAAAACCACAAACTCATCATCATCATCATCAACCTGGCCCTTTAACTACACATTATGGTGCATTCAGGGACCCTCCGACACATCGCATTGCTCATTATTAACAATAGATGAGTTTTCTTAGTATTAATCAGATATTTGACCTCAAACGGTTGTCCCTGGACGAAGGGGAAGTGGGACAGCTCTCTCTCCTCCCTCCCCCACTTGGTGTCGATGCAGCTGTTCCTGACGATCACCTTCCTGCCCCCTTCATTGAAGCGAGGGTTGAAGTGGAAGGCCTGGCCTTGAGGTGTGCACAGATCCACCGTGATCCTGAAGAACCATCAGACACCGTCAGGACCAACTGGATCCATCCATCCATCATCCATCCATCCATCCATCCATCATCCATCCATCATCCATCATCCATCATCCATCCATCCATCCATCATCCATCCATCCATCCATCCATCCATCCATCCATCCATCATCCATCCATCATCCATCCATCCATCATCCATCCATCATCCATCCATCCATCCATCCATCATCCATCATCCATCCATCCATCCATCCATCCATCCATCATCCATCCATCCATCCATCCATCATCCATCCATCCATCCATCCATCCATCATCCATCCATCATCCATCCATCCATCCATCCATCATCCATCCATCCATCCATCCATCATCCATCCATCATCCATCCATCCAGCCATCATCTATCCAGCCATCATCCATCCATCCATCATCCATCCATCCATCCATCATCCATCCATCATCCATCCATCCATCCATCCATCATCCATCATCCATCCATCATCCATGATCCATCATCCATCCATCATCCATCCATCCATCCATCCATCATCCATCCATCATCCATCCATCATCCGTCCATCCATCCATCATCCATCCATCATCCATCCATCATTCATCCATCATCCATCATCCATCCATCATCCATCCATCATTCATCCGTCCATCCATCCATCATCCATCCATCATCCATCCATCATTCATCCATCATCCATCATCCATCCATCATCCATCCATCATTCATCCATCATCCATCCATCATTCATCCATCATCCATCATCCATCCATCATCCATCCATCATTCATCCATCATCCATCCATCATTCATCCATACTGACTTGTCAGCGTTGGGTTTGATGATTCCAGCGATGGTGATCAGCAGTTTGTCATAAACTCCATTGGGCAACCTCTGACTGTAAGGAACCACCTGTCAACAGGAAACAGCTGTTAACTCCATCCATCCATCCATCATCCATCCATCATCCATCATCCATCATCCATCCATCATCCATCATCCATCATCCATCCATCATCCATCTAATGTTAGCTAACATTTCTTATTGTTAGCATCCATCCATCATCCATCCAACAGTCCATCTTTCTCTCTGTCTCACCAGACTCTGAGGGGAGGGACTGGGCCAGCCGGGGTGGGTGGGCTGGCTGGGCTGACTGGGCTGACCGGGCTGGCTGGGCTGACCGGGCCAGGCAGGCTGGGGGGGCTGGGTGGGCTGACCGGGCCAACTGGGCTGACTGGGCTGGGTGGGCTGGGTGGGCTGACCGGGCCAACTGGGCTGGGTGGGCTGGTTGGGCTGACCGGGCTGACCGGGCTGACCGGGCCAACTGGGCTGGGTGGGCTGACCGGGCTGACCGGGCCAACTGGGCTGGGTGGGCTGACCGGGCTGACCGGGCCAACTGGGCTGGGGGAGTTGGTTGGGTTGGTTGGGCCAGGCACCTCCACCTTGACCACCTGTGGGCCAGACGAGTTAGTGGGCTGACCTGATTGGTTCTGTCACTGGGACAGAACCAATCAATAAAACATTTAAACATCAATGTGTTGGGTCAGTAGAGACGGAGCTGTGGGTCTCCATGACGACCTCTAAACCAATCACCACGGAGTATCAGATTGATTTACAAATAAAAAACGTATATGTCATCGGAGGAATATTAAAGAAGTAATCACATAAAGCGTCTTCAGGGAGGGGCTTTAACCGATCAATAATGAAGGAAGAGAGAGAGAGTAATGATGGTGGTGATCGTACCTGGCCAGGTGGGGTTGGTGGGTTGTTGGTTGCCAGTCGGCCAATCACCGAGAGCGTCGGACAGCTGCAGAGACAGAAAGACATGAAGAGATACAGGAAGTGAGAAACATCCTCTAACGTCCACCAGATGTGTTAAAGGGACTGTTAGTCAGAATCCTAAATGTGTTGTTAACAGCTTCACCTGTGTCCGTTAAGTCAACTAAAGTCAGCGTCCTGTTGCTGGCGCTTGTGCTCGCTCTACATAGACATGAAGGAGCATCACTCAACACAGTGAGGAGACACACGTCAGCTAAAAGCACAATATCACTCTATATTTCAGCTGCTTGGCAGTAATGTTAGCTGACCAGACCAAGGTCTCTCCATGAATCAATGCTGATCCTAGTGTTGGCTTTTCCCGCCTCAGCCTCCCGACCGCGGCCGGAGGGAACGGGGGAGACGCCGGAGTTTTGGTCGGAGACGATAACGTTTCTCTCTGCGGAGCCCCGTCACTTCACAAGACACGGGAAACCTCTGTTGGTCTGGAGGAGCTGCAGCAGTTATTTCTGCACAAACGTCCACTGAACATTCACTAGATATTCTCAGAGCTAAACTAACTCTTCTGCAGTGTGGAGTGAGCAGCATGCACGTGAGAGGTGGAGAGAGAGAGAGAGAGAAGGAGCGCGGTGTGTGAGTGAAGGCAGGCAGAGGAGCAGAGGAGCAGAGGAGCAGAGGAGCAGAGGCTCCGGTCCTGGAGACCAAAGCTACGGTCTCCCCCGCGTCCTCCGACCGCGGCCAACACTGTTTAACAGCTTCACTAGATACAACCAAGAGGTTTTGGTGCTTCACTGGAGTTTGTGTTGGAGTCTGAGTCTGAACAGCGGAGACACACGAGAGACCATGAGACACACGAGAGACCATGAGACACACGAGAGACCATGAGACACACGAGAGACCATGAGACACACGAGAGACCATGAGACACCGACCAGCAAGGATTTATACCTGAACAAGTTACTAACAGGAAGTTTATTAACCGACGTCATGATGAGGTCACGGTGTTAACCGAAGGAAAGACTGGAGGCTAACGCTAGCAGTGGGCTAACATTAGCTGGAGGCTAACGCTAGCAGTGGGCTAACATTAGCTGGAGGCTAACGCTAGCAGTGGGCTAACATTAGCTGGAGGCTAACGCTAGCAGTGGGCTAACATTAGCTGGAGGCTAACGCTAGCAGTGGGCTAACATTAGCTGGAGGCTAACGCTAGCAGTGGGCTAACATTAGCTGGAGGCTAACTAACGCTAGCAGTGGGCTAACATTAGCTGGAGGCTAACGCTAGCAGTGGGCTAACATTAGCTGGAGGCTAACTAACGCTAGCAGTGGGCTAACATTAGCTGGAGGCTAACGCTAGCAGTGGGCTAAAGCTCCTCATCTAAATGTCCTCTGTGTTGTTGTCTGAATCCAGATCTCACAG
>CAKAKS010000032.1:32063881-32068881 GCA_916700875.1 Sebastes aleutianus
TACTATAACAGAGTATTTAACTGTGTAGTACTAGTACTTTTACTATAACAGAGTATTTAACTGTAGTATTAGTACTTTTACTATAACAGAGTATTTAACTGTGTAGTATTAGTACTTTTACTATAACAGAGTATTTAACTGTGTAGTATTAGTACTTTTACTATAACAGAGTATTTAACTGTGTAGTACTAGTACTTTTACTATAACAGAGTATTTAACTGTGTAGTATTAGTACTTTTACTATAACAGAGTATTTAACTGTGTAGTATTAGTACTTTTACTATAACAGAGTATTTAACTGTGTAGTACTAGTACTTTTACTATAACAGAGTATTTAACTGTGTAGTACTAGTACTTTTACTATAACAGAGTATTTAACTGTGTAGTATTAGTACTTTTACTATAACAGAGTATTTAACTGTAGTATTAGTACTTTTACTATAACAGAGTATTTAACTGTGTAGTAATAGTACTTTTACTATAACAGAGTATTTAACTGTGTAGTATTAGTACTTTTACTATAACAGAGTATTTAACTGTGTAGTACTAGTACTTTTACTATAACAGAGTATTTAACTGTAGTATTAGTACTTTTACTATAACAGAGTATTTAACTGTAGTATTAGTACTTTTACTATAACAGAGTATTTAACTGTGTAGTACTAGTACTTTTACTATAACAGAGTATTTAACTGTGTAGTACTAGTACTTTTACTATAACAGAGTATTTAACTGTGTGGTATTAGTACTTTTACTATAACAGAGTATTTTACTGTGTAGTATTAGTACTTTTACTATAACAGAGTATTTAACTGTGTAGTATTAGTACTTTTACTATAACAGAGTATTTAACTGTGTGGTATTAGTACTTTTACTATAACAGAGTATTTAACTGTGTAGTATTAGTACTTTTACTATAACAGAGTATTTAACTGTAGTATTAGTACTTTTACTATAACAGAGTATTTAACTGTGTAGTATTAGTACTTTTACTATAACAGAGTATTTAACTGTAGTATTAGTACTTTTACTATAACAGAGTATTTAACTGTGTAGTATTAGTACTTTTACTATAACAGAGTATTTAACTGTGTGGTATTAGTACTTTTACTATAACAGAGTATTTAACTGTGTAGTACTAGTACTTTTACTATAACAGAGTATTTAACTGTGTAGTATTAGTACTTTTACTATAACAGAGTATTTAACTGTGTAGTATTAGTACTTTTACTATAACAGTATTTAACTGTGTGGTATTAGTACTTTTACTATAAGAGTATTTTACTGTGTAGTATTAGTACTTTTACTATAACAGAGTATTTTACTGTGTAGTATTAGTACTTTGTGTTGTCAAACAGCCTCCAGCAGTAACTACACACATCAGGTGATACACAGAACTGTGTACTCTGTGTACTCTGTGTAAACAGCCAGTAAACAGAGTTCTTATTCCAGATATCTATAACCTCACGGGGACTAGTCCCCGTGAGGTTATAGATATCTGTGACTAGTCCCCGTGAGGTTATAGATATCTGTGACTAGTCCCAGTGAGGTTATAGATATCTGTGACTAGTCTCAGTGAGGTTATAGATATCTGTGACTAGTCCCAGTGAGGTTATAGATATCTGTGACTAGTCTCAGTGAGGTTATAGATATCTGTGACTAGTCCCAGTGAGGTTATAGATATCTGTGACTAGTCCCAGTGAGGTTATAGATATCTGGGACTAGTCCCAGTGAGGTTATAGATATCTGGGACTAGTCTCAGTGAGGTTATAGATATCTGTGACTAGTCCCAGTGAGGTTATAGATATCTGTGACTAGTCCCAGTGAGGTTATAGATATCTGGGACTAGTCTCAGTGAGGTTATAGATATCTGTGACTAGTCCCAGTGAGGTTATAGATATCTGTGACTAGTCCCAGTGAGGTTATAGATATCTGTGACTAGTCCCAGTGAGGTTATAGATATCTGTGACTAGTCCCAGTGAGGTTATAGATATCTGTGACTAGTCTCAGTGAGGTTATAGATATCTGGGACTAGTCCCAGTGAGGTTATAGATATCTGTGACTAGTCCCAGTGAGGTTATAGATATCTGTGACTAGTCCCAGTGAGGTTATAGATATCTGGGACTAGTCCCAGTGAGGTTATAGATATCTGGGACTAGTCCCAGTGAGGTTATAGATATCTGTGACTAGTCTCAGTGAGGTTATAGATATCTGGGACTAGTCCCAGTGAGGTTATAGATATCTGGGACTAGTCCCAGTGAGGTTATAGATATCTGCTTTCTGTCTCTCACTAAAGACTCGTCTGTCCAACGAGTCTTTTTCTGTCTTCAGGAACTTCACAGAAATCAAATAAAACAGAAAACATGTTTGTTTAGTTTCAGGAGAAGAGGAAGAGGAGGATGAAGGACAGAGAGCAGTAGAGGAGGAAGAGGAGGATGAAGGACAGAGAGCAGTAGAGCAGTAGAGCAGGACGTACCTGAGAGGTTCCTCCGAGAGCTGCAGACACAAAGTGACCAGGTGAGAAACAGGAGACAGTTTAACCCTCTGAGGAGCCACGCCCTGCTACACACATCTACAACACACACACACACACACACATAGACACACCCTGCTCACACATGCAGACCACACCCACCACCACACACACACACTGAGTCACACACACACTCCACTGGGTGTGAGCTTGTCTCAGTGTGTGTGTGTGTGTGTGTGTGTGTGTGTGTGTGTGTGTGTGTGTGAACACAGTAACAGGAACACTTGAGATCAAACTGGGTTATTGATGGATTATTGGATTACTATTATTATTATTATTATTATTATTATTATTATGTGTTGCCATGGAAACTACAGAGCAGATTCAACCCTCCTGTTTCCCAGCAGGCATTGCTGCTGAATGCTGACTCAGCGTTTAACCCTTTAACTCCTCCTGCATAACTTCAGTTACAGACACCGTTCAGCCGTCTACACATTGAGCTCTTTAGGACATCAGTGATAAATCTATGTTTAAAGGTCCCATATTATAAAAAGTGTGATTTTCATGTCTTTTATATTATAAAGCAGCTTTAAGTGTTTTATATAAATACTGTGAAAGTATGAAAACGCTCAATATATACGTAGAAATACACATATAAAGAAATACTCGTATCCAGGAACAAGCCGTCAGGATTTCTGTCCATTTGTGATGTCACAAATATACAATATGTAGATCATCACACGGTTTTAAACGTAAACATTCTAAATGTGTCCCAGTTTATTTCCTGTTGCAGTGGATGTGAATAACATCAGCTGACAGGAAGTACACATGGACCCAAACTGTTGCCTAGCAACGCAATTCTGTTGAAATGCACTAAAACGGAGCACACACACACACACATAAACACACACAAACAAACACACAAACACACACACAAACACACAAACAAACACACACATAAACACACACACACACACACAAACACACACACAAACAAACACACACATAAACACACACACACACAAACAAACACACACACAAACACACAAACAAACACACACATAAACACACACACACACACACACAAACAAACACACACACACAAACAAACACACACATAAACACACACACACACACAAACAAACACACACACAAACAAACACACATAAACACACACACACACACAAACAAACACACACACATAAACACACACATAAACACACTGTCTGTGTGATCATGAGTCATCAGTGAATCGTTTGTGTGTGTGTGCGTGTGTGTGTGTGCGTGTGTGTGTGTGTGTGCAGACAGGGTGTGGTTGTGTGTGTGGTTGTGTGTGTGTTTGTGTGTGTGTGTGTGTGCGTGTGTGTGTGTGTGCAGACAGGGTGTGGTTGTGTGTGTGGTTGTGTGTGTGTTTGTGTGTGTATGTGTGTGTGTGTGTGTGTGTGTGCAGACAGGGTGTGGTTGTGTAGTCTGGTTCCTGGTGTGTAGCTTATTGTGTTCTTCTGCCCTCTGCTGGACAAACTATCATCTACCAGCATGTCCTCAACCTATTAATAATAATAATACTAATAACATTTATAATAATGATAATAATATTATTATTATTATTATAAATAATATATACTTATTACTATTATTAATAATATTAACATCAATATTGATATAGTGTGTGTTCAGGATAACAACAGAATGTTCGCTCCCTAAACAATAAAGCTCTTCTCATCCTGAGAGGATCCTAAACCAGACCTGATCCCCCCAGGTTCTCTCACTCAACCAGGTCTCTGGTCCCCCTAACAGACCTGTTAGCTCCCCATCAGGTCTCTAGTCCCCCTAACAGACCTGTTAGCTCCCCATCAGGTCTCTGGTCCCCCTAACAGACCTGTTAGCTCCCCATCAGGTCTCTGACCCCCTAACAGACCTGTTAGCTCCCCATCAGGTCTCTGGTCCCCCTAACAGACCTGTTAGCTCTTCATCAGGTCTCTGGTCCCCCTAACAGACCTGTTAGCTCTTCATCAGGTCTCTGGTCCCCCTAACAGACCTGTTAGCTCTATGAACTCTCCAATCTGGATCCAGACCTCACCACAGAGACCAACGACCTCCTCATCACTCATCACAGCTGATTCTGGTCACATCTCCATCCTCCTCTTCATCCTCCTCCTCCTCCTCCTCTTCATCCTCCTCCTCCTCCTCCTCCTCCTCTTCATCCTCCTCCTCCTCATCCTCCTCTTCATCCTCCTCCTCCTCCTCCTCATCCTCCTCTTCATCCTCCTCCTCCTCCTCCTCCTCTTCTTCATCCTCCTCCTCCTCTTCCTCCTCCTCCTCCTCCTCCTCTTCATCCTCCTCCTCCTCCTCTTCTTCATCCTCCTCCTCCTCTTCCTCCTCCTCCTCCTCCTCCTCCTCCTCTTCATCCTCCTCCTCCTCCTCCTCCTCATCCTCCTCTTCATCCTCCTCCTCCTCCTCCTCTTCATCCTCCTCCTCATCCTCCTCTTCATCCTCCTCCTCCTCCTCCTCCTCTTCTTCATCCTCC
>CAKAKS010000032.1:32073881-32076381 GCA_916700875.1 Sebastes aleutianus
TTCCGGAAATATTACGACTTTATTCTGGAAATATTACGACTTTATTCTGGAAATATTACGACTTTATT
Source organism: Sebastes aleutianus (assembly GCA_916700875.1). Taxonomy (NCBI): domain Eukaryota; kingdom Metazoa; phylum Chordata; class Actinopteri; order Perciformes; family Sebastidae; genus Sebastes; species Sebastes aleutianus. Next base: position 32,073,950 of record CAKAKS010000032.1, read on the forward strand.
CTGGAGATATTACGACTTTATTCTGGAAATATTACAACTTTATTCTGGAAATATTACGACTTTATTCTGGAGATATTACGACTTTATTCTGGAAATATTACAACTTTATTCTGGAAATATTACGACTTTATTCTGGAGATATTACGACTTTATTCTGGAAATATTACAACTTTATTCTGGAAATATTACAACTTTATTCTGGAAATATTACAACTTTATTCTGGAAATATTACAACTTTATTCTGGAAATATTACAACTTTATTCTGGACATATTACAACTTTATTCTGGACATATTACAACTTTATTCTGGAAATATTACGACTTTATTCTGGAAATATTACAACTTTATTCTGGACATATTACAACTTTATTCTGGAAATATTACAACTTTATTCTGGAAATATTACGACTTTATTCTGGAGATATTACGACTTTATTCTGGAAATATTACGACTTTATTCTGGAGATATTACGACTTTATTCTGGAAATATTACGACTTTATTCTGGAAATATTACAACTTTATTCTGGAAATATTACAACTTTATTCTGGACATATTACAACTTTATTCTGGAAATATTACGACTTTATTCTGGAAATATTACAACTTTATTCTGGAAATATTACGACTTTATTCTGGAGATATAACGACTTTATTCTGGAAATATTACAACTTTATTCTGGAAATATTACAACTTTATTCTGGAAATATTACGACTTTATTCTGGAGATATTACGACTTTATTCTGGAAATATTACGACTTTATTCTGGAAATATTACGACTTTATTCTGGAGATATTACGACTTTATTCTGGAAATATTACGACTTTATTCTGGAAATATTACAACTTTATTCTGGACATATTACAACTTTATTCTGGAAATATTACAACTTTATTCTGGAAATATTACGACTTTATTCTGGAGATATTACGACTTTATTCTGGAAATATTACGACTTTATTCTGGAGATATTACGACTTTATTCTGGAAATATTACGACTTTATTCTGGAAATATTACAACTTTATTCTGGAAATATTACGACTTTATTCTGGAGATATAACGACTTTATTCTGGAAATATTACAACTTTATTCTGGAAATATTACAACTTTATTCTGGAAATATTACGACTTTATTCTGGAGATATTACGACTTTATTCTGGAAATATTACGACTTTATTCTGGAGATATTACGACTTTATTCTGGAAATATTACGACTTTATTCTGGAAATATTACAACTTTATTCTGGAAATATTACGACTTTATTCTGGAGATATAACGACTTTATTCTGGAAATATTACAACTTTATTCTGGAGATATTACGACTTTATTCTGGAAATATTACGACTTTATTATGGAGATATTACGACTTTTTTCTGGAGATATAACGACTTTTTTCTGGAGATATAACGACTTTATTCTGGAGATATTACGACTTTATTCTGGAAATATTACGACTTTATTATGGAAATATTACGACTTTATTCTGGAGATATAACGACTTTATTCTGGAAATATAATGACTTTATTCTGGAGATATTACGATTTTATTATGGAAATATTACGACTTTATTCTGGAAATATTACGACTTTATTCTGGAAATATTACGACTTTATTCTGGAAATATAATGACTTTATTCTGGAAATATTACGACTTTATTCTGGAAATATTACGACTTTGTTCTGGAAATATAATGAAGTGGAGTCTTTAGATCAGTGGTCTCAAACTCAATTTACCTGGGGGCCGCTGGAGGCAGAGTCTGGGTGAGTCTGGGTGAGTCTGGGTGAGGCTGGGTGAGGCTGGGCCGCATCAGGTATTCCACAAAAAAAGCTTTGTTAAAAAAAAAACCAATCTTCTCAAACGTCATTATTAACAGTTCTTTAACTTGAATGGGTTCTTCTGAACATGAACGGTTCTTCTGAACATGAACTGTCCTGAACATGAATGGAACATTGAAGAACATGAACGGTTCTTCTGAACATGGCCTCTATTGCGTCTCCCACTTTTCCTGAAATTGTCTGTGCTCGTCACCAACCTTTCTCTTCACTGCAGGCTTTGAAAAAGACATGATATATATTCATTCCACTTGGTGTCACTCCGCAATAAAGTTGTGCCTGCTGTGTTTGTGTTGCTCTGCAATTACACCACCAAACCGCTAGTTGGCGGCGGCGTCTCTATGAGTTTCCTTCTTCTTCTTCTTCTTCTTGTACTACAAACAGAAACTGAGCGGAGTTGGAGCTAATAACTGTTGAACCACAGAACTTTTACTGACATTACTGCAACGCCGAAAAGAGAAAATATATCTGAGTGGATTTGTGTGAACAAACATTGAACAGATGGAGGCAGAGAGAAGTAGAACTTGGTCCTGGCCGCTCAGCATCGCTGAGAGACTGGACCAATCACAGCTGTTGCGGTCTGCG
>CAKAKS010000032.1:32083881-32089557 GCA_916700875.1 Sebastes aleutianus
AGTCGCATATGGGATCATTTACAGGAGCAGACCGGGACTTTAAAGAGCTTTAAAGTCCAGAGTCAGATGAAAAGACGGATGTCAGCTTTATCTCTGTGTGTTTAGCCTAGCTTAGCATAGAGACAGGAAGCAGATTCTAATCTAATCTATTATGTACACATATCAAAGATATTTAAATTAACTTCCCAACCCTTGATTCACAACTTCGGATGCTAATCAGCAAACCTTTGTTAACTAGAGACCAACGTGTTGGCGGTGGAACGGACCGCTAAAACAATCCCACGAAACCGTTCAATCGTTCGCTTCCATGCTAACCGCTGATTCTATTTCTACACAACAAACAACAACAATGTACATCAGACATCACACACACTGAGAGCGGCTGGAGGGGGATTGGTTTCTATTTTGATGGAGCTAGGCTAACAGTGGAGCTAGGCTAACAGTGGAGCTAGGCTAGGCTAACAGTGGAGCTAGGCTAACAGTGGAGCTAGGCTAACAGTGGAGCTAGGCTAGGCTAACAGTGGAGCTAGGCTAACAGTGGAGCTAGGCTAGGCTAACAGTGGAGCTAGGCTAACAGTGGAGCTAGGCTAGGCTAACAGTGGAGCTAGGCTAGGCTAACAGTGGAGCTAGGCTAACAGTGGAGCTAGGCTAACAGTGGAGCTAGGCTAACAGTGGAGCTAGGCTAGGCTAACAGTGGAGCTAGGCTAACAGTGGAGCTAGGCTAACAGTGGCACCACCGTAACATGTGATATGCTAGCTGTTCGTAGGTAGCTGATGTTATGCTATATGCTAACTATTTGCTGCGATATTGATTGTGCTAGCTGTTGTTGTAGCTACACTGGTTAGCAGGTTCCTCCTGCTTCTTTGTGCTAAGCTAGGCTAAACACATCCTGGACACAGATTAAAGTGATAAACAGAAAGCTGTTCCTTTAACTAATGAAAGAGAGAGAACTGAACTCTTGATCGTGAACGTTGACGTCGGCTAGGACCGTGTTGGGTTGGGTTGTTTTCCAGCTGACCTCAGAAGGAGGTCTCACTCTCAACAGTACTTCAGTGACTTTATTTCACATCATAGCAGATTTGATAAAAGAGCAGCAACATATAGAGCTCAACAGTGTTTGAACAACTCCGGGTCAGGAAGTGAATTTCACATTAATTCATTCATTAACGTCTCAGAAAATCCTTCCATAAAGAGTTTTAATGGAACCAACCAGCTACGAGACGAACGGTGACCATCAAACATTTGATTCAGACCAAAGAAACACTGGAAAATGGAAGAAAAAAAAGGTACAAAACTGTGTAGATAATTATGTTGAAGAGGGTAAGGGTTAGGGTTAGGGATAACCCTAACCCTAACCCCAGTGAAGGAACTACTCATCCCATAAACCTTTGCGAATGGCGACTTGCCGCCTCTGGAAACTTCTGAAAAACGTTTAAACTAACCGCTGTTGATCTAAAATGAAGACCGTTCACGCCTTATTTCTGAAACATTTTGTAATATCAGAGAAAGTTTCCAAATGAGCCGCCATGTTAGTACGGTGTGAAATCCAGGAGCAGACCGCGGCGCAGACCGCGGAGCAGCTGTGGATACATACCCTCACCAGCCGTTCACGGGTGCAGTAAACATCTCCATGGTAACAGTGAGCTCCACCAATCAGAGACGTCGCTGTTCAACACGTTCTCTCTCCCAACTCGTCAAATACCGCCGCTTGGTCGGTGCTCCTCGCCATTGAAAAACGACACACGGGGTACCCCCTCGACCGGGGACGACGTGTCAGTATATGCTCGCTCGCGGTTGACGTTAACTTCATTGACTAATGACTCACATAACTGACCACACCGACGAGTCACGTGACTAAAGACGCGACAAAATAAGTCAACGTTACTTTCAGCCTCACACGGGGCACCAATAGTGGTCTCCTGGTTGAAGGTCTTGTCTTGTTTGTTTCACCCGTCCACCTTCCCTCCCCTCCCTCCCTCCTTCCCTCCCGCCCTGAATGGACTCTCACGTTATTAATACTACGTCACTGCTCCGACCGTCGAATAACGCCACGGGTGGGTTTACACTGGAGTTAGTTGAAAGCCCGCTTCATCACATACTGTCGCTAAAGGGTAACTCCGTGCTTCGGTTTCCGATGCCGAGGGACGCTGACTAAACGGCGGTAGTGGGTAGTGTAGCCCCTTTCCATGACATCACAAATAAAACCAGGTTGATATCAGACGGACCGGTGGCATCTACAGGAGCAGATCGTTTCACAAACTCGTAGCTGGAGGTACATCCACCTCGGATGGTTACGACATTTTTGGCGAATAATCAAAATCTTCCATTCAGAATATGAAATGGAGGATTTGTACTTCCTGTTCGTCACTGTTGAGCTCTATTCTGACATTCACACAGAAAAACAGGCATCTCCGTGGCATCCAGAAAACCTCTGTTTACATTCCACTGATCTGACATCAGGATAACCACCTCAACAGAGACTAACACCTCTAAAAAACACATTATATAAACAGGTTACCGTGGCAACAGAGGTGTCTTAGCGTATAAATGTAATGGACCAGCGGTCAGGCACCACCATGTGTGGTATCCAATATGTACCAAGCAAATATATATATTAGGTTTTAAATAGCTTTCATCGAGTAATAAAGAGACGTTTGGCGTGTTGGTGCGCTGCAACGAAGGGTGAAGGTCAGGTGATCATAAATATAAAACAAGGCGACGTAAAAAACAACAGATCAACAGGGTTCCACCGTCCGTCCCGTCCAATGACAGTTTGTCTCAAAGTGAAGAAACCTCAACCCTCAACACAACGCAGGAACGTCTGAGGAGACTTCTGACAACCTTCTGGACACATTAAGGCTGCTTTCACATCAGGGACCAGGATGTTCGCCAGCTGAGGCACTTGTTGGACCAGGAAGTCGAGGGGGGGGGGGGGAGTATAACTTGTGAGAACCAGATGAACTAGTCTGATCCACAACCACCGGTTTATGACTTAAGGAAAACCTCATGTGGTGTTTATAAAACATGTTTCAGTGAAACTAGTTCAGTGTTTGAGCAGCAGGGTCACATGAGAGGAACTTCACGCTAGATTTGGCGTTGACGGTTGTTTACCCTCCGTCCACGTGAACCAGCTAGTGCTGCGGCGGCTTTCTCACCAGCTGAACCACTTGAACTTTAAGTGGCGTCCTCAGATTTCCATGTTGAGAAACCGAAACCCCCCACACGGTCCACGTGAGGGTAAATATAGACGCAGGAAGTTGATGAGATGACACGGTGGCAGATCAAGTAACTTATGTAACCGTTGCGACACAAATACACACCTCAAGATGCCTCCTTGTTCCACTTTGAGCATTTAAGCTTCATACAGGCGCCAAACGTCCCTCCTGACTAACAACTAAAGAGAAAGGAGACGTGACGGAGACGCTGAACTAAGACTTGTTGTCTTGATAAATGTCACACATGCTTTAATAAAGATGGCCGACTGGCGTGGCGCCGTCTCTCAGGCCGAAGAGGCTCTGGGATAGTTGACACGTCAGCGTACCGGGCAGCACCGGTCAGGTTGGGTTCTGGTACACTAGAAGTGCACGGGTAAGGCACCCCTACAGATATGGCTCTGGTCCAGTTTGGCGGGGTTCACACGGTGGTCATGAGTTTGAGAGAACCCGACCTGAACCGGAGGATCTTCTTCTTCAGGTTGTGAGAGGCCTTGATCTTGACGAAGGCCTTCGCCTTCGCTGGAGTCATTTCCTGCCCCGCCGCCGTCCCAGCTGCCCCCAACTGGCTCCACCCCCTTCCCATCCCGCCGCCGCTCTCTTCGGTGTCGCTCTCCTCCACGTCCTCCTCCTCGCTGAATTCGCTGTCTCCGAAGCGGTTGGTGGTGTAGTTGGACCTGTCGTCCTCGCTGGTGTCCACGATGGTGGAGTGAAAGAGCGACGCGCACTCGGCCGAGTACTCGGAGTCGCTTCCCGCCACGTAGGAGTACGGGCTGCTAGCCTGCTCGGCGGCGGGGATGTACACGCCGGCTGCAGATTGGCTCAGCAGCTCCTTCCTCTGCCGCCGCTGAGCGCGCCTGAACGCCTCATCATACGGTACCTCCATGATGGCACGTAACCGCCTGTAATCGTTTCGCTTGTGCTTTGGTTTGGCAACAACCACGACCTGGTCGCGTCCGTGATGATGATGATGGCGCTGGTGGTTTCCATGGTGATGGTGCCTGGATGCACCCGAGCGCACTGTGCTCAGTGTTGACGTGGCGTGTTTGTCCAGAACTCTGCCTTCTGGGATGGATTCAGGGAGGCGTTTGATCCTGGAGATGGACGCGGCGTGTGCACCACCGGCTACTCTCTTGGAGGCTTTAATACTGACGGCGCCTCCGTCCTCCAGCAGCCGGGACTTTCTAGAACTGGACCTGTGATGGGACACGTCACCTCTTCGGTCTGACGGAGGCTCGTTGTGGTCAGACGCCCGACTCGTCTTCATCGGCGCCGTGGTCTTCACCTTGACAGTCCTGACATTCTTGCTGCCACCCTTGCGGAGTTTGACGTTCTGCCGCTGGGCGGGAATGTTTCTGGCATTAACCATGTGTGTCCCTCCTCCTGCTCCTCCTGCTGCTCCTCCTCCTGCTCCTCCTGCTGCTCCTGCTGCTCCTCCTCCTGCTCCTCCTGCTCCACCTGCTCCTCCTGCTCCTCCTGCTCCACCTGCTCCTCCTGCTCCACCTGCTTCATCTTGACTCTGGGAGGAGGAGCCTAGACTGGCGACGTCATCAACCCTCTCAGTCTGGCCCGGTTGTGGAGTCTTCGGGCCGTTCTGAGGAGTAACGGATGAAGGTGATTTGAGGAGCGTCTCTGGGTCTGGACAGCAACATGGCTGCTTGGTCTCTTTGGGGGAGGAGTTCTCTTTGGGTCTGACGTCTTCAGACGCCGCTAAGGGAGGAGGAAGTCTTCTGCTCTTCTGTCTCAGCAGACCGTTGGTATCAGAGTTGGAGACAGACGAGCCGACACAGAGAGGAGAGCTGGTCAAGTCGCCGTCATTAATCTTGAAGCTGTTCTGCGCCGTGTCAACGCCGCCATCAGGGTCAACCGCCATCTGGGTCTCCTGCTCCTCAGGTGTACCGTCAACGGACCAGTGTCTCTCAGGAGACGAGGTGGCGCTACCTTCTCCTGGTGCTCCTCCTGCCGACCAGGAGGGTTTGGAGTCAGACCCCCTCAGAGTCCCTAAACCGGACGCAGACCTCCCACAGAGACCGGCCTGCCTCAGGACGCTCTTTGACGGGTCGGTGCTGATGCTGGTCCTGGGTCTGCTGGTCCTGACGGGCAGAGCCCTCCGCTGCAGCAGACCGTAGATGTAGCCGTCCAGTCGCTTATGGGAGGAAGAAGAAGAAGAGGAGGCGGGCCAGGAGGAGCTCTGAGGCACAAGAGGAGCTGAGAGAGGAGAAGATTCACCACCAGCCTCAACGCTTCTTAGACCGCTGTGACCCAACATCTGCAGGAAGACGGGGCTCTGGACCGCCACGGCGTGCAGCGGGCTCGGGTAGCGGTAAATGTCGCCGCCGTTTCGGGCAACCAGGTCGCAGTGGTACTTAGACTGGGAGTCACAGGAGGCCACCGAGGAGACCGGGTGAGGAGCCGACAGCGAGCGGCGGACCGTACCAGAGGAGGAGTCATCACAAAGTCCTC
>CAKAKS010000032.1:32089657-32117157 GCA_916700875.1 Sebastes aleutianus
CTCTCTGCCAACCCGCTCTCTGCCAAGCCGCTCTCTGCCAACCCGCTCTCTGCCAACCCGCTCTCTGCCAACCCGCTCTCTGCCAACCCGCTCTCTGCCAACCCGCTCTCTGCCAAGCCGCTCTCTGCCAACCCGCGCTGCCAACCCGCTCTCTGCCAACCCGCTCTCTGCCAACCCGCTCTCTGCCAACCCGCTCTGCCAAGCCGCTCTGCCAAGCCGCTCTGCCAACCCGCTCTCTGCCCCCCCGCTCTGCCAAGCCGCTCTGCCAAGCCGCTCTCTGCCAAGCCGCTCTCTGCCAAGCCGCGCTGCCAAGCCGTGCGCTGCCAAGCCGTGCGCTGCCAAGCCGCTCTCTGCCAAGCCGCTCTCTGCCAAGCCACGCTGCCAAGCCGCTCTCTGCCAACCCGCTCTGCCAAGCCGCGCTGCCAAGCCGTGCGCTGCCAAGCCGTGCGCTGCCAAGCCGCTCTCTGCCAAGCCGCTCTCTGCCAACCCGCTCTGCCAAGCCGCGCTGCCAAGCCGTGCGCTGCCAAGCCGTGCGCTGCCAAGCCGCTCGCTGCCAACCCGCTCTCTGCCAACCCGCTCTCTGCCAACCCGCTCTCTGCCAACCCGCTCTGCCAACCCGCTCTCTGCCAACCCGCTCTCTGCCAACCCGCTCTCTGCCAAGCCGCTCTCTGCCAACCCGCTCTCTGCCAACCCGCTCTCTGCCAACCCGCTCTCTGCCAACCCGCTCTCTGCCAACCCGCTCTCTGCCAAGCCGCTCTCTGCCAACCCGCGCTGCCAACCCGCTCTCTGCCAACCCGCTCTCTGCCAACCCGCTCTGCCAAGCCGCTCTGCCAAGCCGCTCTGCCAAGCCGCTCTCTGCCAACCCGCTCTGCCAAGCCGCTCTGCCAAGCCGCTCTCTGCCAAGCCGCTCTCTGCCAAGCCGCGCTGCCAAGCCGTGCGCTGCCAAGCCGTGCGCTGCCAAGCCGCTCTCTGCCAAGCCGCTCTCTGCCAAGCCACGCTGCCAAGCCGCTCTCTGCCAACCCGCTCTGCCAAGCCGCGCTGCCAAGCCGTGCGCTGCCAAGCCGTGCGCTGCCAAGCCGCTCTCTGCCAAGCCGCTCTCTGCCAACCCGCTCTGCCAAGCCGCGCTGCCAAGCCGTGCGCTGCCAAGCCGTGCGCTGCCAAGCCGCTCGCTGCCAACCCGCTCTCTGCCAACCCGCTCTCTGCCAACCCGCTCTGCCAACCCGCTCTCTGCCAAGCCGCTCGCTGCCAAGCCGCTCTGCCAACCCGCTCTGCCAACCCGCTCTCTGCCAACCCGCTCTCTGCCAACCCGCTCTCTGCCAAGCCGCTCTCTGCCAACCCGCTCTCTGCCAACCCGCTCTGCCAACCCGCTCTCTGCCAACCCGCTCTCTGCCAACCCGCTCTCTGCCAAGCCGCTCTCTGCCAACCCGCTCTCTGCCAACCCGCTCTGCCAACCCGCTCTCTGCCAACCCGCTCTCTGCCAACCCGCTCTCTGCCAAGCCGCTCTCTGCCAAGCCGCTCTCTGCCAACCCGCGCTGCCAACCCGCTCTCTGCCAACCCGCTCTCTGCCAACCCGCTCTCTGCCAACCCGCTCTGCCAAGCCGCTCTGCCAAGCCGCTCTGCCAAGCCGCTCTCTGCCAACCCGCTCTGCCAAGCCGCTCTGCCAAGCCGCTCTGCCAAGCCGCTCTCTGCCAAGCCGCTCTCTGCCAAGCCGCGCTGCCAAGCCGTGCGCTGCCAAGCCGTGCGCTGCCAAGCCGCTCTCTGCCAAGCCGCTCTCTGCCAAGCCACGCTGCCAAGCCGCTCTCTGCCAACCCGCTCTGCCAAGCCGCGCTGCCAAGCCGTGCGCTGCCAAGCCGTGCGCTGCCAAGCCGCTCTCTGCCAAGCCGCTCTCTGCCAAGCCGCGCTGCCAAGCCGCTCTCTGCCAAGCCGCGCTGCCAAGCCGCTCTCTGCCAAGCCGCGCTGCCAACCCGCTCTCTGCCAAGCCGCTCTCTGCCAACCCGCTCTGCCAACCCGCTCTGCCAACCCGCGCTGCCAACCCGCTCTCTGCCAACACGCTCTCTGCCAAGCCGCTCTGCCAAGCCGCTCTGCCAAGCCGCTCTCTGCCAAGCCGCTCTCTGCCAAGCCGTGCGCTGCCAAGCCGTGCGCTGCCAAGCCGCTCTCTGCCAACCCGCTCTCTGCCAAGCCGCTCTCTGCCAACCCGCTCTCTGCCAAGCCGCTCTGCCAACCCGCTCTCTGCCAAGCCGCTCTGCCAAGCCGCTCTCTGCCAAGCCGCTCTGCCAAGCCGCTCTCTGCCAAGCCGCTCTGCCAAGCCGCTCTGCCAAGCCGCGCTGCCAAGCCGCTCTGCCAAGCCGCTCTCTGCCAACCGTGTTTAAGCATCTGGTGTTGGGAGTCATCTGGTTGGTGCCCGTACCCTGACAGCTGCTTTCTGACTACAGTGGGCTCTTTAAGTGTAGTGGTGAACTCTGAACTCTGAACACTGAACTCTGAACTCTGAACTCTGAACTCTGAACTCTGAACTCTGAACACTGAACTCTGAACTCTGAACACTGAACTCTGAACACTGAACTCTGAACTCTGAACTCTGAACACTGAACTCTGAACTCTGAACTCTGAACTCTGAACACTGAACTCTGAACTCTGAACTCTGAACTCTGAACACTGAACTCTGAACTCTGAACACTGAACTCTGAACACTGAACTCTGAACTCTGAACACTGAACTCTGAACTCTGAACTCTGAACTCTGAACTCTGAACTCTGAACACTGAACTCTGAACTCTGAACTCTGAACTCTGAACACTGAACTCTGAACACTGAACTCTGAACTCTGAACTCTGAACTCTGAACTCTGAACTCTGAACACTGAACTCTGAACTCTGAACTCTGAACTCTGAACACTGAACTCTGAACTCTGAACTCTGAACTCTGTGTGAGCCTTCTAGGCACTGAAGAACAGCGTGTGTGTGTGTGTGTGTGTGTGTGTGTGTGTGTGTGTGTGTGTGTGTGTGTGTGTGTGTGTGTGTGTGTGTGTGTGTGTGTGTGTGTGTGTGTGTGTGTGTGTGTGTGTATGTGTGTGTGTGTGTGTGTGTGTGTGTGTGTGTGTGTGTGTGTGTGTGTATGTGTGTGTGTGTGTGTGTGTGTGTGTGTGTGTGTGTGTGTGTGTGTGTGTGTGTGTGTGTGTGTGTGTGTGTGTGTGTGTGTGTGTGTGTGTGTGTGTGTGTGTGTGTGTGTATGTGTGTGTGTATGTGTGTGTGTGTGTGTGTGTGTGTGTGTGTGTGTGTGTGTGTGTGTGTGTGTGTGTGTGTGTGTGTGTGTGTGTGTGTGTGTGTGTGTGTGTGTGTGTGTGTGTGTGTGTGTGTGTGTGTGTGTGTGTGTGTGTGTGTGTGTGTGTGTGTGTGTGTGTGTGTGTGTGTGTGTGTGTGTGTGTGTGTGTGTGTGTGTGTGTGTGTGCTCCCTCTCTCTCTCGACACCCCGGCAAAGACAGGCCCCCTAAATCATCCTCACATCTCTGAGCAAGATGGAGGACCTGGCACCGTCTCTCCCCGCTGCAGCCAGAAGCTCTCTCTCCTCACTGTGGAACAGATACCTCTCTCCACTGTGGAACAGATACCTCTCCTCACTGTGGAACAGATACCTCTCCTCACTGTGGAACAGATACCTCTCCTCACTGTGGAACAGATACCTCTCCTCACTGTGGAACAGATACCTCTCTCCACTGTGGAACAGATACCTCTCTCCTCACTGTGGAACAGATACCTCTCCTCACTGTGGAACAGATACCTCTCCTCACTGTGGAACAGATACCTCTCCTCACTGTGGAACAGATACCTCTCTCCTCACTGTGGAACAGATACCTCTCCTCACTGTGGAACAGATACCTCTCTCCTCACTGTGGAACAGATACCTCTCCTCACTGTGGAACAGATACCTCTCTCCTCACTGTGGAACAGATACCTCTCTCAGCCGGGATTCCCCTCAAACCTCCTGGAGGACTGGAGTAATACCTCCTCAGCATTGTGTAAACTCTCTCTGGGAGAATGTACTCTGGTTCATCCACAGTTCCTTTCTACAGGCTCGGCTGCTGATCCTCGGCTGCTGCTCTGTGTTCTTCAACTTTTCATCTCATGACTTCCTTAAAAGGAGGCGTTGTGTGAGGTGAGGGAGTCTACTCATTCTTCATGTTCTGTTCTCTCTTATTCCTCTTCAGGGTCACGGAGAGGCTGAAGCCATTTACACCCGATGTCTCCACATGACACCCGATGTCTCCACATGACACCCGATGTCTCCACATGACACCCGATGTCTCCACATGACACCCGATGTCTCCACATGACACCCGATGTCTCCACATGACACCCGATGTCTCCACATGACACCCGCCTGCAAGGAAACGTTTCAAATTTTGTGAAAATTACAATTTGTATCCTAAATAAGGTACTTTTTGATTTGGGATGTGAATCTCGTCCAGTAGTTCAGAAAGGTTCATAAATGAAAAATATAGATTTGTATATGTGTATATTTGTTCAGCCTGACCTGAGCCACTAAGAGTCACATATAGCTACCCTTCTACCATCTTTCACTCGCTACTACCAACAATGACACAAATAGAAATTGATTTCCTTTTTCTGTTCTATTTATTTCTCTATATGAAACCTGCAGTGTGTTTCAGGTGTTTTATATCCGTGTGTGAGCTGAGGTAGAACAGTGTAGTCTCAGCCCAGAGCTCCTGTCTCAGAGCTCCTGTCTCAGAGCTCCTGTCTCAGAGCTCCTGTCCCAGACCATAAAGACAATGGTCAGGTTTTGATGTGTGCTGTTTGACCTCAGAGGAATAAAGAAAAGGTCCCTTGACACCAAAGTTGACCAGAACAAGATGACAGGAACTCTGTCATCTAGGATGCCTCACAGAAAGGAGCCTGGTTATTGTGACAGAACAAAACCGATGAAATGCAGCACAGTGTGAGCAGATGAAGAGGACAGAGTGGACCTGGAGGGGACGAGGTATTACAGATGTATACCAGGATGGAGAGAGTACTAGAATGTCAGACTCACGTAAAGAACACATTGAAAGGGTCACATTCACTTTTCCAGTCTTTAAACATGGTTGTAAACCTGGACCGGGTGTCCCACTTTACGAGGGACTGCACAGCATTTCTGTCCCGCGTCCCACATATTGAGACAAAGTCCCACATTTTCATCGGCTCTAGTTTTCAAGTTAAAATCGGGCTTTTGTCCAACGGCTGTAAAGAAAGCAGAGCAGGCTGTCATCACAGGGCTGTGTGTGCTGTCAGACTGAGAACACGGGAGTCAAGACGGGAGTCAAGACGTGAGTCAAGACGTGAGTCAAGACGGGAGTCAAGACGGGAGTCAAGACGTGAGTCAAGACGTGAGTCAAGACGTGAGTCAAAAGACGTGAGTCAAGACGTGAGTCAAAAGACGTGAGTCAAGACGGGAGTCAAGACGTGAGTCAAGACGTGAGTCAAAAGACGTGAGTCAAGACGGGAGTCAAGACGTGAGTCAAAAGACGTGAGTCAAGACGTGAGTCAAAAGACGTGAGTCAAGACGGGAGTCAAGACGTGAGTCAAAAGACGTGAGTCAAGACGTGAGTCAAAAGACGTGAGTCAAGACGGGAGTCAAGACGTGAGTCAAAAGACGTGAGTCAAGACGGGAGTCAAGACGGGAGTCAAGACGGGAGTCAAGTCAGGTTCACATTTCACCGTCTTTGTGACGCTATGCCCAACGGAGACAATTGCTAGTCGCCGCAAAGTCACAAGTTATGCAGATTTAGGCGGAATATGATGGAAACTACAACAAAGGAAAATAAGAGTAGCTACAGCAACGATGATGAAACTACTTAGAAGTATCTATGAGCCGGTGGAAGGGGATCCACACTGAGGGGGGATACCACGTGAAGCCACACAGCTCCTGTGAGTCTCACAAGAAACATGCGTCTCAAAAAGAGATGTGCTGATCTCTGGATGCATTCAGCAGAGCATAGAGATGTTACAAGATAAGCAGAATAGAAATGTTTATTATTCAAGTTAGATAGACATTATATCAAACATGTAGACAACCTGTCCGCCTCGGTAACGCGTCCCACATTGTCCCACATTGTCCCACATTGTCCCACACAAACAGACTCTTTGTCCCACATTTGGTTTGTTAGGATCTGGTCACCCCGTTGTAAAGACGCCACTATATGATGATTAAAACCCAGACGATGATGATATAGAAGTCAGAAGATTGGGCCAAAAGGCATTACAAAAATGCTAATCCCAAACTCCAACCTGAACAGAAGGAAACTCACTCAGTGTCTGTCGAGACGCATCACAGCCAGAGTTACCAAGCCGGCTTATTAGAAGCCACTTTGGGCTTCTTTTCCTGAAAAGTCACTTATAAATATTGGTAGTCGCGGGTTGCAGTTTTTTTAGCTTGTTTTTAAAGTGTAGTTTCTTATTTGGGCTCGCTCCCGTCTTTCTCTGTGGGATATACAAGCACATCATGCCAATCTGTTTCCACATGTTAGCACTGAGAAACAGAAACACCGCAGCATCGTTCTCTTTAATGAGGCGTATCCACGCTGGACTCACGGGATCTGCAAAACTGTTTTAAATGTTCAAAGTTTAGTTGACAAGAAAAATGTAAAGTTACAAACTAAAAATGACATGAAACGTCTGAATCTTCTTTAGTTAAGTGTAAAGAATGTTGCAATAAGCAAAAGCTGAATAGTTCCACCAAAATGCCAGAACATAACTCACCAGCCTTAAAGCATCACTAGAGCAAGTCTTTCATCAGCCAACAGCACACTAATGAAGTCCCCTCTAGAAGAGCTGCAGGCGACCTGAGGACCTCCTGTCCTTCCCATGGTCCGTCCATCCATCGAGGTCTCTCTCCAAGGCCAGCTGCTCCTAAAGGTGTGTGTGAGCCATGCTGAACCCTTGACCTCGCGGGTCTGAATCTTGTTCTAAATCTCGCGGGATTTGAGGGTTGACCTCCTCCTAAATGAGGCTGCTGAATCCACAACTAAAGGATGTTTTATCTGTAGAATCTCACATTTAAAAACAAATGCAAAACATATATTTATATATATATATATATCTTTTTATTTTTTTATAACATTTTTTCAGATGGAGGGGGGGGGGGTGCCTCTGCTGATGTATACCACTTTATTCCAACACAGCCCTCTAGAGCCGGCTCAGCAACCTGTACTGTCCAAAAAGACATTTTTTTTTTTTTTTTTTCAAATATTTTTATTAAGAAGCATGTGCATGTCAGTGATACAAACTTTGTGGGGTGTTTATCATGCCTCATTTTTTATACATAACAACAAAAACAGACAAAACTAGGAACTAAGGGCAAACAAAATGGAGACAAGCAAATACAAAAAACATACGTAATGATAGGAAAACAAAACAAAACAAAAAAAACAAAAAAACACAGACAGCACCCTAAGGCAAACAAATCAGGGAGACATTGGCGACATACAGTATATACATAAACCGGTGTAACCCACCCCCCCTCCCGAACCCTCCCATCCCTGAGCAGTGCTACCTCGGGTACTAAAGACTATGTGTCTATTGCGTCTTAATTGTCTGTTCCTCCTATAAAGGAGATCATCGGTCTCCAAATCCTTTCAAATACCTCCAGTCTGTCTTTAAGGGTGTATCGGATCCTTTCTAGGTGGAGGGTATCAGTCAGTGTTGTTATCCAGGATTTAAATGTTGGCACATCTGTCCCTTTCCAGAACAAGAGAATCAGTTTCTTTGCACAAAGGAGACCATAGGACAGGAGATGATATTGTGTGTTCTGTAGGATTTTAGAGCTTTCGGAAGCTCCTAGTATAACCAAAAGTGGATCAGGTTTTAATTGGACTTTAAAAATCTTAGAAAAGAATGAAAATATTGCAACCCAAAAGTCCTGTATTTTAGGGCATAGTGCATAGCTATGAAGTAAATCTGCATCTGCTTGGGCACACTTCTCACATCTTGGTGACGTTTCTGGAAAGATTTTATGTAGCTTTACTTTAGAGTAATGTAGCCTGTGCAGAATCTTAAACTGTATCAAACAGTGTCTGGCATTCAAAGAACAGATGTGAACATACTTCAAGATCTTGTCCCAAATGTTCTCCGTTATTTCTATCCCGAGGTCTTTTTCCCAGCCCTTTTTTATAGAGCTCACATCTACTTGTTGAAGGTCTTGCAATGTATTGTATACAAATGAAACTGGATGGTTATCTACTATACAGTCTCTCAGACACTGGTCTAGTTTATCAGGTGTTGCAACCTCAAAATTGTGAAGATGAGTTTTCACAAAGTGTCTAATCTGGAGATATCTGAAAAAATCTGTTTTTGACAGCCCATACCTCTCCTGAAGCTGCTGAAAGGAAGCAAACGTACCCCGAATGTACAAGTCCCCAACACTACTCAGTCCTGACTCTTTCCATTGATCAAAGGCTCCATCTAGGGTTGAAGGGGTAAAAGACGGGTTTGCCGATATCGGAAGTGTAAAGGATAGAGCTCTAAGTTTAAAATGTTTGGTTATTTGTTTCCAAATTTGAGTAGTGCTATGAATAATCGGATTGTAATTATAACATGCTTTTTTGAGACGAATGGGAGACATTACAATAGCACCAAGTGAGCTGGGTAGACAGTCCTCTCGCTCCATATCCAGCCAGCTGTCGAGAACAATCGTTTCATCCAGCCAATAGGAAACACATCGAATGTTTGTTGCCCAATAATATAGCCTGAAATCTGGTAGAGCCAGTCCCCCATCCCCCTTAGGCTTGCACAGGTGGTCTTTCCTAATTCTATGGGATTTATAATTCCAGATAAATGGTAGAATTATGGAGTCGAGTTTTTTAAAAAAGCTCTTAGTAAGATATATAGGTATGTTTTGAAAGAGGTATAACAGTTGAGGGAGACAGATCATTTTAATTGCATTCACTCTACCTATCAGAGAAATTGGAAGGGTTTTCCAAAACTCTAATTTGGTTTTAAACTTGTCTAACATAGTCATAAAATTAGCTTCAAATAGGGAGTTATATTTCTTCGTGATCTCTACCCCCAAATATGTAAATTTTTCCAAAGCCAGTTTAAATGGAATCTGTTCGAGCATACTTGGGTCTTTACACCGCACCGGCATCAGTTCGCTCTTGCTCCAATTTATCTTATATCCCGAAAAGGAGCTAAATAAGTCAATCGTCTCCAATATGATAGGAATAGAAGTCAGTGGCCTCGTTATGTACATCAAAATATCGTCCGCATACAGCGAAATTTTATTTGAAGTATATTCTGTGTTATAACCAAAAATCTCAGTGTGAGCCCTGATTGTTTCTGCAAGAGGCTCCAATGCTAGAGCAAACAGCAAGGGACTCAGAGCACAACCCTGCCTAGTGCCCCTACAAAGGTTGAATGCATCTGAAACTGTCCGGTTAGTAAGGATTCTAGCACTGGGATTGTTATACAATATCTTAACCCATGCAATAAATTTTGTGCCAAATTCGTATTTTTCTAGTACTGCATATAGGTAGGGCCATTCCACACAGTCAAAGGCCTTTTCCGCATCTAAGCTCAAGATGAACAAATCTTCCTTAGGATGTCTGGGAGAGTACATAATATTAAAAAGGCGTCTGAAGTTATTAAACGAATGTCTTTTCGGAATGAACCCTGTCTGATCCGGGTGTATCAATTTAGCCATATAAGGACCGAGTCTGTTAGCTAAGGATTTGGCCAAGATTTTTTGGTCTGTGTTTAATAGTGACACTGGCCTATATGAACCTACCTGCTCTAAATCTTTCCCTTTCTTTGGAATAACTGTTATAGTAGCTTCATTTAGTGTTGGTGGTAGTGTGCCAACCTCAAACGCCTTTCTGTACATCCTCAACAGGTATGGGGCTAGCATATTATCAAACTTTTTATAAAACTCATTGCAAAACCCATCTGGTCCTGGGCTTTTACCACTTTTTAAAGACTTGATCGTCTTCTTTATTTCCTCACATGTAATTTCTGTCTCCAAGGAATTTTGATCCCTCGGTGATAATGTGGGCAAATCACATGCCTGTAAAAAATGGTCCATAACCTCGGGTGGTGCCTGGGCTTGGGAGGTGTACAACTTTTCATAGAATTGCCGAAAGGTACTGTTTATGTCACTATGTGAGGTAATATGAGTTCCAGAATCCGATTTTATCTTATGAATGGTCCTATCACTTTCCCTTTTCCGTAGCTGCCTTGCCAGCAACTTGTGCGGTTTATCGCCAAATTCAAAAAATGTCTGTTTAGTAAATATGAAAGCTCTTGAGATTTTTTCAGAGAGTAATTGATTGAGCTTGTATTTGAGGGCTGAAATTGTATTATGCGCCTCAGTGGACGGTTGGGCAGCGTTTTCTGCGTCTAATTTTCGTATTTGGTCCTCCAACTGTGATCTTTCAAAACGGTCGCGCTTTTTTTGTGAGGATTGAAAGGAAATGACACATCCTCTTGTATATGCTTTAAAAGTTTCCCACAACAAAGTCGGTGAAATATCATCTTTATCATTCGTCTCAAAAAACAACTTCATCTGAGTCTCCAAGTACTCACAAAAACGTTTTTTCGTAAGCAGTTGGGGATCAAACCTCCAGGATCTATAGGTCTTTTCAGCCTCGAGCAGCCTCAATGAGAGAGAGACGGGACAGTGATCAGAAATGACAATGTCGTGGTATTTCGCATTCTGAACTCCAGGCAGGAGTTTGGCATCCAACAAGAAGTAGTCTATTCTGGTGTATACATTGTGAACTTGAGAATGAAATGAGTATTCTCTACCTGTTGCATTTAAAATTCTCCACACATCCAGTAAGTTTGTATTTTTAATATATGAATTCAGAAAATTAGAAGCGTTAGATGATGCCATTCTTCGCATAGATGATCTGTCCAAATAAGTGTCCAGGACTAGATTAAAATCCCCCCCAATCAGCAAATTTGTGGTAGAAATGTCCGGTATCAAACTAAAGACTTTCCTAAAAAACTCAGGATCGTCCCAATTTGGCCCATATATGTTCAGCAATGTAATTGGTGTGGACTGAATCTCACCCGTAACCAAAATATATCTTCCCTCTTTATCTGCAATTGTAGACTGATGTAAGAATGGAACATTTTTGCGAATTAGGATAGCCACCCCCCTAGCCTTGGCTGAAAACTTGGAATGGTATACTTGACTTATCCATCCAGCCTTAATTCTACCATGATCTTCATTTTTCAAATGCGTCTCTTGTAAGAAAATCACATCGGCCCGTAACTCTCTCAGGTGCGACAGTACCTTGCCCCTTTTTACTGGTTCATTTATTCCATTCACATTCCATGTGCAAAAAGTTAAATTTCCTCCCGTTCCTATATCTCCGTCCTTATCTATCGGTGCAACCATAAGGAAATATCATTCTCCTGTAATGATTCTGACGCATTGCCATTTGTCGTTAAATGATACAGCCTATGTAGCACTGCTCCCCACCCCGCCCCCCTTCCTACCCTTAAACAAAACAACAAAAACACAAAAACACTCACCTTCCCCTTGGTGCACCCACATTTAGACCTCTGGGAGCGGGACCAGCCCTCTCTCCCAGAAGTCCAAACTCCGCACCAACTACCTAACAACCAATTCTTAATCACTACCATACTGACCTTCAGGTGTAGCCCCACAGTTATATAGTGAACCCAAAACCAAAAATTCTAGAATTAACATAAGGTATATTATTTATTATTCAAGGGGATAGATCTTGCTCAACTGCAAAAAAAAAAGGGTGAGTAAGGATTTTAGAGAGAGTATGTTTAACTTGACCTCCTCTTTAAGTATTTCCGTCATAATTAGGTAACATTTGTCTTGGCCAGTTCCCCTCAGGCTCAGAATGTAAACATAGAAAACGTGCTCTATCCAATAGCACCCACTACAAAAATACTGGAAGAAAAATAGCAGCAGTTGTTAATCAATTGTCTGCTTAATATAAGCCCAACTGTATACAACGGATCAGTAGCAGAACTACATCAGTAGACTTAGACTTAAACACTTTGAACAAAATGGGCTGTGGCACTTTAGAACGAGTGTAAACAGTGGCAGAATGTGCACTTTAACCTTCAATATAACAAGAATAACATTCTGCAAAAGCCACCCTGACGTTCACCTGTAAGAGGCTCCTGTTGGAGTCCTCAATCTCAGTCTCTCTTTGGAGATCCTAAACGGAAAGTCCTCTCAGTAATTCTCTGAAGTTCAAAGTGGAGGGCCCTCATTATCTGGTCCTCATACCCCGTCTCCTGGAGGTCCGAAATGGTGCTCCGCATAACGACGAGCCTCCTGCGGGTCGGTGAAAAACCTCTCTGATCCGTTGTGCGACACTCGTAGCTTGGCTGGGTACAGAAGTCCAAATCTGACTCCAGGTTTGTCGCGTAGCATCCTCCTGGCTGGAGTGAACGCAGCTCGGCGTTTAACTACTTCAGCTGGGAAATCTCTGAAGATTCGGATCCGTTGTCCTTGAAATGTTAAATCTTTGATGGACATCACTTTCTGCATTATGTCTTCATAAACATGACAGTAATGTACCCTCGCGATCAGCTGCCGTGGTGGCTCGTTGTCTCCAGGACGTCTCCTCAGGGCCCTGTGGGCTCGGTGTCTCCAGGACGTCTCCTCAGGGCCCTGTGGGCTCGGTGTCTCCAGGACGTCTCCTCAGGGCCCTGTGGGCTCGTTGTCTCCAGGACGTCTCCTCAGGGCCTGTGGGCTCGGTGTCTCCAGGACGTCTCCTCAGGGCCCTGTGGGCTCGTTGTCTCCAGGACGTCTCCTCAGGGCCCTGTGGGCTCGGTGTCTCCAGGACGTCTCCTCAGGGCCCTGTGGGCTCGTTGTCTCCAGGACGTCTCCTCAGGCCCTGTGGGCTCGTTGTCTCCAGGACGTCTCCTCAGGGCCCTGTGGGCTCGTTGTCTCCAGGACGTCTCCTCAGGGCCCTGTGGGCTCGGTGTCTCCAGGACGTCTCCTCAGGCCCTGTGGGCTCGTTGTCTCCAGGACGTCTCCTCAGGGCCCTGTGGGCTCGGTGTCTCCAGGACGTCTCCTCAGGGCCCTGTGGGCTCGGTCTATCTCCGGTGTTTCTGCTACTCCCTGGTCTTCTTCCCAGTTTCTTTCCCTTCTTTTAATCCGACCACTCTCAAGTTCTGTCTTTTCGAGTGCCCCTCCAAGTCTAGGCATTTTACTGAGAGAGTTTCAACTTGCCCAGAAAGTTTCCTGACCTTGTCCTCCAAGTCCTGCAGCGTGTCCGAGGAGCCGCTATCCGAGTCCGCTAACTCTTTCAGAGTTTGGTTTTGCCTTCAGCGCTGTTATCGCCGCGTCACTTTCAGCCTTCAGTTGTGCTATTTCCCCTCTCAATGTAGTCGTAACCTCTGAGATCTCGGTTTCAATCTTCTTACAAATCTCCGACTTGATAAGGAACCGTTCTGCGTGTAGCGCTGCTATGGCCCCCAGCACGTCGCTGTTCCCCGCCGTCCGGGCGAACCCTCCGGCGTTATCCCCTCTAGTTGAGCCCCAGGCTTCATTCGGGCCTGTTTCCTCGCTCAGGTCCAGCTTTGTGTTGGCCTTTTTCGGCATTTTCACCCGGATTTCTTCCTCTCTTACCTTCCCCAGAAGCTTCGATTATATTCTTGATGACCTTCCTGAATTATTTTCGAGTGGTTTTGGTAAAAAATGGAATTTTAAACGTAAATCTGCTGGAGCTACAGGTGGCTGCGTCCTATCCGCTCATCGCTCGACAGCGCCCCTCCAAAAAGACATTTTAGGCAACAAAAAAAAAACAATCTGTCTGGAGCCGCAGAACATCAAAACATGAAAACATGTGATCATTATGATCACATGTTCACATGATCATAATGATCATGTGATCATTATGATCATGTGATCATAATGATCATTGTGATCATGTGATCATAATGATCACATGATCACATGTTCACATGATCATAATGATCATGTGATCATAATGATCATGTGATCATAATGATCATTGTGATCATGTGATCATAATGATCACAATGATCATTATGATCACATGTTCACGTGATCATAATGATCATGTGATCATAATGATCATGTGATCATAATGATCATGTGATCATTGTGATCATGTGATCATGTGATCATTGTGATCATGTGATCATTGTGATCATGTGATCATGTGATCATTGTGATCATGTGATCATTGTGATCATGTGATCATGTGATCATTGTGATCATGTGATCATTGTGATCATGTGATCATGTGATCATTGTGATCATGTGATCATGTGATCATTGTGATCATGTGATCATTGTGATGAAGGTAACTCAGTTTATAGTCTCAGTATATAGTATATCAGTCTAATGCAGTGAGGGCCAAAGAGACAATGGACTACGGAGTATTAGGGCCACATTGAGGGAAACACATCTGAGGTTTACACAATAAAGTCAGAATATTATGAGAACAAAAAAGTTTTAATATTATGAGAATAAAGTCATAACTTATCGGGAAAAAAGAAAATAACACGTAAAATTACTACTTTATAATATTACGACTTTATTCTTGAAATCTCTGATTTGCTAATGAGCTGCAGAGAGACCATCTCTAATGGGCCTTTCACATAGAACGCGGTTTGCGCTGCGCTGGCTGCTGGGTTCAGCGCACATCACAGTGCGCTGCGCCAAAAGTTCAACCAGTTCAGCTGCAGCGGTCTCAGTTCAGCTGCAGCAGTTTCAGTTCAGTTGCAGCGGTTTCAGCTGCAGCAGTTTCAGTTCAGCTGCAGCGGTTTCAGTTGCAGCGGCTTCAGCTGCAGCAGTTTCAGTTCAGCTGCAGCGGTTTCAGCTGCAGCGGTTTCAGCTGCAGCGGTTTCAGCTGCGTGCTCCGCTGTGCTTCGCCACATTCCATGTGAAAGGCACGTTAGAAAGATGTAGTGTTTTGCTCTGATCAATCCGTGTATTGGAGAGTGCTGATGAAGTTGAGTCACTGACTGTCTGTTCCCATCCCAGCTCAATTCAAAGCTGCTTTAAAACTCAAGTCAATTAAGACGGATTTAGTCAATTATGACAATAATTAGTTCAACAATGTCAGGTTGATCTTATCTATGCCAGATAATGAATCAGTGTTGGAATGTATGAACTGTTTGTCATTGTTCATTCAAGCTTTGCAGACTTCTTTGTGAGCGTCTAACAGTTCTCTTCTTCTGGAGATATGATGGAATGTTTCATCTGGAATAATTGAATAGTGGTTTTGTTTCCACTCCGTCTCCCAGTCTCTGCTTCGTGTTTTTGCAACAGCAAAACCTTCGCTATCCTCATTACCATGACAACCAGAAGCGGATGAGACTATCTCGCTTTCTGCCATTCTATCTCACCAACAGAGTTTCTGCTGCACAACTTTGATTTGGTGGAATAAAGTCAAAGAGACAGGATAAGTCTCATCGTGTTTAAAACTGAACACATCAGTCGAGGCCTATAGCAGCTTCAGGATCAGCGTTATCAAAGAGGAAAGTCTTCAGCCTACTCTGACATGTAGAGACGGTGTCTGCCTCCCGGACTGGAACTGGGAGCTGGTTCCAGAGAAGAGGAGCTTGATAGCTGAAGGCTCTCGCTCCCATTCTACTTCTGGAGACTCTAGGAACCTCAAGTAACCCTGCTGCATTCTGGGAGCGCAGTGCTCTAGTGGGGTAGTAGGGTACTATGAGCTCCTGCTGCATTCTGAGAGCTGTAGTGGGGTAGTAGGGTACTATGAGCTCCTGCTGCATTCTGGGAGCTGTAGTGGGGTAGTAGGGTACTATGAGCTCTTTAAGATATGATGGGACCGTTTAGAGCTCTGTAGGTGAGGAGGACGATTTTAAAATCTATTCTTGATTTTGCAGGCAGCCAGTGCAGAGAAGCTAATACAGGAGTTATATGATCTCTAGTTGTAGTCAGGACACGCTGCAGCATTCTGGATCAACTGGAGAGTCTGTAGAGACTTATTGGAGCAGCCTGATAGTTCTACCACACGTTCTACTAACACCTGTTCTACCACACGTTCTAATACATGTTCTACCACACGTTCTAATACATGTTCTACAACACGTTCTACTACCACACGTTCTACTAACACCTGTTCTACCACACGTTCTACCACACGTTCTAATACATGTTCTATCACACGTTCTGCTACCACATGTTCTACTGCACGTTCTACCATGTGTTCTACCACATGTTCTACCACACGTTTTACAAGTTCTACTAAAACATGTTCCACCTATTGTTTAACCACACGTTCTACTACCGCATGTTCTAACAAATGTTCTACCACATGTTCTAATACATGTTCTACCACACGTTCTGCTACCACATGTTCTACTACCACATGTTCTAATACATGTTCTACCACACGTTCTACCACCACATGTTCTACCATACGTTCTAATACATGTTCTACCACACGTTCTGCTACCACATGTTCTACTACCACATGTTCTACCAGACATTCTACTACCACATGTTCTACCACACGTTCTACCACCACATGTTCTACCATACATTCTAATACATGTTCTACCACACATTCTGCTACCACATGTTCTACTACCACATGTTCTACCAGACATTCTACTACCACATGTTCTAACAAATGTTCTACCACATGTTCTACTACCTCACGTTCTAATACATGTTCTACCACACGTTCTACCACTACATGTTCTACCACACGTTCTGCTACATGTTCTACTACCACATGTTCTACCACACGTTCTAATACATTTTCTACCACACGTTCTACCTCATGTTCTAACAAATGTTCTACTACCAAACTTTCTACTACCAAACTTTCTACTACCACATGTTCTACCACCACACGTTCTACCAGACATTCTACTACCACATGTTCTGCCGGATATTCTACTACCACATGTTCTACAACCAATCTACTAAAACATGTTCTACCTAATGTTTTACCACACGTTCTACTACCACATGTTCTACCACACGTTCTACTACCACGTTCTACCACATGTTCTGCCAGATATTCTACTACCACATGTTCTACCACATGTTCTGCCAAATATTCTACTACCACATGTTCTACCACATGTTCTGCCAAATATTCTACTACCACATGTTCTACCACATGTTCTGCCAGATATTCTACTACCACATGTTCTGCCAGATATTCTACTACCACATGTTCTACCAGACGTTCTAATACATATTCTACTACATGTTCTACCAGACGTTCTAATACATATTCTACTACCACATGTTCTACCAAAAGTTCTACCACACGTTCTACCAGACATTCTACTTCGACATGTTCTACTACCACGTTCTACTAACACATGTTCTGCTTCCACACGTTCTACCACCACAGGTTCTGTGGATCATTATTGGCCCGAGCTCATCAGAGGTTCTCAGACGCTGGTTCTGGTTCTGACTGTTCTGAAGGTATTAACCAATGAGCTGTGAGGCCGATCAGAACTAGACTGAGGTTCCTCCCTCGGCCCGGTTCTGCCCGTTATGGTTCTAACCTCCAGACTAAACGTGTCTTTATATCTGAACATAATGTTTCTGAAGACGCCACAAATACAGAAAACAAAGACTTTTATTTTGAAATTACAAACAGGCTTCCTGTTCAGTTATTTACAGCTGAAAGAAAAAATACAATAAAATGTATATAAAAAACAAAGTGTCCTCCTCCTCTCCTCTCCTCTCCTCCTCATCCTCTTCTCTCCTCCTCCTCCTCATCCTCTCCTCTCCTCCTCATCCTCATCCTCATCCTCTTCTCTCCTCCTCTTCTCTTCCTGCGTCCATGCAGTCCGTTATAAAACTCCCAGAATGCTTTGTGGTCACGGGGGTGTGACAGTGGGCGGAGTCTCAGCTTCCTGTTGATCCGCTGCCGTCACTCCGACGCCTCGCCGTCTTTCACCTTCTTCTTCTTCTTCTTCTTTTTGGCGCCATCGACAACCTGCAGGACACAAACACACCTTCATTATATACACATAATAAATATATATTCATTTAACATCTATAAATATGAATATATATATTTAACATATCTAAAAACTGTATAAACACAAGGTCATTATTAATCATTTAAACACTCAGTGACTCACCTCCGTCTCAGGCTCCGCCCCCGGCTCATCAGGCTCCACCCCCGTCTCATCGAGCCCCGCCTCCTCCAGTTTCACCCTCTTCTCTTTCTTCTTCTTCTTCTTCTCTTTCTTTCCGTCCTCCGCCGTCGGAGTGTTGGGCGTCGTCGTCGCTTCGCCGTCGCTCTCCGTCGCCTCCCGCTTCCTCTGTAGAGCACAAAGGTCAAAGGTCAAAGACTCTGATTGGACGACATCATGAGGTTCACGGTCATGTGACCTCAATAATATGATTTTCAACCAGCCGGTTTATCTCCGGTCCAGTGGAGTAAAGATGAAGTACATCGAGTAGTACTAACCAGTACATCGAGTAGTACTAACCAGTACATCGAGTAGTACTAACTAGTACATCGAGTAGTACTAACTAGTACATCGAGTAGTACTAACCAGTACATCGAGTAGTACTAACCAGTACATCGAGTAGTACCTTCCTCAACACCTGCTGATCAACTTCTATAGGGCAACCATTGAGAGCCTCCTGACCTACTGCTGCACTGTGTGGTTTGCTAGCTGCACAGTGGAGAACAGGAGGGACCTGCAGCGGGTGGTGAGGATGGCGGAAAAAGTGATTGGGACCACATTACCCCCCCTCAGTGACCTATACACTGGTCGGCTCTGTAAGAAAGCCAGCTGTATCTCCAAAGACCCCACCCACCCTGGACATGTACTGTTTGCTCCCCTTCCCTCCGGAAGGAGATACAGGACAATTAAAACACACACCAACAGACTACGAAACAGCTTTTACCCTCCGGCTGTCTAGTGTGTAGAACCCCCCCCCCCCAAAGGCTGAGGACACTAGCTGCTGAACCATAATTTGCACTTTATGATGATGATCCACTTATTTATTGTTCTACTTGTGACTGAATGTTTTAATGTTTGTTTTCACTGCAAAGAGCTGCTAAACTGTTTTTCGTTGTTTTCAATGACAATAAAGTATCTATCTATCTATCTATATCTATCTATCTATCTACTAACCAGTACATCGAGTAGTACTAACCAGTACATCGAGTAGTACTAACCAGTACATCGAGTAGTACTAACTAGTACATCGAGTAGTACTAACTAGTACTCCGCAGTAGGCAGTACTACATGTTGTCATACTGTACACAGATGTGATCATTGATTGACTTTACCTTCGCTGGAGTGTCACATGACTCCTCGGTCGCCTTGGAGACGCTGTCAATCAAAACAACAACATTTAATATTCAAACATTTTTATGCTTTCAACATTTAAACTGATGACATCGCCGTCGGCCCGATGACGTCACTGTTCTCAGGTGAGCGGCCGCTCAGCTACCAGCTGAGTGAAGCGGCTCAGACCGAGTGTTTCCTGTAGCAGAGCGACTCCCTCAGAGAGCACATCAGCTCACTGAGGGATAACTGTCTGCACCTGTAGGCCCCGCCCCCTCACCTGCAACAGGCCCCGCCCCCTCACCTGCAACAGGCCCCGCCCCCTCACCTGTAGTCCACGTACCCGCTCCTCCAGTCGCTCGGCGTGCTGCCGTTGGGCTTGCCGTGTTTGTCCAGGAGTCCTTTCTGAATCATCATCTTCTTCTGACTGGCCTGATGAGAAGCAGCTCGTTAATATCTTAACCTTTGTTACAACTCGTTAATCGTCCACGTGGACGGACGGACGGCGGCGGCGTACCTTCGGTCCCAGACCCCACTTCCGAGGATACGTGTCTCTCTCCATGATCACCCTCTTGATCTTCGCCACCACGCCGTGATCACACGTGGAGATGACGGCGGTCGTCATCAGAGCGACACCTGGAGGAGGATGGACTGGTTAATTAGTCATTCACCAGGTCACAACAGGTCACTAACGGGTCACCGACGGGTCACTAACGGGTCACTAAGAGGTCACCAACAGGTCACAGACGGGGTAAACTGACAGGTCACTAACGGGTCACCGACGGGTCACTGACAGGTCACCGACGGGTCACTAGTGTTGAGGTGAGCCATCAGAGAAGGGTGATAGATAGCAGGTCATCACGGCCCAGAAGGCTACTGCAGCTACACAGCTCATCATGTGGCAGATCCTGGACACCCCCCCCCCCCCCCCAGCCCGCCGTCTCACCTGTGCAGATGGCCTCGCCCTTCGTCGTTATGACGACGATGTCCTGGTTCATCTCGATGCCGTCTTCGTAGCGGAGGACACCCGGCAGCATGATCTTCGCCCCGTAACAGATGGCGTTCACCTGGAGACACGATGGCGGTCCGGAGTCAAGCATCCATAACCACAACTAGATATGTATATTCTATATTATTATGATGATGGCGATGGCGAGGAGGAGGAAGACTACTCACAGCGCTGTCCTTCATCACCAGCCGTCTGTGGGACACCAGCAGCTTCTCCAGCGGGAAGACGACCCTCCTCAGGTACGTCTCGTCTTTGTTGTGGTCAAACTGCCACTGAGCGTCCATCACGTCGTGCATCGTCACCATGTGGTCCTGAACACACACACACACACACACACACACACACACATATATATATATATATGAAATGATGACGTCATGGTGATGTCAGCAGTGGGTGTGATGTCATGGTGATGTCAGCAGCGTGGAGGCTCCACAGTGTCTACAGATGATGTAATCTGTGTCTCTGCTGCAGCTTCCTGTTCCAGAGTTTCATTACCAGCCCGGCACCGAGCAGCCGGCCTGGACTCAACACCTGGAGGATGACATCATGACATCACAACATCACAGGAAGTGAGGCTGACCTTCTCTCCCAGCACGCCGGACCGGACTCTCCTCAGCTCCTGCATCTGACCTCCGACCCCGAGCATCAGGCCCAGGTGGACGCACAGAGTCCGGATGTAGGTTCCCGCCTCGCAGCTCACCCAGAAGATCCCTGAAACACAGTCACGTGACCGATGACATCATCGTATCGATCGCAGATAGCTGCGTACCGATCGCAGATAGCTGCGTACCGATCGCAGATAGCTGCGTACCGATCGCAGATAGCTGCGTATCGATTACTGATAAGTGATTATTGATCATTGCTAGGTGTGTATTGATTATAGATCTTACCTAGCCTCCTCTCAGGGTCGTATTCTATCAGTTTGCTCTCGTAGACCGTTCGGACCCTCAGTTGTCGTTTGACGGCGGCGATGAGCGGCGGCCGCTGGAACAGAGCGCCGGTCAGCGTCTCCAACGCCTGCAGACATGAACCGAGTCAGCGCCGGTCACCGACTAAACAGACCATAATAATCAATAACACTAATACAGCAGGAAGTGGTGGGACTCACCCGGGCCAGCGTGTGCTCGCTCTCGATGGCGTTGTGCAGCCTAACGATCCCCACATACTCTTTACCTGCAACACACACAGAGAGTAGTGAGGGGGGGCGCTGGGTTTTAATGTGCTCTCAGCCCGCCTGCCCGCCGGCCGGGCGGAGACACTCTGACTACACCACAAACAGGAAGTGGTCATCGCTTACCGGCGCTCTGCTGGGACTTTACCATCCGCGTGGCTCGATCCACGCACACGATCAGACAGCCGGTGACCTTCGGGTCGAGCGTCCCGCTGTGACCCGTCTTCTCCACGCGCAGGATCCTCCGGATCCACGCCACCACCTCGTGAGACGACGGGTTCGCCGGCTTGTCCAGGTTGATGAAACCCGACCTGACAGGAAGTAGAACAGCTTCCTGTTAGCATGTTATCTTAGCATTAATCTGCAGGTCACCTGACATAGTCCTGATGTGTTAGCATGTTAGCGTAGCGTACCTGACATAGTCCTGATGTGTTAGCATGTTAGCGTAGCGTACCTGACATAGTCCTGATGTGTTAGCATGTTAGCGTAGCGTACCTGACATAGTCCTGATGTGTTAGCATGTTAGCGTAGCGTACCTGACATAGTCCTGATGTGTTAGCATGTTAGCGTAGCGTACCTGACATAGTCCTGATGTGTTAGCATGTTAGCGTAGCGTACCTGACATAGTCCTGATGTGTTAGCATGTTAGCGTAGCGTACCTGACATAGTCCTGATGTGTTAGCATGTTAGCGTAGCGTACCTGACATAGTCCTGATGTGTTAGCATGTTAGCGTAGCGTACCTGACATAGTCCTGATGTGTTAGCATGTTAGCGTAGCGTACCTGACATAGTCCTGATGTGTTAGCATGTTAGCGTAGCGTACCTGACATAGTCCTGATGTGTTAGCATGTTAGCGTAGCGTACCTGACATAGTCCTGATGTGTTAGCATGTTAGCGTAGCATACCTGACATAGTCCTGATGTGTTAGCATGTTAGCGTAGCATACCTGACATAGTCCTGGTGTGTTAGCATGTTAGCGTAGCGTACCTGACATAGTCCTGATGTGTTAGCATGTTAGCGTAGCGTACCTGACATAGTCCTGATGTGTTAGCATGTTAGCGTAGCATACCTGACATGGTCCTGATGTGTTAGCGTGTTAGCGTAGCGTACCTGACATAGTCCTGATGTGTTAGCATGTTAGCGTAGCGTACCTGACATAGTCCTGATGTGTTAGCATGTTAGCGTAGCTTACCTGACAGTCCTGATGTGTTAGCGTGTTAGCGTAGCGTACCTGACATAGTCCTGATGTGTTAGCGTAGCGTACCTGACATAGTCCTGATGTGTTAGCGTAGCGTACCTGACATAGTCCTGATGTGTTAGCGTAGCGTACCTGACAGTCCTGATGTGTTAGCGTAGCATACCTGACATAGTCCTGATGTGTTAGCGTAGCATACCTGACATAGTCCTGATGTGTTAGCGTGTTAGCATAGCGTACCTGACATAGTCCTGATGTGTTAGCGTGTTAGCGTAGCGTACCTGACATAGTCCTGATGTGTTAGCGTAGCGTACCTGACATAGTCCTGATGTGTTAGCGTAGCGTACCTGACAGTCCTGATGTGTTAGCGTAGCGTACCTGACATAGTCCTGATGTGTTAGCGTGTTAGCGTAGCATACCTGACATAGTCCTGATGTGTTAGCATGTTAGCGTAGCATACCTGACAGTCCTGATGTGTTAGCATGTTAGCGTACCTGACATAGTCCTGATGTGTTAGCGTGTTAGCGTAGCGTACCTGACATAGTCCTGATGTGTTAGCATGTTAGCGTAGCATACCTGACAGTCCTGATGTGTTAGCGTACCTGACAGTCCTGATGTGTTAGCATGTTAGCGTAGCGTACCTGACATAGTCCTGATGTGTTAGCGTGTTAGCGTAGCGTACCTGACATAGTCCTGATGTGTTAGCGTAGCGTACCTGACATAGTCCTGATGTGTTAGCGTGTTAGCGTAGCGTACCTGACATAGTCCTGATGTGTTAGCATGTTAGCGTAGCATACCTGACATAGTCCTGATGTGTTAGCGTGTTAGCGTAGCGTACCTGACATAGTCCTGATGTGTTAGCGTAGCGTACCTGACAGTCCTGATGTGTTAGCGTAGCGTACCTGACATAGTCCTGATGTGTTAGCGTGTTAGCGTAGCATACCTGACATAGTCCTGATGTGTTAGCGTGTTAGCGTAGCATACCTGACATAGTCCTGATGTGTTAGCATGTTAGCGTAGCATACCTGACAGTCCTGATGTGTTAGCATGTTAGCGTACCTGACATAGTCCTGATGTGTTAGCGTGTTAGCGTAGCGTACCTGACATAGTCCTGATGTGTTAGCATGTTAGCGTAGCATACCTGACAGTCCTGATGTGTTAGCGTACCTGACAGTCCTGATGTGTTAGCATGTTAGCGTAGCGTACCTGACATAGTCCTGATGTGTTAGCGTGTTAGCGTAGCATACCTGACATAGTCCTGATGTGTTAGCGTAGCGTACCTGACATAGTCCTGATGTGTTAGCGTGTTAGCGTAGCGTACCTGACATAGTCCTGATGTGTTAGCATGTTAGCGTAGCGTACCTGACATAGTCCTGATGTGTTAGCATGTTAGCGTAGCGTACCTGACAGTCCTGATGTGTTAGCGTAGTGTACCTGACATAGTCCTGATATGTTAGCGTGTTAGCGTAGCGTACCTGACATAGTCCTGATGTGTTAGCATGTTAGCGTAGCGTACCTGACATAGTCCTGATGTGTTAGCATGTTAGCGTAGCGTACCTGACAGTCCTGATGTGTTAGCATGTTAGCGTAGCGTACCTGACATAGTCCTGATGTGTTAGCATGTTAGCGTAGCGTACCGGACATAGTCCTGATGTGTTAGCGTAGCGTACCTGACATAGTCCTGATGTGTTAGCATGTTAGCGTAGCGTACCTGACATAGTCCTGATGTGTTAGCGTAGCATACCTGACATAGTCCTGATGTGTTAGCGTAGCGTACCTGACATAGTCCTGATGTGTTAGCGTAGCGTACCTGACATAGTCCTGATGTGTTAGCATGTTAGCGTAGCGTACCTGACATAGTCCTGATGTGTTAGCATGTTAGCGTAGCGTACCTGACATAGTCCTGATGTGTTAGCATGTTAGCATAGCGTACCTGACATAGTCCTGATGTGTTAGCGTAGCGTACCTGACATAGTCCTGATGTGTTAGCGTAGCGTACCTGACATAGTCCTGATGTGTTAGCGTAGCGTACCTGACATAGTCCTGATGTGTTAGCGTAGCGTACCTGACATAGTCCTGATGTGTTAGCGTAGCGTACCTGACATAGTCCTGATGTGTTAGCATGTTAGCGTAGCGTACCTGACATAGTCCTGATGTGTTAGCGTAGCGTACCTGACATAGTCCTGATGTGTTAGCGTAGCGTACCTGACATAGTCCTGATGTGTTAGCATGTTAGCGTAGCGTACCTGACATAGTCCTGATGTGTTAGCATGTTAGCGTAGCGTACCTGACATAGTCCTGATGTGTTAGCGTAGCGTACCTGACATAGTCCTGATGTGTTAGCGTAGCGTACCTGACATAGTCCTGATGTGTTAGCGTAGCGTACCTGATATAGTCCTGATGTGTTAGCGTAGCGTACCTGACATAGTCCTGATGTGTTAGCATGTTAGCGTAGCGTACCTGACATAGTCCTGATGTGTTAGCGTAGCGTACCTGACATAGTCCTGATGTGTTAGCATGTTAGCGTAGCGTACCTGACATAGTCCTGGATGCTCCTCCTCAGCGGGTTGCTGCCGTGAGGTAGAGGAGTGTAATGAGCCGTCCGGATGTTCAGTTTATCAAAATTCTGCAGGAAACAAAATTAAATGTAAAACGAGACGACTTCTTCGTTGGTTTGTTCACTTCCTGTCCGAAGACGATAAACCGTCGGGCTAACGTTTAACGCCGTCGTGTGATCAGAACAGTTAAATCGTCTCGGCGGCGGTCGGGTCGAGTCGAACTCTCCGGGCGGTTTTGGGTCGCTACGGCAAAACGCCGGAGCGACGCCGGTACCGCGCCCGAGAGGCCCCGCCCCCAGAACGGGAGTGGAGGCAACGACTGCGACTGAGACGAGCCGCTCAGAGAATGGATAAACTTCTTCATCACTTCACACGCTGACGACTCGTCTAACATCTTCATCACTTCACACGCTAACGACTCGTCTAACATCTTCATCACTTCACACGCTAACGACTCGTCTAACATCTTCATCACTTCACACGCTAACGACTCGTCTAACATCTTCATCACTTCACACGCTAACGACTCGTCTAACATCTTCATCACTTCACACGCTGACGACTCGTCTAACATCTTCATCACTTCACACGCTGACGACTCGTCTAACATCTTCATCACTTCACACGCTAACGACTCGTCTAACATCTTCATCACTTCACACGCTGACGACTCGTCCAACATCTTCATCACTTCACACGCTAACGACTCGTCTAACATCTTCATCACTTCACACGCTAACGACTCGTCTAACATCTTCATCACTTCACACGCTGACGACTCGTCTTTATACATTTATAGGATTATTATTATCACCCAGGTGTCTGATCAGTGACAGACAGGTGACTTCAGTTTCAGGTGTGATCGGGTGTGATCGGGTGTGATCGGGTGTGAGATAGCAGGTGTGATAGCAGGTGTGATCGGGTGTGAGATAGCAGGTGTGATTGAGTACCTTCAGTAACAGAGGCCACTGGGACGTGTCCAGAGAAGCGACTTTAGACTCCGGCTGGATGAAGAAGTCTCCGCTCTGCTGGATCTCCTGTTAACACAAAACCAACCATCGTCTTCATCTTCATCGTTCAGCGGGATGGAGACACAACAACCAACATCATCTTCTTCATCAACGCCAACAGCATCATCTTCATCACACTCACCCCGACTTCTTCTTCACTGACTTTCTTCACCTTCTTCTTCTTCTTCACCGACGCTGCTGAAACACACACACAGAGACACACACACCGTCAGCTGGAGTAGAAAACACTCTGCAGGTTACCTGACAGTCCATGTTCTATTAGATCACACCGCGAGATATATATATAGATATAGATCTATATCTATATCTCTATATCTATATCTATATATCTATAGATATAGATATCTATATATCTATATCGATATAGATATATCTCTATAGATATATATCTATAGAGATATATCTATATAGATATATATCTATGTCTATAGATATAGATATATCGATATAGATAGATATATAGATAGATATATATCTATATCGATATAGATATAGATAGATATCTATATAGATATATATCTATATCTATAGATATAGATAGATATATCTATATAGATATCTATCTATATCTATAGATATAGATAGATATCTATCTATCGATATAGATATCTATCTATATCTATAGAGATATAGATAGATATCTATCTATCGATATCTATCTATATCTATAGATATATAGATATATATCTATATCTATATACACATACACACTATTAGATCACACCTGTATAAATACATTAAACTCTCTTCTATAATGCTCCAGGTGTGGGTTTATAGCTGGTTGGAGGTGGTTTAGGTGGTGTATAGCTGGTTCAGGTGGTTTATAGCTGGTTGGAGGTGGTTCAGGTGGTGTATAGCTGGTTCAGGTGGTTTATAGCTGGTTGGAGGTGGTTCAGGTGGTGTATAGCTGGTTCAGGTGGTGTATAGCTGGTTCAGGTGGTGTATAGCTGGTTGGAGGTGGTTCAGGTGGTGTATAGCTGGTTCAGGTGGTGTATAGCTGGTTCAGGTGGTGTATAGCTGGTTGGAGGTGGTTCAGGTGGTGTATAGCTGGTTTAGGTGGTGTATAGCTGGTTGGAGGTGGTTCAGGTGGTGTATAGCTGGTTTAGGTGGTGTATAGCTGGTTGGAGGTGGTTCAGGTGGTGTATAGCTGGTTCAGGTGGTGTATAGCTGGTTGGAGGTGGTTCAGGTGGTGTATAGCTGGTTCAGGTGGTGTATAGCTGGTTTAGGTGGTGTATAGCTGGTTGGAGGTGGTTCAGGTGGTGTATAGCTGGTTCAGGT
>CAKAKS010000032.1:32122157-32124657 GCA_916700875.1 Sebastes aleutianus
ACACACACACACACATTATACACACATTATACACATTAATACACACACACACATTAATACATTAGCTGTTGTGTTTTTGAGCTATAAATCCATGTTTGTGTCTGTCTGGGAGGTGTTAGCATGTTAGTGTGTTAGCATGTTAGCGTGTTAGCATGTTAGTATGTTAGCGTGTTAGCATGTTAGTGTGTTAGCATGTTAGCGTGTTAGCATGTTAGTGTGTTAGCATGTTAGTGTGTTAGCATGTTAGCGTGTTAGCATGTTAGTGTGTTAGCATGTTAGCGTGTTAGCATGTTAGTATGTTAGTATGTTAGTATGTTAGCATGTTAGCATGTTAGTGTGTTAGCATGTTAGTGTGTTAGCATGTTAGCGTGTTAGCATGTTAGTATGTTAGCGTGTTAGCATGTTAGCATGTTAGTGTGTTAGCATGTTAGTGTGTTAGCATGTTAGCGTGTTAGCATGTTAGCATGTTAACATGTTAGCATGTTAGTATGTTAGTATGTTAGTATGTTAGCATGTTAGCATGTTAGTGTGTTAGCATGTTAGTGTGTTAGCATGTTAGTGTGTTAGCATGTTAGCATGTTAGTGTGTTAACATGTTAGCATGTTAGTGTGTTAACATGTTAGCATGTTAGTATGTTAGTGTGTTAGCATGTTAGTGTGTTAGCATGTTAGTGTGTTAGCATGTTAGTGTGTTAACATGTTAGCGTGTTAGCATGTTAGTGTGTTAACATGTTAGCATGTTAGTATGTTAGTGTGTTAGCATGTTAGTGTGTTAGCATGTTAGTGTGTTAGCATGTTAGTATGTTAGCGTGTTAGCATGTTAGTGTGTTAGCATGTTAGTGTGTTAGCATGTTAGTATGTTAGCATGTTAGCGTGTTAGCATGTTAGTGTGTTAGCATGTTAGCGTGTTAGCATGTTAGCGTGTTAGCATGTTAGTATGTTAGCGTGTTAGCATGTTAGTGTGTTAGCATGTTAGTGTGTTAGCATGTTAGCGTGTTAGCATGTTAGTGTGTTAGCATGTTAGCGTGTTAGCATGTTAGCGTGTTAGCATGTTAGTATGTTAGCGTGTTAGCATGTTAGTGTGTTAGCATGTTAGTGTGTTAGCATGTTAGCGTGTTAGCATGTTAGTGTGTTAGCATGTTAGTATGTTAGCGTGTTAGCGTGTTAGCATGTTAGTGTGTTAGCATGTTAGTGTGTTAGCATGTTAGCGTGTTAGCATGTTAGTGTGTTAGCATGTTAGCATGTTAACATGTTAGCATGTTAGTATGTTAGTATGTTAGTATGTTAGCATGTTAGCATTTTAGCATGTTAGCGTGTTAGCATGTTAGTGTGTTAACATGTTAGCGTGTTAGCATGTTAGTGTGTTAACATGTTAGCATGTTAGTATGTTAGCATGTTAGCATGTTAGTGTGTTAGCATGTTAGTATGTTAGCATGTTAGTATGTTAGCATGTTAGGGTGTTAACATGTTAGCGTGTTAGTATGTTAGCATGTTAGTATGTTAGCATGTTAGTATGTTAGCATGTTAGGGTGTTAACATGTTAGCATGTTAGTATGTTAGCATGTTAGTATGTTAGCATGTTAGCATGTTAACATGTTAGCGTGTTAGCATGTTAGTATGTTAGTATGTTAGCATGTTAGCATTTTAGCATGTTAGCGTGTTAGCATGTTAGTGTGTTAGCATGTTAGCATGTTAGTGTGTTAGCATGTTAGCATGTTAGTGTGTTAACATGTTAGCATGTTAGTGTGTTAACATGTTAGCATGTTAGTGTGTTAACATGTTAGCATGTTAGTGTGTTAGTGTGTTAGCATGTTAGTGTGTTAACATGTTAGCATGTTAGTGTGTTAGCATGTTAGTATGTTAACATGTTAGCATGTTAGTATGTTAGCATGTTAGTGTGTTAACATGTTAGCATGTTAGTGTGTTAGCATGTTAGCATGTTAGTGTGTTAACATGTTAGCATGTTAGTGTGTTAGCATGTTAGCATGTTAGTGTGTTAACATGTTAGCATGTTAGTGTGTTAACATGTTAGCATGTTAGTGTGTTAACATGTTAGCATGTTAGTGTGTTAACATGTTAGCATGTTAGTATGTTAGCATGTTAGTGTGTTAACATGTTAGCATGTTAGCGTGTTAACATGTTAGCATGTTAGTGTGTTAGCATGTTAGCATGTTAGTGTGTTAGCATGTTAGCGTGTTAGCATGTTAGTGTGTTAGCATGTTAGCATGTTAACATGTTAGCGTGTTAGCATGTTAGTATGTTAGTATGTTAGTATGTTAGCATGTTAGCATTTTAGCATGTTAGCATGTTAGTGTGTTAACATGTTAGCGTGTTAGCATGTTAGTGTGTTAACATGTTAGCATGTTAGTATGTTAGCATGTTAGTATGTTAGCATGTTAGTATGTTAGCATGTTAGGGTGTTAACATGTTAGCGTGTTAGTGTGTTAGCATGTTAGCATGTTAGTGTGTTAGCATGTTAGCATGTTAGTGTGTTAACATGT
>CAKAKS010000032.1:32129657-32146917 GCA_916700875.1 Sebastes aleutianus
GACAGGTGACGGGAACTCAGGTGTGACCGTTAAGAGACGTTTAGATTAAAGATCAAACCTTTCTCCACCTTCAGGGTTCTGGGTTCTGGTCCAGGTTCTGGTTCTGGTCCAGGTTCTGGTTCTGGTCCAGGTTCAGGTTCAGGTTGTCTAGTCTGCTCAATCCATAGAAGCGGAAGCGGAAGCGGAAGCTCGCTGTTAGTGTTTCCGGGTCATGGTGATTAGATGACGTCTCTCTGGATAGTTCTGGTTCTGGTTCTGCTGCTCTCTGATCAATATCACATCACCACCACCCCACCACCACCACCCCACCACCACCCCGCTACCACACTACCACACCACCACCACCACCACACCACCCCGACACGGTGAGTCCCTACCGATTCTTCTTTAATGGACCGTGTTTCTGCTCCTCACACGGTACCGGGTCCGACAGGCTGCTAACACACCGATACTACAGCTAACACACCGATACTACAGCTAACTGCTAACACACCGATACTACAGCTAACAGCTAACACACCGATACTACAGCTAACAGCTAACACACCGATACTACAGCTAACAGCTAACACACCGATACTACAGCTAACAGCTAACACACCGATACTACAGCTAACACACCGATACTACAGCTAACAGCTAACACACCGATACTACAGCTAACAGCTAACACACCGATACTACAGCTAACAGCTAACACACCGATACTACAGCTAACACACCGATACTACAGCTAACAGCTAACACACCGATACTACAGCTAACACACCGATACTACAGCTAACAGCTAACACACCGATACTACAGCTAACAGCTAACACACCGATACTACAGCTAACACACCGATACTACAGCTAACAGCTAACACACCGATACTACAGCTAACAGCTAACACACCGATACTACAGCTAACAGCTAACACACCGATACTACAGCTAACACACCGATACTACAGCTAACACACCGATACTACAGCTAACACACCGATACTACAGCTAACAGCTAACACACCGATACTACAGCTAACAGCTAACACACCGATACTACAGCTAACACACCGATACTACAGCTAACAGCTAACACACCGATACTACAGCTAACAGCTAACACACCGATACTACAGCTAACTGCTAACACACCGATACTACAGCTAACTGCTAACACACCGATACTACAGCTAACACACCGATACTACAGCTAACTGCTAACACACCGATACTACAGCTAACAGCTAACACACCGATACTACAGCTAACACACCGATACTACAGCTAACTGCTAACACACCGATACTACAGCTAACTGCTAACACACCGATACTACAGCTAACTGCTAACACACCGATACTACAGCTAACTGCTAACACACCGATACTACAGCTAACACACCGATACTACAGCTAACACACCGATACTACAGCTAACTGCTAACACACCGATACTACAGCTAACAGCTAACACACCGATACTACAGCTAACTGCTAACACACCGATACTACAGCTAACTGCTAACACACCGATACTACAGCTAACTGCTAACACACCGATACTACAGCTAACTGCTAACACACCGATACTACAGCTAACTGCTAACACACCGATACTACAGCTAACACACCGATACTACAGCTAACACACCGATACTACAGCTAACTGCTAACACACCGATACTACAGCTAACAGCTAACACACCGATACTACAGCTAACACACCGATACTACAGCTAACTGCTAACACACCGATACTACAGCTAACTGCTAACACACCGATACTACAGCTAACTGCTAACACACCGATACTACAGCTAACTGCTAACACACCGATACTACAGCTAACTGCTAACACACCGATACTACAGCTAACAGCTAACACACCGATACTACAGCTAACAGCTAACACACCGATACTACAGCTAACTGCTAACACACCGATACTACAGCTAACTGCTAACACACCGATACTACAGCTAACAGCTAACACACCGATACTACAGCTAACAGCTAACACACCGATACTACAGCTAACTGCTAACACACCGATACTACAGCTAACAGCTAACACACCGATACTACAGCTAACAGCTAACACACCGATACTACAGCTAACTGCTAACACACCGATACTACAGCTAACAGCTAACACACCGATACTACAGCTAACACACCGATACTACAGCTAACAGCTAACACACCGATACTACAGCTAACAGCTAACACACCGATACTACAGCTAACACACCGATACTACAGCTAACAGCTAACACACCGATACTACAGCTAACAGCTAACACACCGATACTACAGCTAACACACCGATACTACAGCTAACAGCTAACACACCGATACTACAGCTAACACACCGATACTACAGCTAACAGCTAACAGCTAACACACCGATATTACAGCTAACTGCTAACAGCTAACAGCTAACACACCGATATTACAGCTAACTGCTAACAGCTAACACACAGCTAACAGCTAACACACAGCTAACACACAGCTAACAGCTAACACACAGCTAACACACAGCTAACAGCTAACACACAGCTAACACACAGCTAACAGCTAACACACAGCTAACACACAGCTAACACACAGCTAACAGCTAACACACAGCTAACACACAGCTAACACACAGCTAACAGCTAACACACAGCTAACACACAGCTAACAGCTAACACACAGCTAACACACAGCTAACAGCTAACACACAGCTAACACACAGCTAACACACAGCTAACACACAGCTAACAGCTAACACACAGCTAACACACAGCTAACAGCTAACACACAG
This sequence comes from Sebastes aleutianus, assembly GCA_916700875.1. NCBI lineage: Eukaryota > Metazoa > Chordata > Actinopteri > Perciformes > Sebastidae > Sebastes > Sebastes aleutianus. The sequence continues at coordinate 32,132,450 of CAKAKS010000032.1, forward strand.
CTAACAGCTAACACACAGCTAACACACAGCTAACACACAGCTAACAGCTAACACACAGCTAACAGCTAACACACAGCTAACAGCTAACACACAGCTAACAGCTAACACACAGCTAACAGCTAACACACAGCTAACTGCTAACACACAGCTAACTGCTAACGGCTACTAACACTGCTACCTGCTAACTGCTAATGTTAGCACCGAGATGTAAACAGCTGTCATGTTGGTGGTTTACCGCTGATAAACTGATAGAATGATCGATCAGGGGGAGTATTGATCTGATGACAAACAGGATTGTGTTTTAAATGACTGAAACTAAACATCTGGCTACATCTGTCAACTATCTGAGATCAATAACTAGTTTCATCAGGCAGACTGATTTTATATGTATATATTTATATATATATAAACTGGAAAAACAAGTTATTAACTTGTGTTTGGTGGATTATTTCTCTGTTGTTCCAATGCTAATGGTGATGCTAATGCTAATGGTCATTGTATTCTACATGGTTGAAAGCCTGTTTATTGACCTTCACAATGATGTCACACTTGTAAGGATCATGTATTTGTGTGATGAGCAGCACAGCTGATGATGTGTGGAGCCCCGGTGCCGATGGTAAACAGTGTATTCTCCTGTTGGTGTTGACTCTTGTTGTGAGTTGTTTGGTGGATGATTGAACTCTCTATCAGTAACAAGGAACAAACAAGACATATTGATTGATTGAATCCACCGTCAGGAGCCTCAGTAGAGGTGGAAGATCCATACGCAGCCACAACAGCCTGGCACCTCCTCCTCATGCTGGTCACCAACCTGGTCACACGTTGCTGTGGGATGGCGTTCCATTCCTCAACCAGGATTGGTTGCAGGTCAGCCAGCGTGGTTGTGTTGGTCACTCTAACACGTACAGCACGCCCAAGCTGATCCTACAAGTGTTGAATTGGGTTGAGGTGTGGACTCTTGGCAGGCCGTTCCATTCTCTCTACTCCCACATTGTGGAGGTAGTCTGTGATAACCCTGGCTCTGTGGGGGGGGGCGTTGTTTCTTGGAGGATGAAGTTAGGTGCCAGATTGTGGAGATATGGGATCACCACTGGCTGCAGAATCTCATCCTGATATCTCCCTGCATTGAGATGGCCTTCAATGATGACAAGCCTTGTTTTGCCAGTGAGGGAGATGCCCCCCCCCACACCATGACACTGCCCCCACCAAAAGCTGTTACTCCATCGGTTCAACAATCAGCATAGCGTTCTCCACGTCGTCTCCATACTTTGACCTGCCATCCAACTTTAACAGACAGAACCTGGACTCATCACTGAACATGACATTCCCCCACATGTTCAGGTTCCATTGTCTGTGTTGGAGACACCAGCGCCAACGGGCCTGACGGTGAAGGGCAGTCATTGCAGGCTTCCTGGTAGCCTTATGAGAATACACTGTTTACCATCGGCAGAGCATTTTGGAACATTGTTCTTGGGCGCTACCCACATCATCAGCTGTGCTGCTCATCCCACAAATACATGATCCTTACAAGTGTGACATCATTGTGAAGGTAAATAAACAGGCTTTCAACCATGTAGAATACAATGACCATTAGCATTAGCATCACCATTAGCATTGGAACAACAGAGAAATAATCCACCAAACACAAGTTTAACTACTTTGTTTTTCCAGTGTATATATATATACAGTATATATACAGTATATATATATACATATATATATATGTATATGTATATATATGTATATATATATATATATATATATAATGTGTATATGTGTATATATGTATATATACTGTATATATACTGTATATATATAGTATATATACAGTATACTGTATATATAGTATATATATACAGTAGTATATATATATACAGTATATATACAGTATATATACTGTATATATATACAGTATATATATATATACACTGTGTGTACAGTATGTGTGTACAGTATGTGTGTGTACAGTATGTGTGTGTACTGTGTGTACAGTATGTGTGTGTACTGTGTGTACAGTATGTGTGTGTACAGTATGTGTGTACTGTGTGTACAGTATGTGTGTGTACTGTGTACAGTATGTGTGTGTACAGTATGTGTGTGTACAGTATGTGTGTGTACAGTATGTGTGTGTACAGTATGTGTGTGTACAGTATGTGTGTGTACAGTATGTGTGTGTACAGTATGTGTGTGTACTGCTTATCTTCTCGATATCTGAAACTAATCTTTATATTTTCCATGAATCATGTAAATATAATAAAAACCAACAGAAAATCATCACCAGTGATTCTACTGCAGAAATGATTGTTCAAATCATTGTTTCTATAATCCATAATAATAATAATAAACCAAAGAAACATGGGGTCTTTCCCATTAGTGCTTTTATACGGCTTGACTCCTCTCCTCGACTCCTCTCCTCGCGTCTTAGTCCCGCCCATGGGAGATGCGAGCGGAGGAGGCGAGGAAAAGACTCGAGGAGAGAGGAAACGAGGAAATGTGTTTTTAGAGACATGAGACGTCGTTTCCTCTGAAGCGTCACGTGAAGCGACGTCCGTTTCTGATGACAGCAGCAGCTGATCACATCTGGATCAGCTGTCAGTCGGCTTCAACAGCTGTTGTATGTCTGAACTGATCTAATTCTAATAAAGAAACAGTTATCAGTGGTAGAGTAGCAGTGTTTTCTCTCTGTAGCCTGTTACCTGTTTAACAATCACCTGCACATGAATAACAGCTGCAGTCTGTATCTCTACTGTGGACTGAGTCCTGCTTAGAGGACCAGGAACCATCTCTACTGTGGACTGAGTCCTGCTTAGAGGACCAGGAACCATCTCTACTGTGGACTGAGTCCTGCTTAGAGGACCAGGAACCATCTCTACTGGCACAATATCTTTATATTATGTATTCATTATTAGCATTTGTAGTTATTGATAGTTATTTATTAGGTTGAATGTTTCAGGGAAAATGTAAATGATGTAACTCATATCAAACCCGACGCTCAGGAATTATCAGCCTCATGTGACTGAATGGAAATGAGGATAAATGACGTAAAAGGTGTAAAAGACAAACTCTCTTTCTCTCTCTGACTTTAACTGGATACTTAATAAAAGTTAATGAGGGGAAAAAACAGATGATCAAAAGAAAACTCTTTCTAATAAATGAAAAAAGTTATTTTAAGTCTGTTCGTTGTCAGGTTTTATAAACCCCTCTCAGTGTCAGACTCCTTCAGAGTCAGACTCCTTCAGTGTCAGACTCCTTCAGAGTCAGACTCCTTCAGTGTCAGACTCCTTCAGTGTCAGACTCCTTCAGTGTCAGACTCCTTCAGAGTCAGACTCCTTCAGTGACGGTGTGTGAAGCAGAGCTCCTGCAGGTCCTTCTGCTGCTGGAACACTTCACCATCAACATGGTCCGTCTGCTGTTCACTCCTACAGTTAACACAGATTATAACTAGATGGTGAATCAGAAGACAACTAAACTATAAATCGTTTAATCTGTGATCTGTCTTCACTCTGGTATAAAACTCCAGTGATGTTGATGTATCAGATCAAACCGATCAGCAGCAGCGTCCAATCAATAACTGATATCCAATAAGGGGGCGTGTCGGTCGGTAAAAAACATCCGTGGAGGAGACACTGGAGGATACACTGGTGTATCCTCGCTCATGGCTCCTCCAGCAAGCCTCCTCGCTCCTCGCTCCTCGCTCCTCGCTCCTCGCTCCTCGCTCCTCGATGCACATTTTATGAATTGGGACGTCCTTCAAGATGGAGGACTGAGATCGATTTCCGGGTCACAGCCGGAGGAGCGAGGAGAAGAGGAGGCGAAAAATGCTGAAATGAGAAGCACCTATGGACGCCTCCTGTCAGCTGACCTCACCAACACACAGCCACATACACAGAGTACACATACAGAGTAAAAGTACACAGAGCACAAACACACAGAGTAAAAGTACACAGTGAAATACATTAAAGTTTCAAACTGAGATCCTGCAGGAGGAGTGAAACTCTTCCTCCTCCTCTTCATCACTCAGTGAAACATGAAACACATGTTGACATCATTCAGAATGACGTCATCATCTCCGACGTCATCATCTCTGACGTCACCATCTCTGACGTCATCATCTCTGACGTCATCATCTCTGACGTCACCTTCTCTGACGTCACCTTCTCTGATGTCATCATCTCTGACGTCATCATCTCTGAAGTCACCTTCTCTGACGTCATCATCTCTGACGTCATCATCTCTGACGTCACCATCTCTGACGTCATCATCTCTGAAGTCACCTTCTCTGACGTCATCATCTCTGAAGTCACCTTCTCTGACGTCATCATCTCTGAAGTCACCTTCTCTGACGTCACCATCTCTGATGTCATCATCTCTGACGTCATCATCTCTGAAGTCACCTTCTCTGACGTCATCTCTGACGTCACCTTCTCTGACGTCACCATCTCTGATGTCATCATCTCTGACGTCATCATCTCTGACGTCACCATCTCTGACGTCACCATCTCTGACGTCATCATCTCTGACGTCATCATCTCTGACGTCACCATCTCTGACGTCACCATCTCTGACGTCATCATCTCTGACGTCACCATCTCTGAAGTCACCATCTCTGACGTCATCATCTCTGACGTCATCATCTCTGAAGTCACCTTCTCTGACGTCATCATCTCATACGTCACCTTCTCTGACATCATCACCTCTGACGTCATCATCTCTGACGTCATCATTTCTGAAGTCACCTTCTCTGACGTCAGAGATTGTGACGTCAGAGAAGGTGACTTCAGAGGTGATGACGTCATCACAGTAAACGTCCAGTATTCAGAGACAGTGACGGTAGTCTGTTCATCCAGCAGCTGACCTCAGACCAGTTCGATTTGGTTACTTGGAAACTATGATGAGCTCACAGCGAGCTCACTGAACCCATGGTGACATTATACTTCCTGTATATATCCCCCAAAGCATGATGGGAACTGATGATCCTGAATGAAACCATGATGTCATTTACACACGTGGGCAAAATTGTTGGTACTCTTCCGTTAAAGAAAGAAAACCCCACAATGGTCACTGAAATAACTTGAAACTGACAAAAGTAATAATAAATAAAAATTCACTGAAAATGAACTAATGAAAATCAGATATTGTTTTTGAATTGTGGTTCAACAGAATCATTTAAAAAACAAACTAATGAAACTGGCCTGGACAAAAATGATGGTACCCCTAGAAAAGATGTAAAATAATGTGACCATAGGGACATATTAAACTAAGGTGTGTCCTGTAAATAGCATCACAGGTATCTTCAAACTTGTAATCAGTCAGTCTGCCTATATAAAGGGTGAAAAGTAGTCACTGTGCTGTTTGGTGTCATGGTGTGTACCACACTGAACATGGACCACAGAAAGCTAAGGAGAGAGTTGTCTCAGGAGATTAGAAAGAACATTATAGACCTTCATGTTAAAGGTAAAGGCTATAAGACCATCTCCAAGCAGCTTGATGTTCCTGTGACTACAGCTGCACATATTATTCAGAAGTTTAAGGTCCACGGGACTGTAGCCAACCTCCCTGGACGTGGCCGCAAGAGGAACATTGATGACAAATTGAAGAGACGGATAATACGAATGGTAACCAAAGACCCCAGAACAACTTCCAAAGAGATTAGAGGTGAACTCCAAGGTCAAGGTACATCAGTGTCAGATCGCACCATCCGTCACTGTTTGAGCCAAAGTGGACTTAATGGAAGACGACCCAGGAGGACACCAAATCATAAAAAAGCGAGACTGGAATTTTCCAAAATGCATACTGACAAGCCACAAAGCTTCTGGGAGAATGTCCTTTGGACAGATGAGACAATACTGGAGCTTTTTGGCAAGTCACATCAGCTCTATGTTCACAGACGAAGAGATGAAGCATCCAAAGAAAAGAACACTGTACCTAATGTGAAACATGGAGGAGGCTCGGTTATGTTCTGGGGCTGCTTTGTTGCATCTGGCACAGGGTGTCTTGAATATGTGCAGGGTACAATGAAATCTCAAGACTATCAAGGCATTCTGGAGTGAAATGTGCTGCCCAGTGTCAGAAAGCTTGGTCTCAGTTGCAGGTCATGGGTCCTCAAACAGGATAATGACCCAAAACACAGCTAAAAACACCCAAGAATGGCTAAGAACTAAACATTGGACTGTTATGAAGTGGCCTTCTATGAACCCTGATCTAAATCCTATTGAACATCTGTGGAAGGAGCTGAAACATGCAATCTGGAGAAGGCACCCTTCAAACCTGAGACAGCTGGAGCAGTTTGCTCACGAGGAGTGGGCCAACATACCTGTCAACAGGTGCAGAAGTCTCATTGAGAGTTACAGAAATCACTTGATTGCAGTGATTGCCTCAAAAGGTTGTGCAACAAAATATTAAGTTAATGTTACCATCATTTTTGTCCAGGCCAGTTTCATTAGTTTGTTTTTTAAAATGATTCTGTTGAACCATAATTCAAAAACAATATCTGATTTTCATTAGTTAATTTTCAGTGAATTTTTATTTATTATTACTTTTGTCAGTTTCAAGTTATTTCAGTGACCATTGTGGGTTTTTCTCTCTTTAACGGAAGGGTACCAACAATTTTGTCCACGTGTGTAGATGGTTTTAATGGCTCATATCACCGCCGGTACCAGCTGCAGAGAGCTGGTCGTCATAGCAACGCTGCCGTGACATCATCTTCAACGTGACACAAACGCAGTGTGTTCTCTCGCTGGATCCTTTCATCGCCAACCAAGGTCAACGGCGGCACGGTCGCTTGTTACTGACAGCGGTTTGGCTGTTTAAAGATGGCGGCTTTGTGGAAGGATGGACGCTTCTCTTTGACCAGTCAGTGGTCGGCAGTGTTTTCGCTCCGCCTTCTAATGTCGGCTCAGCTTGCTGGGAACCTGTACTGAGGTGGTACTAGGTTCAGTCCGGTACCCGTGCCGTGCCGAGCCGTGCCGTGCAGTTATGTAAAAGTTGGCAACAAATTAATCTCCGACAGCAGAAGCTAATTCTTCATTTTAAATTCACGCCACGTCTCAGGAAGCAGCGCGCTACAGACAACAACGGTCGCCATCGTTTACCTGAAGCATCAGTCCCGTTGCCATAGTTACCTGCAGGGAGCAGAGGTTGACCCGATCACTCGTCGTGTCCCTAAACGTGTCGTGTTGTGTTCAAAGACCTCTGTGACTGTAGAGCTTGTTGATTTGTTGACGTTTCTTCTTCTCTCCTCTGTACAGGAAGTGAGTGGCTGTGTGCTGCGACCTCCACCTGTCAGCTGACCTGCTGACTCACTGAGCGCGCTCAGTAGGGGGGTTCCCCTCCCCACACACACACACACACACACTGTTTTAACACACACACGGTAAGAGTTCACATCCTGTTGTTGATTAGAGGTGTGAATGATGTCATAACCTGGTGGACCTGATCTGGTCTCTGAGGGTCCATGTAGCCCAGGATGCAGGGTGACATCACTGAAGCTGTCCAATCAGTGGCAGTCCTTCATGTGACATCACTGAAGCTGTCCAATCAGTGGCAGTCCTTCATGTGACATCACTGAAGCTGTCCAATCAGTGTCAGTCCTTCATGTGACATGTGTGTTTCAGGATTCGTTGGGACCGCCATCATGGTGTTAGCCGACCTGGGGAGGAAGATCACCTCGGCGCTGAGGTCCCTCAGCAACGCCACCATCATCAATGAAGAGGTAACGGGACGCCACCGGAACCACGTCTTCTTCATGTTGTTTATTAATGTAGATAATCAGTAAGTTTCATCTGATCTGGTCCTGCTGAGTCCACGTGGATCAGAGGCCTCTTCCGAGGACCTGGTCTTAGTCCAGAGGACCTGGTCTTAGTCCAGAGGACCTGGGTCCTCAGACCTGATCCGGCTGTCTGTGTTCCAGGTGCTGAACGCCATGCTGAAGGAGGTGTGTGCTGCTCTGCTGGAGGCCGACGTCAACATCAAACTGGTCAAACAGCTGAGAGAGAACGTCAAGTGAGTATCAACCCCCCTAGGAGTCCTGATCCAGGATCTAAACCTGGTCCAGTGGTTGAACTGTGTGCTCTCTGCAGGGCTGCCATAGATCTGGAGGAGATGGCTTCAGGTCTGAACAAGAGGAGGATGATCCAGCACGCCGTGTTCAAGGAGCTCGTCAAGGTCAGACCATCAGGCCCTTCCCTTCACCACTAGTGGTTGCCAGTTGGTTGGTCAACCTGGAGACGGACTCAGACAGAAGGTCCTGAACCTCCTGATAGACTGATAGTCATTCTGCAACATGCAGCGATACGTTAGCTATAGAGGTTAGGGTTAGTCCAGATTCATGGAACGTAATCTACGCTAATCTGAGGATGTGGCTAACCAGGTTTAGCTAACGGTTAGCTTGTCGTCTAAGTGGTGGTGTAGTACGTCTACCTGCTGGTGTTCCAGTGGTGTAGTACGTCTACCTGCTGATGTTCCAGTGGTGTAGTACGTCTACCTGCTGATGTTCCAGTGGTGTAGTACGTCTACCTGCTGATGTTCCAGTGGTGTAGTACGTCTACCTGCTGATGTTCCAGTGGTGTAGTATGTCTACCTGCTGATGTTCCAGTGGTGTAGTACGTCTACCTGCTGATGTTCCAGTGGTGTAGTACGTCTACCTGCTGGTGTTCCAGTGGTGTGTATAATGTGTGTATAATGTGTGTATAATGTGTGTATCTCCAGCTGGTGGACCCCGGTGTGAAGGCCTGGACTCCCACGAAAGGAAAAAACAACGTCATCATGTTTGTTGGTCTGCAGGGCAGCGGGAAAACTACCACCTGCTCCAAGGTGACCTCACACACCTGAGACACCTGTCTGTTGTCTCACTGACTTTTCTGTCTGTTGTCTCACTGACTTTCCTGTCTGTTGTCTCTGTCTGTTGTCTCACAGCTGGCCTACTACTACCAGAGGAAAGGCTGGAAGACCTGCCTGATCTGTGCCGACACCTTCAGAGCTGGTAAGCAACACTTCAACTCCTCTCAGTGGCCTCGCTTCACTCTTCAGTCTTTTATTAACAGTTTCCTCCTCTCGTCCGTCAGGTGCCTTCGATCAGCTGAAACAGAACGCCACCAAAGCCAGAATCCCTTTCTACGGCAGGTGAGTCCGCCAGGTGGCGCCCGCCGCCGTCTTCTGCCTGTTAGCGCTGTCTTAGCCACCGTCTGCTGCCCGTTAGCGCCGTGCGTCTCACCCGTGCGTTGTGTTCAGTTACACAGAGATGGACCCGGTGGTGATCGCCGCCGAGGGCGTCGAGAAGTTCAAAGCAGAGAACTTTGAGATCATCATCGTGGACACGAGCGGACGACACAAACAGGAAGACTCGCTGTTTGAGGAGATGCTGCAAGTCTCCAACGCTGTGGTGAGTACCTGAACGCACCGCCAGTACCCAGTGAAGCAGGACGCCAGTGAACGCACCACCGCGAGCACGTGGTCTGTGGTGGGTACCTGGGACCGTCTCAGATGTTTCTCTCTACCTGTGTTTCCATAGCAACCAGACAACATCGTGTACGTGATGGACGCGTCAATCGGTCAGGCCTGTGAGTCTCAGGCGAAGGCCTTCAAAGACAAAGTGGACGTGGCGTCGGTGATCGTCACCAAACTGGACGGGCACGCCAAAGGTGGAGGAGCTCTGAGCGCGTAAGACCATGATGTCTCAGCACTGTGTGATGTCACACTGACCGTTTACTGTCAGGGTAGCACTGACCTTCTTCTTCTTCTGCTGTTTCCTGTCAGTGTGGCGGCCACCAGGAGTCCCATCATCTTCATCGGAACAGGAGAACACATCGACGACTTCGAGCCATTTAAGACTCAGCCGTTCATCAGCAAACTGCTCGGTGATTACAATGTTCCTACAACTTTCCTACAACGTTAATTAACTCCACGTTGTCTTGAGTGTTTCCATGGAAACCTTCAGTAACTCCTCCTCTTCCTGTCAGGGATGGGAGACATCGAGGGTTTGATCGACAGAGTGAACGAACTGAAACTGGATGACAACGAGGAGCTGATCGACAAACTGAAACACGGTGAGAAAATACACTTCACATCCTTTTACTCACCTGAGAATAACACTTCACTTCCTTTACTCACCTGAGATGACACTTCAATTCCTTTACTCACCTGAGACGACACTTAACATCCCTTTACTCACCTGAGACGACTCTTCACATCCTTTACTCACCTGAAACGACTCTTCACATCCTTTACTCACCTGAGACGACTCTTCACATCCTTTACTCACCTGAAACGACTCTTCACATCCTTTACTCACCTGAGACGACTCTTCACATCCTTTACTCACCTGAGACGACACTTCACTTCCTTTACTCACCTGAGAATAACACTTCACATCCTTTACTCACCTGAGACAACACTTCACTTCCTTTACTCACCTGAGACGACAATTCACATTCTTTACTCACCTGAGACAACACTTCACATCCTTTTACTCACCTGAGACAACACTTCACATCCTTTACTCACCTGAGACAACACTTCACATCCTTTACTCACCTGAGACGACACTTAACATCCTTTACTCACCTGAGACAACGCTTCACTTCCTTTACTCACCTGAGATGACACTTCACTTCCTTTACTCACCTGAGACGACACTTCACTTCCTTTACTCACCTGAGAATAACACTTCACATCCTTTACTCACCTGAGACAACACTTCACTTCCTTTACTCACCTGAGACGACAATTCACATTCTTTACTCACCTGAGACAACGCTTCACTTCCTTTACTCACCTGAGATGACACTTCACTTCCTTTACTCACCTGAGACGACACTTCACTTCCTTTACTCACCTGAGAATAACACTTCACATCCTTTACTCACCTGAGACAACACTTCACTTCCTTTACTCACCTGAGACAACACTTCACATCCTTTTACTCACCTGAGACAACACTTCACATCCTTTACTCACCTGAGACAACACTTCACATCCTTTACTCACCTGAGACGACACTTAACATCCTTTACTCACCTGAGACAACGCTTCACTTCCTTTACTCACCTGAGATGACACTTCACTTCCTTTACTCACCTGAGACAGTGTGTATTATGGTATGATGCTGACCTGTGACCTTTGACCTGCAGGTCAGTTCACCCTCAGAGACATGTACGAGCAGTTCCAGAACATCATGAAGATGGGACCCTTCGGACAGATCATGGTAAACACTCACCTGTCTCTCCGTGATGCGTTCAGGGTCAGGGTTAGTAAATGTGGTCCACTGTGCTGACTGTCTCTCTCCGTGATGCGTTCAGGGGATGATTCCAGGGTTCGGTACAGACTTCATGAGTAAAGGAAATGAACAGGAGTCCATGGCCCGCCTGAAGAAGCTGATGACCATCATGGACAGCATGAACGACCAGGGTAACACATCCTATTACTCTACTGGTTCTACTGGTTCTACTGGTTCTACTGGTTCAGCATGAACGACCAGGGTAACACATCCTATTACTCTACTGGTTCTACTGGTTCTACTGGTTCTACTGGTTCAGCATGAACGACCAGGGTAACACATCCTATTACTCTACTGGTTCTACTGGTTCTACTGGTTCAGCATGAACGACCAGGGTAACACATCCTATTACTCTACTGGTTCTACTGGTTCTACTGGTTCAGCATGAACGACCAGGGTAACACATCCTATTACTCTACTGGTTCTACTGGTTCTACTGGTTCTACTGGTTCAGCATGAACGACCAGGGTAACACATCCTATTACTCTACTGGTTCTACTGGTTCTACTGGTTCAGCATGAACGACCAGGGTAACACATCCTATTACTCTACTGGTTCTACTGGTTCTACTGGTTCAGCATGAACGACCAGGGTAACACATCCTATTACTCTACTGGTTCTACTGGTTCTACTGGTTCTACTGGTTCAGCATGAACGACCAGGGTAACACATCCTATTACTCTACTGGTTCTACTGGTTCTACTGGTTCAGCATGAACGACCAGGGTAACACATCCTATTACTCTACTGGTTCTACTGGTTCAGCATGAACGACCAGGGTAACGCATACTAATACTCTACTGGTTCTACTGGTTCTACTGGTTCAGTATGAACGACCAGGGTAACGCATACTAATACTAATACTCTACTGGTTCTACTGGTTCTACTGGTTCAGTATGAACGACCAGGGTAACGCATACTAATACTAATACTCTACTGGTTCTACTGGTTCTACTGGTTCAGTATGAACGACCAGGGTAACGCATACTAATACTATTACTTTACTGGTTCTACTGGTTCTACTGGTTCAGCATGAACGACCAGGGTAACGCATACTAATACTCTACTGGTTCTACTGGTTCTACTGGTTCAGTATGAACGACCAGGGTAACGCATACTAATACTAATACTCTACTGGTTCTACTGGTTCTACTGGTTCAGCATGAACGACCAGGGTAACGCATACTAATACTCTACTGGTTCTACTGGTTCTACTGGTTCAGTATGAACGACCAGGGTAACGCATACTAATACTAATACTCTACTGGTTCTACTGGTTCTACTGGTTCAGTATGAACGACCAGGGTAACGCATACTAATACTATTACTCTACTGGTTCTACTGGTTCTACTGGTTCAGTATGAACGACCAGGGTAACGCATACTAATACTAATACTCTACTGGTTCTACTGGTTCTACTGGTTCAGTATGAACGACCAGGGTAACGCATACTAATACTATTACTTTACTGGTTCTACTGGTTCTACTGGTTCAGCATGAACGACCAGGGTAACGCATACTAATACTAATACTCTACTGGTTCTACTGGTTCTACTGGTTCAGTATGAACGACCAGGGTAACGCATACTAATACTAATACTCTACTGGTTCTACTGGTTCTACTGGTTCAGCATGAACGACCAGGGTAACGCATACTAATACTAATACTCTACTGGTTCTACTGGTTCTACTGGTTCAGTATGAACGACCAGGGTAACGCATACTAATACTATTACTTTACTGGTTCTACTGGTTCTACTGGTTCAGCATGAACGACCAGGGTAACACATCCTATTACTCTACTGGTTCTACTGGTTCAGCATGAACGACCAGGGTAACGCATACTAATACTCTACTGGTTCTACTGGTTCTACTGGTTCAGTATGAACGACCAGGGTAACGCATACTAATACTCTACTGGTTCTACTGGTTCTACTGGTTCAGTATGAACGACCAGGGTAACGCATACTAATACTAATACTCTACTGGTTCTACTGGTTCTACTGGTTCAGCATGAACGACCAGGGTAACCCATACCCGTACCAAGTACTGATGATGCTCTACTGGTTCTACTGGTTCAACTGGTCTACTGGTCTACTGGTTCTAGTGGTCTACTGGTTTTACTGGTTTTACTGGTTCTACTGGTTCAACTGGTCTACTGGTTCTAGTGGTCTCCGTCTGTCTCTTCAGAACTGGACAGTAAAGACGGAGCGAAGCTGTTCAGTAAGCAGCCCAACAGGATCCAGAGAGTCGCTCGGGGGTCCGGAGTCGCCACCAGAGACGTCCAGGAGCTGCTGACCCAGTACACCAAGTTCGCCCAGATGGTCAAGAAGATGGGGGGCATCAAGGGACTCTTTAAAGGTAGAGACAGAGGGGGGACTGTGGAGGACGGTGGAGGACTGTGGAGGACGGTGGGGGATGGTGGGGGATGGTGGAGGACGGTGGGGGATTTTGGGGGACGGTGGAGGACGGTGGAGGACGGTGGAGGACGGTGGAGGACGGTGGAGGACTTTCGGGGACGGTGGAGGACTGTTGGGGACTTTGGGGGACTGTGGAGGACTGAGGGGGACTGTGGAGGACGGTGGGGGACTGTGAGGAGGTGGGGGACTTTGGAGGACGGTGGGGGACTGTGGAGGACTGTGTGGGACGGTGGGGGACTTTGGAGGACGGTGGGGGACTTTGGAGGACGGTGGGGGACTGTGGAGGACGGTGGGGGACTGATTAGTCCGGGGTTTGAACCGGTGTGTGATGTGTTTTGTTTCTTCCAGGTGGAGACATGTCCAAGAACGTGAACCCGTCTCAGATGGCTAAACTGAACCAGCAGATGGCCAAAATGATGGACCCCCGAGTCCTGCACCACATGGGTGAGGCATGGTCTACCTGTTACCTGGTCTACCTGTTACCTGGTCTACCTGTTACCTGGTCTACCTGTTACCTGGTCTACCTGTTACCTGGTCTACCTGTTACCTGGTCTACCTGTTACCTGGTCTACCTGTTACCTGGTCTACCTGTTACCTGGTTTACCTGTTACCTGGTCTACCTGTTACCTGGTCTACCTGTTACCTGGTCTACCTGTTACCTGGTCTACCTGTTAACTGAGAGCAGGAAGTTTAATAATATAAAATATAAATAAATGGAGCCGGACAGATGTCTTAAAGCTGATGAATTAACGAGCTTCATTATTAACGAGCCTCATC
>CAKAKS010000032.1:32147017-32189517 GCA_916700875.1 Sebastes aleutianus
TCAGTAACGAGTCAGTAACTAGTCAGTAAACCAGTCAGTAACTAGTCAGTAACTAGTCAGTAAACCAGTCAGTAACTAGTCAGTAAACCAGTCAGTAACGAGTCAGTAAACCAGTCAGTAAACCAGTCAGTAACCAGTCAGTAACCAGTCAGTAAACCAGTCAGTAACGAGTCAGTAAACCAGTCAGTAACCAGTCAGTAACCAGTCAGTAAACCAGTCAGTAAACCAGTCAGTAACCTGTAAGTAAACCAGTCAGTAACCAGTCAGTAAACCAGTCAGTAACCTGTCAGTAAACCAGTCAGTAACTAGTCAGTAAACCAGTCAGTAAACAAGTCAGTAACCAGTCAGTAACTAGTAAGTAAACCAGTCAGTAAACAAGTCAGTAACTAGTCAGTAACTAGTCAGTAAACCAGTCAGTAACCAGTCAGTAACTAGTCAGTAAACCAGTCAGTAACCAGTCAGTAACTAGTCAGTAAACCAGTCAGTAAACCAGTCAGTAACCTGTCAGTAAACCAGTCAGTAACTAGTCAGTAAACCAGTCAGTAAACCAGTCAGTAACCTGTCAGTAAACCAGTCAGTAACTAGTCAGTAAACCAGTCAGTAACTCAGTCAGTAAACTAGTCAGTAACTAGTCAGTAAACCAGTCAGTAAACCAGTCAGTAACTAGTCAGTAAACCAGTCAGTAACTAGTCAGTAAACCAGTCAGTAAACTAGTCAGTAACTAGTCAGTAAACCAGTCAGTAAACCAGTCAGTAACTAGTCAGTAAACCAGTCAGTAACTAGTCAGTAACTAGTCAGTAACTAGTCAGTAAACCAGTCAGTAACTAGTCAGTAACTAGTCAGTAAACCAGTCAGTAACTAGTCAGTAAACCAGTCAGTAACTCGTCAGTAACTAGTCAGTAACTAGTCAGTAACCAGTCAGTAACTAGTCAGTAACTAGTCAGTAACCAGTCAGTAACTCGTCAGTAACTAGTCAGTAACTAGTCAGTAACTCGTCAGTAACTAGTCAGTAACTAGTCAGTAACCAGTCAGTAACTAGTCAGTAACCAGTCAGTAACTAGTCAGTAACTAGTCAGTAACTCGTCAGTAACTAGTCAGTAACTAGTCAGTAACCAGTCAGTAACTAGTCAGTAACTAGTCAGTAACTAGTCAGTAAACCAGTCAGTAACTAGTCAGTACCTTCTGTTTGAAGGGCCAGGGCAACAGGGCGTCGTACTCGCCCCTCATCACCACGAAAAACAGTGACAGGTGCGTCCCCTTTCCCATGCCATCTCCGTTTAGGTAGACGCGGGCGCACATCTTGTACCCGAAGTATCCGGTGTAAAACGGCTGTGAGTAGAGCGACAGTGTCTTCGCCGCCACCGCTTCCTGTTTCCGTCTCTTGTAGTCACGGATCTTCCAAATTAGAGTCCCGTTGTAACTCGCCGTCTCTAGCACCTGGAACCGCAGGTCCATGTCGGCCAATCGGATCTCGTGGACACTCAGCATGTCGTCATGTCTATTCAGCTGAGTCTCCAGGGATGCTGCAGAGATCAATATACATTATTCCCCAGTCCCTAGACCACTACAACAAGTCCCTAGACCTCTACAACAAGTCCCTAGACCTCTACAACAAGTCCCTAGACCCCTACAACAAGTCCCTAGACCTCTACAACAAGTCCCTAGACCTCTACAACAAGTCCCTAGACCTCTACAACTTGTCCTTAGACCTCTACAACAAGTCCCTAGACCCCTACAACAAGTCCCTAGACCTCTACAACAAGACCCTAGACCTCTACAACAAGTCCCTAGACCCCTACAAGTCCCTAGACCACTACAACAAGTCCCTAGACCTCTATAACAAGTCCCAAGATCCCTACAACAAGTCCCTAGACCACTACAACAAGTCCTAGACCCCTACAACAAGTCCCTAGACCTCTACAACTGGTCCCTAGACCCCTACAACAAGTCCCTAGACCCATACAACAAGTCCCTAGACCTCTACAACAAGACCCTAGACCCCTACAACAAGTCCCTAGACCTCTACAACTAGTCCCCAGACCTCTACAACTAGTCCCTAGACCTCTACAACAAGTCCTCAGACCTCTACAACTAATCCCTAGACCTCTACAACTAGTCCCCAGACCTCTACAACTAGTCCCCAGACCTCTATAACTAGTCCCCAGACCTCTATAACTAGTCCCTAGACCTCTACAACTAGTCCCCAGACCTCTATAACTAGTCCCTAGACCTCTACAACTAGTCCCTAGACCTCTACAACAAGTCCCTAGACCCCTACAACTAGTCCCCAGACCTCTACAACTAGTCCCTAGACCTCTACAACTAATCCCTAGACCTCTACAACTAGTCCCCAGACCTCTATAACTAGTCCCTAGACCTCTACAACTAGTCCCCAGACCTCTATAACTAGTCCCTAGACCTCTACAACTAGTCCCCAGACCTCTACAACAAGTCCCTATACCCCTACAACAAGTCCTCAGACCTCTACAACTAGTCCTCAGACCTCTACAACTAGTCCCCAGACCTCTACAACTAGTCCCTAGACCTCTACAACAAGTCCTCAGACCTCTACAACTAATCCCTAGACCTCTACAACTAGTCCCCAGACCTCTATAACTAGTCCCTAGACCTCTACAACTAGTCCCCAGACCTCTATAACTAGTCCCTAGACCTCTATAACTAGTCCCTAGACCTCTACAACAAGTCCCTAGACCCCTATAACTAGTCCCTAGACCTCTATAACTAGTCCCTAGACCTCTACAACAAGTCCCTAGACCCCTATAACTAGTCCCTAGACCTCTACAACTAGTCCCTAGACCTCTACAACAAGTCCCTAGACCCCTACAACTAGTCCCCAGACCTCTACAACAAGTCCCTATACCCCTACAACAAGTCCTCAGACCTCTACAACTAATCCCTAGACCTCTACAACTAGTCCCTAGACCCCTACAACTAGTCCCCAGACCTCTACAACAAGTCCCTAGACCCCTACAACAAGTCCTCAGACCTCTACAACTAATCCCTAGACCCCTACAACAAGTCCTCAGACCTCTACAACTAATCCCTAGACCCCTACAACAAGTCCTCAGACCTCTACAACTAATCCCTAGACCTCTACAACTAGTCCCTAGACCCCTACAACTAGTCCCCAGACCTCTACAACAAGTCCTCAGACCTCTACAACTAATCCCTAGACCTCTACAACTAGTCCCTAGACCCCTACAACTAGTCCCCAGACCTCTACAACTAGTCCCCAGACCTCTACAACTAGTCCCTATACCTCTACAACTAGTCCCCAGACCTCTACTACTAGTCCCCAGACCTCTGCAACTAGTCCTCAGACCTCTACAACTAGTCCTCAGACCTCTGCAACTGGTCTCCAGTCCCATCCCCAGTGTGTGTGTTCTGACCCAGAGTGTGCGTTGTGGATCCAGTCCCGCTGCGTCCCCCTTGTTCCAGAGTGTTCAGTCTGGTCCGGACGTTCTCCAGTGTTCCTCTCAGGTTCTCCACCTCATCTCTGAGCACACGGAGAGAACGAAGCTCCAGCTCCACCTCCAGGAGCTTCTCTGAGTGAGAGCTCATCAGTTTCTACAGGAAGAGAGACATGATCCAGGTTCAGAGGAGGGACAGGTTGAGAGTTCAGAGGGGGGACAGAGGATTAAAGTATTACCTGCATGGTGGCCAGTTTCTGCTCCATCTGACGGTTCTTCTCTCTCAGCTCGTCACTCTGGTTCTCCAGTTCAGACAGTCGACTGCTGAGAGCAGGAAGCACCTTATACCTCTCCAACAGCTCCCCTTTAATGTCCTCCACCTGGAAGACACTCACCGATCAGTCCCACTGGACCGCTACAACTGGTCCCCAGACCTCTACAATTTGTCCCCAGACCTCTACAATTTGTCCCCAGACCTCTTCAACTAGTCCCCAACTAGTCCCCAGACCTCTACAACTAGTCCCCAGACCTCTCCCCAGACCGCTGCCACGGTTACCTCAGTCTGGTTGCTACGGTTACCTCAGTCTGGTTGCTACGGTTACCTTGTTCTCTAACGTGGAGTTTCTGCTGGCCATCATTCTCAGGTGTTCGGCTGCAAAGGTGGACTCATGTTGCCTCATGTCCTGGTTCAAACCCTGAAACACCAAGAAACACAGTCCACACAGTTGACCCACTGACACAGTGTATACAGTATATATGGTATATATACTACTGTACATACTGTACATACTGTACATACCGTACATAATGTTCATAATGTACATACTGTATATACTGTACATACTGCACATAATGCACATACTGCACGTACTGCACGTACTGTACATACTGCACATACTGCACATACTGTACATACTGTATATACTGCACATACTGTACATACTGTATATACTGTACATACTGTACATAATGCACATAATGTACATACTGTACATACAGCACGTACTGTATATACTGCACATACTGTACATACTGTATATACTGCACATACTGTACATACTGTATATACTGTACATAATGCACATAATGCACATAATGCACGTAATGCACGTAATGCACGTAATGCACGTACTGCACGTAATGCACATAATGCACATAATGCACGTACTGCACATACTGCACGTAATGCACGTACTGCACGTAATGCACGTACTGCACGTAATGCACATAATGCACATACTGCACATAATGTACATACTGCACATACTGCACATAATGCACATACTGTACATACTGCACATAATGCACATACTGCACATAATGCACATAATGCACATACTGCACATACTGCAGTACTGTACATAATGTACATACTGCACGTAATGCACATACTGCACATAATGCACATAATGCACATACTGCACATACTGCACATACTGCAGTACTGTACATAATGTACATACTGCACATACTGTACATACTGCACATACTGCACATACTGCACATACTGCAGTACTGTACATACTGTATATACTGTACATAATGTACATACTGGACATAATGTACATACTGCACATACTGCACATACTGCACATACTGCACATACTGTACATACTGTACATACTGCACATACTGCACATACTGTATATACTGTACATACTGTACATACTGCACATACTGTATATACTGTACATAATGCACATACTGTATATACTGTACATACTGTATATAATGTACATACTGCACATACTGTATATACTGTACACACTGCACATACTGCACATACTGCATATACTGTAGTACTGTACATACTGCACATACTGCATATACTGTAGTACTGTACATACTGCACATACTGTAGTACTGCACATACTGTACATACTGCACATACTGTACATACTGTACATACTGCAGTACTGTACATACTGCACATACTGTACATACTGTATATACTGTACATAATGCACATACTGCATATACTGTAGTACTGTACATACTGTACATACTGTGTAGTTACCTTGAAGGTACAGCCGTAGCAGTGGAACTGACAGCTCACCTGAGCTTTGGGACAGTCGTGTTGGTGACTGGACAGCTGAAACACAGAACCAACCAATCAGAGTCAGTCATTAAACAGCTGAAACACAGAACCAGAACTGGACCAGTACCTCGCTCCGGGGAAGGGAGGAGAAGGAGCAGTGGTTTGGACACGACACCGGGAACGCTGGACACACCGT
Organism: Sebastes aleutianus; assembly: GCA_916700875.1. Classification (NCBI taxonomy): domain Eukaryota; kingdom Metazoa; phylum Chordata; class Actinopteri; order Perciformes; family Sebastidae; genus Sebastes; species Sebastes aleutianus. The sequence goes on from CAKAKS010000032.1 coordinate 32,152,683, forward strand.
CTCTTTGTGCTTCTGAAAACAGACACTTTATGTTAGTCCCTAGACCTCTACAACTAGTCCCTAGACCTCTAAAACTAGTCCCTAGACCTCTAAAACTAGTCCCCAGACCTCTACAACTAGTCCCTAGACCTCTACAACTAGTCCCCAGACCTCTACAACTAGTCCCCAGACCTCTTCAACTAGTCCCTAGACCTCTACAACTAGTCCCTAGACCTCTTCAACTAGTCCCGAGACCTCTACAACTAGTCCCTAGACCTCTACAACTAGTCCCCAGACCTCTAAAACTAGTCCCGAGACATCTACAACTAGTCCCCAGACCTCTTCATCTAGTCCCCAGACCTCTTCAACTAGTCCCCAGACCTCTACGACTAGTCCCCAGACCTCTACAACTAGTCCCTAGACCTCTACAACTAGTCCCCAGACCTCTACAACTAGTCCCCAGACCTCTACAACTAGTCCCCAGACCTCTACAACTAGTCCCCAGACCTCTAAAACTAGTCCCGAGACATCTACAACTAGTCCCCAGACCTCTTCAACTAGTCCCCAGACCTCTTCAACTAGTCCCCAGACCTCTACGACTAGTCCCCAGACCTCTACAACTAGTCCCTAGACCTCTACAACTAGTCCCCAGACCTCTAAAACTAGTCCCCAGACCTCTACAACTAGTCCCCAGACCTCTACAATTAGTCCCCAGACCTCTTCAACTAGTCCCTAGACCTCTACAACTAGTCCCTAGACCTCTTCAACTAGTCCCTAGACCTCTACAACTAGTCCCCAGACCTCTAAAACTAGTCCCGAGACATCTACAACTAGTCCCTAGACCTCTACAACTAGTCCCCAGACCTCTTCAACTAGTCCCCAGACCTCTTCAACTAGTCCCCAGACCTCTACGACTAGTCCCCAGACCTCTACAACTAGTCCCTAGACCTCTTCAACTAGTCCCCAGACCTCTTCAACTAGTCCCCAGACCTCTACAACTAGTCCCTAGACCTCTTCAACTAGTCCCCAGACCTCTACAACTAGTCCCCAGACCTCTACAACTAGTCCCCAACTAGTCCCCAGACCTCTACAACTAGTCCCAAGAACTGAAGCTGGTCTAACTGCCCGTTGGTCAGCAGTGATGTCATGAAGTACCGGCAGGTCAGTCAGGGGCATCTTGGTCGTGCAGAACTCGCAGCTGGTCTCTCTGTGTTTACATTTCCAGCTCAGGTGGTCGGGGATCTCTTTCCTCATCATTCGTTCTTTACATTTACCCAACGGACAGGGAACCTCGAAGAAGGGACACACATTCAGGTGGTCCTACAGACAGACAAGTGAGAGACACATTATATAGCACGCCCTACAGCCAATCAGAGAGCAGGACTGTCTGTTGCCGGGTGACTCACAGGTATCTGCTGCAGACTCATCTGCTCCTGACACCCGTTATTTTCACTGCGACAGTAAACCTTCAGCGCCATGATCTCCCGTTGGCAGCAAACGTCTCTGAAGATCTGTAACATAAACAACGAGAGCTTCAGCGACCGACTAATAATCAATCAATAATTAATGACAACTTGATCTCTGCTGTGATGTCACTTCCTGCCCACCTTGTCTTTGAACAGAGGCTCCATGTCAGCCGGACATACCGGGTTGGGATGACTGCAGGAGGACAGAGGACAGAGCGTTACTGATTCAGCTGAAGACACAACTGCTGGTCAGGCCACCGACGGGCGAGAGCCTGACATCATTCACACCTGGGAACGTATCACTTATAAACAAAGAGACGAGAGACGAGAATTCAGAGACGAGACTTTGTTTTGTTTTAAACAGGACATGAGAAAGTTCTAGCGAGGGTTGTTGACGTGTCGTATGAATGGTGTTCTTTAGTCTGCGATAGAATAGATGAGCAACGACGAGGGAGACGCCGTAGTCCTGGCAGATCTCAAACACCTGGACGAGCACCTTGACAGGCACGCAGAGCGAGGACCTGAACAAGCACCTGAACGAGCACCTGGACCGCCTCCCTGGTGCTGTAAAGGAGCTGCTGCTGCCATGTTTGCAGAGAATGAGACGCAGTAGTCCTGACAGGAGATCTCAAACACCTGGACGAGCACCTGGACGGGCACCTGGACGAGCACCCGGACGGGCACCTGGACAAGCACCTGGACGAGCACCTGGACGAGCACCTGGACGAGCACCCGGACGAGCACCCGGAAGGGCACCTGGAAGGGCACCTGGACGAGCACCTGGACGAGCACCCGGACGAGCACCTGGAAGGGCACCTGGACAAGCACAAGGACGAGCAGCTGGACAAGCACCTGGACGGGCACAAGGACGAGCACCTGGAAGGGCACCTGGACGAGCACCTGGACGAGCACCTGGACGGGCACCTGGACGAGCACCTGGACGGGCACCCGGACGAGCACCTGGAAGGGCACCTGGACGAGCACCTGGACGGGCACCTGGACGAGCACCTGGACGAGCACCTGGACGGGCAAAAGGAAGAGCACCTGGACGGGCAAAAGGACGAGCACCTGGACGAGCACCAGGACGAGCACCTGGACGGGCAAAAGGAAGAGCACCTGGACGAGCACCAGGACGAGCACCTGGACGGGCAAAAGGACGAGCACCTGGACGAGCACCAGGACGAGCACCTGGACGGGCAAAAGGACGAGCACCTGGACGAGCACCAGGACGAGCACCTGGACGGGCAAAAGGACGAGCACCTGGACGAGCACCAGGACGAGCACCTGGACGAGCACATGGACGAGTACCTGGACGAGTACCTGGATGGGCACCTGGACGAGCACGAGGACGGAGAAGAAGAGATGGACGCCGAGCGTCCTGGTGAGAACGGAGAAGAGGAGACGGACACCGGGCGTCCTGGTGAGGACGGAGAAGAGGAAACGGACACCGAGCGTCCTGGTGAGGACGGAGAAGAGGAGACGGACACCAAGAGTTCTGGTGAGGACGGAGAAGAGGAGACGGAGACCGGGCGTCCTGGTGAGGACAGACACACACACACACACACACACACACACACACCTGGAGACCACTTTCTGTCCACCTGTCTTTGTCTTTGTCTCACCTGAGGACGTCGTTGATGCAGCTCTGACAGAAGCGGTGTCCACACTCGGTCTGGCGGGGCTGACACAGGACCAGCCTGCAGGCCTCGCAGCAGTACTTGGCTTCTGGAGTCTCTACGAAGTCGTCTCTGAATCCTCCGTGAAGAGGCAGGAAACCTGCAGGGACACCTGAGGACACAGAGACACACCTGAGTTCAGCTGGACACAGAGACACACTCAGATGATTGGTCCTGTAGCCAGTTAATGAACACAGCTGTGGGCCAATCACAGTGCAGCGCTGGGCCCAGCTGATGATGATGTGGGTGTTTACCTTGTGAAGCGGCGGGGTCACTCGGAGGCCAGGGATTGGCTTGACGGTGAGAGGGCAGGGCCACTGAGAGGGGCGTGGTCAGGGAGGGCGCCACCTGCTGGAGGGGAATCTGCACCTCCCTCCCGTCAGCACTCCTCCCCGCTGACATGACCTGAGGGGGGAGGAGGGAGGAGTTAATGACGCTGTCTGCACATGCTCAGTGGAGCCCAGCAGAGGGGCGGGGCCATCCGGACTCCCGGAGGGGCGTCCAGTCGTTGGTTAGCCTCCAGCTAACAACATTTAGACCTGCAACTTTAGCCCGCAACCAAGTCATGAAACAGAACATGAGGTGAACAAAGTCGTCGTAGGGATCGGAGGGGTCGTCTTTAGGGGTTGTAGGGGTCGTCGTAGGGGTCGTAGGGGTCGTCGTAGGGGTCGTTTTAGGGGTCGTAGGGGTCGTTGTAGGGGTTGTAGGGATCGTAGGGGTCATAGGGGTCGTCGTAGGGGTCGTAGTAGGGGTCGTTTTAGGGATCGTATGGGTCGTCGTAGGGGTCGTAGGGATCGTAGGGGTCATAGGGGTCGTCGTAGGGGTCGTAGTAGGGGTCGTTTTAGGGATCGTATGGGTCGTCGTAGGGGTCGTAGGGGTCGTCGTAGGGGTCGTTTTAGGGGTCGTAGGGGTCGTCGTAGGGGTCGTCGTAGGGGTCGTCGTAGGGGTTGTAGGGGTCGTAGGGGTCGTCGTAGGGGTCGTCGTAGGGGTTGTAGGGTTCGGCTAATCTGGTACATAAATAGATCATTTAATTCATAATAAAATAAAATAAAGACGTGTGGTCAGATAGTAAACAGCAGATTAACATTTAAATGAAGAAGAATAAAATGACTCGTCTGTTCAGTAATAATAACTGCCCCTTTAATGATCCTGATCTGATCCTCTGAGTTTGATTCCTCAGGTCTGATTGATCCTGATCTGATTCTCTGAGTTTGATTCCTCAGGTCTGATTGATTATGATCTGATCCTCTGAGTTTGATTCCTCAGGTCTGATTGGTCCTGATCTGATCTCTGAGTTTGATTCCTCAGGTCTGATTGATTATGATCTGATCTCTGAGTTTGATTCCTCAGGTCTGATCCTGATCTGATCCTCTGAGTTTGATTCCTCAGGTCTGATTGATTATGATCTGATCCTCTGAGTTTGATTCCTCAGGTCTGATTGATTATGATCTGATCCTCTGAGTTTGATTCCTCAGGTCTGATTGGTCCTGATCTGATCTCTGAGTTTGATTCCTCAGGTCTGATTGATTATGATCTGATCCTCTGAATTTGATTCCTCAGGTCTGATTGGTCCTGATCTGATCTCTGAGTTTGATTCCTCAGGTCTGATTGATTATGATCTGATCTCTGAGTTTGATTCCTCAGGTCTGATTGATTATGATCTGATCTCTGAGTTTGATTCCTCAGGTCTGATCCTGATCTGATCCTCTGAGTTTGATTCCTCAGGTCTGATCCTGATCTGATCCTCTGAGCTTGATTCCTCAGGTCTGATTGATTATGATCTGATCTCTGAGTTTGATTCCTCAGGTCTGATTGATTATGATCTGATCCTCTGAGTTTGATTCCTCAGGTCTGATTGATTATGATCTGATCCTCTGAGTTTGATTCCTCAGGTCTGATTGATCCTGATCTGATCTCTGAGTTTGATTCCTCAGGTCTGATCCTGATCTGATCCTCTGAGTTTGATTCCTCAGGTCTGATTGATTATGATCTGATCTCTGAGTTTGATTCCTCAGGTCTGATTGATTATGATCTGATCTCTGAGTTTGATTCCTCAGGTCTGATCCTGATCTGATCCTCTGAGTTTGATTCCTCAGGTCTGATTGATTATGATCTGATCTCTGAGTTTGATTCCTCAGGTCTGATTGATTATGATCTGATCTCTGAGTTTGATTCCTCAGGTCTGATCCTGATCTGATCCTCTGAGTTTGATTCCTCAGGTCTGATTGATTATGATCTGATCTCTGAGTTTGATTCCTCAGGTCTGATTGATCCTGATCTGATCTCTGAGTTTGATTCCTCAGGTCTGATCCTGATCTGATCCTCTGAGTTTGATTCCTCAGGTCTGATTGATTATGATCTGATCTCTGAGTTTGATTCCTCAGGTCTGATTGATTATGATCTGATCTCTGAGTTTGATTCCTCAGGTCTGATCCTGATCTGATCCTCTGAGTTTGATTCCTCAGGTCTGATTGATTATGATCTGATCTCTGAGTTTGATTCCTCAGGTCTGATTGATTATGATCTGATCTCTGAGTTTGATTCCTCAGGTCTGATTGATTATGATCTGATCCTCTGAGTTTGATTCCTCAGGTCTGATTGATTATGATCTGATCTCTGAGTTTGATTCCTCAGGTCTGATTGATTATGATCTGATCTCTGAGTTTGATTCCTCAGGTCTGATTGATCAGTTATAAACACACTGATGCTAATGCTAACACTGTTAGCTCCTCTAGCTTCTTGTTTCTCTGTTCAATAGATTATTTTAGTGTAAACACGCACACACACGCGCACACGCACACGGCTAGCTGTAGCATCTGTTGTGTAGAGCTAACATGTTGTTCTATCAGCCCTGTGAGGCTCTACTGAGGTTCTACTGGGTTCTACTGAGGTTCTACTGAGGCTCTACTGAGGTTCTACTGGGTTCTACTGAGGTTCTACTGAGGCTCTACTGAGGTTCTACTGAGGTTCTACTGGGTTCTAGTGTGTGTGGGACTCACATGAATCTCCTCCGCGGTCCACAGCTCAGCAGCTCGTCGGCTCGGCTCCTCTCCGGGATTCAAACCGTCAACCTGCCGCTGCCGCTGAGCCTCCGGGCCTCAGGCGGACTCCTCATGGTACGGGTTCAGGTTCGGGTTCGGGTTCGGGTTCAGGGCTCTCCGGTTCTGTCGGTTCTGTCGGTTGTGTGTCAGTGAGAGAGGAATCTCTGGGATCAGTTCAGATCCAGCGGAGAGAAACTGATCACACTGGAAACCCCCTCCGCTGCTTCCGCCCAGGAAATCCCCCAAAGAACCAGAGACAGATCCGACCAGCAGGGGGCGCTGTCTGTCTGCTGTCTGCTGCAGAGACAGATCCGACCAGCAGGGGGCGCTGTCTGTCTGCTGTCTACTGCAGAGACAGATCCGACCAGCAGAGGGCGCTGTCTGTCTGCTGTCTGCTGCAGAGACAGATCCGACCAGCAGAGGGCGCTGTCTGTCTGCTGTCTACTGCAGAGACAGATCCGACCAGCAGAGGGCGCTGTCTGTCTGCTGTCTACTGCAGAGACAGATCCGACCAGCAGAGGGCGCTGTCTGTCTGCTGTCTGCTGCAGAGACAGATCCGACCAGCAGAGGGCGCTGTCTGTCTGCTGTCTACTGCAGAGACAGATCCGACCAGCAGGGGGCGCTGTCTGTCTGCTGTCTGCTGCAGAGACAGATCCGACCAGCAGAGGGCGCTGTCTGTCTGCTGTCTGCTGCAGAGACAGATCCGACCAGCAGAGGGCGCTGTCTGTCTGCTGTCTACTGCAGAGACAGATCCGACCAGCAGAGGGCGCTGTCTGTCTGCTGTCTACTGCAGAGACAGATCCGACCAGCAGAGGGCGCTGTCTGTCTGCTGTCTACTGTCTACCGCAGGCTGCAGTAGATAAATATATATATATACATACATAATTTATATGTATATATAATTATATATATATAAATCATTATATATATGATTTATATATAATTATATATAAATAATAACGTATATATATTTATAATATATATATAATTATAAATATACATTATATATATTTATATATATAATTATATATAAATAATTACATATATATATATTTATATACAATTATATATTTATAATATATAATTCTATATATGTATATAATTTTATGCATATACATAATTATATATATATATATATAATTATATATATATATATATATGTTTTCATGTGTTTGAGTAGAGACAGAAGAGCAACAGAATGATTTATTGATGAACTTTGGTTTTATTGTCACGCCCCCCCCGACCTGAGTGACATCATCAAACATGGCCGCCCCTCCAGAGATTAAAAACACGAAACATTGTTACAATAGAAAAACAGGCCCCGCCCCCTTTTGATTGACAGGTCAGGTCTGGCTTTTGATTGGTCCAGAGAGAGCAGTGATGTCGGGTTCATGATGGTTCAAACCTCATACCCGACCAATAAGAGTCCAGCACACAGGAAATAGAAATAAAATAGAAATAAAATAGAAATCAACTCATGATGACATCATAAAACTAGAGGGGCGGAGTCAGAGTCAGGAGGCCAGAGGCTTCTGGGAGTCTACCGGAGAGGACGAGTCCTGCAGAGAGTAGAAACACAGTAGAGTTACTACACAGTAGAAACACAGTAGAGTTACTACACAGTAGAGTCACAGACATCACAGTTACACTGGAAGGTGTGAAAGACGTCTAATCCTACATCACAGTTACACTGGAAGGTGTGAAAGACGTCTAATCCTACATCACAGTTACACTGGAAGGTGTGAAAGACGTCTGATCCTACATCACAGTTACACTGGAAGGTGTGAAAGACGTCTAATCCTACATCACAGTTACACTGGAAGGTGTGAAAGACGTCTAATCCTACATCACAGTTACACTGGAAGGTGTGAAAGACGTCTGATCCTACATCACAGTTACACTGGAAGGTGTGAAAGACGTCTAATCCTACATCACAGTTACACTGGAAGGTGTGAAAGACGTCTGATCCTACATCACAGTTACACTGGAAGGTGTGAAAGACGTCTGAACCTACATCAGTTACACTGGAAGGTGTGAAAGACGTCTGAACCTACATCACAGTTACACTGGAAGGTGTGAAAGACGTCTGAACCTACATCAGTTACACTGGAAGGTGTGAAAGACGTCTGAACCTACATCACAGTTACACTGGAAGGTGTGAAAGACGTCTGAACCTACATCACAGTTACACTGGAAGGTGTGAAAGATGTCTGAGCGCAGGTGTTTATTAAAAGAATCAGCTTCCATCATCAATCACACAGAGTTAGAGCAGACAGAGAGGATTCTGGGATTTGTAGTAAACAAGAACATTTGTCCTCACCTCCTTTGTCTCCCTGGCAGTGACCTCCTCCTCCTCCTCAGCAGGACACTCCTCCATCTTGTCCTCCATCTTGTCCTCCTCTAGCCCTCCCCCGTCTCCCCCCTCCATCCCGTGTTCGGCCTCCCACTCCTGAAGAACCTCGTCCAGGTTAAACCTCCGTCTGTAGTTCACCAGGAAGTTCTTCACCTGAACCACCGACTTGTTACCAATCACATCTGAGATCGCCTGGAAGTCCCGCCCGTACTTCCTGATGGCTGCATGTCATTGGACGAGAGGGAGAGAGTCACTGACAGAAGTTTAATTAAAGTGATCAAGGATTAATTAATACAGGTGCGTCAGTTCACCTGGTTACAGGTAGTTCAGGTGTCTCAGTTCACCTGGTTACAGGTAGTTCAGGTGTCTCAGTTCACCTGGATACAGGTAGTTCAAGTGTCTCAGTTCACCTGGTTACAGGTAGTTCAGGTGCGTCAGTTCACCTGGTTACAGGTAGTTCAAGTGTCTCAGTTCACCTGGTTACAGGTAGTTCAGGTGTCTCAGTTCACTTGGATACAGATAGTTCAAGTGTCTCAGTTCACCTGGTTACAGGTAGTTCAGGTGTCTCAGTTCACTTGGATACAGATAGTTCAAGTGTCTCAGTTCACCTGGTTACAGGTAGTTCAGGTGCGTCAGTTCACCTGGTTACAGGTAGTTCAGGTGTCTCAGTTCACTTGGATACAGATAGTTCAAGTGTCTCAGTTCACCTGGTTACAGGTAGTTAAGGTGCGTCAGTTCACCTGGTTACAGGTAGTTCAGGTGTCTCAGTTCACCTGGTTACAGGTAGTTCAGGTGCGTCAGTTCACCTGGTTACAGGTATTTCAGGTGTCTCAGTTCAGTTTCAGGTAGTTCAGGTGTTACCTTGTACAGCCAGCAGCTGCTCCTCTGTGGTCCAACGAGTGTTAAACTTCTGATTCACCTAAAACAAAAAACAACATGAAGACACAAAGAGAAACCAACAGGCAACCAGCAACACCAATAGACAACCAGCAACATCAACAGGCAACCAGCAACACCAACAGACAACCAACACCAACAGGCAACCAGCAACACCAATAGACAACCAGCAACATCAACAGGCAACCAACAACACCAATAGACAACCAGCAACATCAACAGGCAACCAGCAACACCAACAGACAACCAACACCAACAGGCAACCAGCAACACCAATAGACAACCAGCAACATCAACAGGCAACCAACAACACCAATAGACAACCAACATCAACAGGCAACCTGCAACACCAATAGACAACCAGCAACATCAACAGGCAACCAGCAACACCAACAGACACAACCAACATCAACCAGCAACACCAACAGACAACCAACACCAACAGGCAACCAGCAACACCAATAGACAACCAGAAACATCAACAGGCAACCAGCAACACCAATAGACAACCAACAACATCAAAAGGCAACCTGCAACACCAATAGACAACCAGCAACATCAACAGGCAACCAGCAACACCAATAGACAACCAACATCAACAGGCAACCAGCAACACCAACAGACAACCAACATCAACAGGCAACCAGCAACGGACAACCAGCAACAGCAAAAGGCAACCAGCAACTGACAACCAGCTGCATCAACAGGCAACCAGCAACAGCAACAGACAACCAGCAACACCAACAGACAACCAGCAACACCAACGGATAACCAGCAACACCAACAGACAACCAGCAACACCAACGGATAACCAGCAACAAGTGCTGCTGTGTCTCTGTGTTGTCTCTGTGTTGTCGTGTCTCTGTGTTGCCGTGTGTCTGTGTTGTCTGTGTTGTCGTGTCTCTGTGTTGTCTCTGTGTTGCCGTGTCTCTGTGTTGCCGTGTGTCTGTGTTGTGTCTGTGTTGCCGTGTCTCTGTGTTGTCTCTGTGTTGCCGTGTCTCTGTGTTGCCGTGTGTCTGTGTTGTCTCTGTGTTGCCGTGTCTCTGTGTTGCCTTGTGTCTGTGTTGTCTCTGTGTTGTCTCTGTGTTGCCGTGTCTCTGTGTTGCCGTGTGTCTGTGTTGTCTCTGTGTTGCCGTGTCTCTGTGTTGTCTCTGTGTTGCCGTGTCTCTGTGTTGTCTCTGTGTTGCCGTGTCTCTGTGTTGCCGTGGTTACCTCAGGTTGTCTGAACTCGTCGACTCCTGAGCTGATTTTCTCCTTCAAAGACCCGTTTGACTGTTTAATGCTCTGAATCTGAAACACAGAGAGACAGGTGATCAGAGAGACAGGTGATCAGAGAGACAGGTGATCAGAGAGACAGGTACCTGTCTCTTGATGGAGACCAGTTGACAGACAGACAGGTGATCAGACAGACAGGTCCCTGTCTATTGATGGAGACCAGTTGACAGACAGACAGGTCATCAGACAGACAGGTACCTGTCTCTTGATGGAGACCAGTTGACAGACAGACAGGTACCTGTCTCTTGATGGACACCAGTTGACCGTCCAGGTGTCTGATGAGTCCCTGAGCCGACGAAGACGACAGCGAAACGACGTCCTGCTGATTCAGGAACATTCCTCTGGGAGGACGTTTCTTCAGCCGCTGGGACGCCTTACTGCCTGTCTGAGGGACACAGAGAGAGACAGACAGGTTACTACCACCCACAGAGAGACAGACAGGTTACTACCACCAATAGAGAGAGACAGACAGGTTACTACTGCCTGTCTGAGGGACACAGAGACAGACAGGTTACTACTGCCTGTCTGAGGGACACAGAGACAGACAGACAGACAGGTTACTACCACCGATACAAAGAGACAGACAGGTTACTACCACCGATACAGAGAGACAGACAGGTTACTACCACCCACAGAGAGACAGACAGGTTACTACCACCCACAGAGAGACAGACAGGTTACTACCACCCACAGAGACAGACAGGTTACTACTGCCTGTCTGAGGGACACAGAGACAGACAGACAGGTTACTACCACCTGACTAAGAGAGAGAGACAGACAGGTTACTACCACCAGACTAAGAGAGAGAGAGAGAGACAGACAGGTTACTTCCACCTGACTAAGAGAGAGAGACAGACAGGTTACTACCACCTGACTAAGAGAGAGAGAGAGACAGACAGGTTACTACCACCTGACTAAGAGAGAGAGACAGACAGGTTACTACCACCTGACTAAGAGAGAGAGACAGACAGGTTACTACCACCTGACTAAGAGAGAGAGACAGACAGGTTACTACCACCTGACTAAGAGAGAGACAGACAGGTTACTTCCACCTGACTAAGAGAGAGAGACAGACAGGTTACTTCCACCTGACTAAGAGAGAGAGACAGACAGGTTACTACCGCCTGACTAAGAGAGAGAGACAGACAGGTTACTACCGCCTGACTAAGAGAGAGAGACAGACAGGTTACTACCACCTGACTAAGAGAGAGAGACAGACAGGTTACTTCCACCTGACTAAGAGAGAGAGACAGACATGTTACTACCACCTGACTAAGAGAGAGAGAGAGAGAGACAGACAGACAGGTTACTACCACCTGACTAAGAGAGAGAGAGAGAGACAGACAGGTTACTACCACCGGACTAAGAGAGAGACAGACAGGTTACTTCCACCTGACTAAGAGAGAGAGAGAGACAGACAGGTTACCACCACCTGACTAAGAGAGAGACAGACAGGTTACTACCACCTGACTAAGAGAGAGAGACAGACAGGTTACTTCCACCTGACTAAGAGAGAGAGACAGACAGGTTACTACCACCTGACTAAGAGAGAGAGAGAGAGACAGACAGGTTACTACCACCTGACTAAGAGAGAGAGAGAGAGAGACAGACAGGTTACTACCACCTGACTAAGAGAGAGAGAGAGACAGACAGGTTACTACCACCTGACTAAGAGAGAGAGAGAGAGACAGACAGGTTACTACCACCGGACTAAGAGAGAGAGACAGACAGGTTACTTCCACCTGACTAAGAGAGAGAGACAGACAGGTTACTTCCACCTGACTAAGAGAGAGAGAGACAGGTTACTACCGCCTGACTAAGAGAGAGAGACAGACAGGTTACTACCACCTGACTAAGAGAGAGAGACAGACAGGTTACTTCCACCTGACTAAGAGAGAGAGACAGACATGTTACTACCACCTGACTAAGAGAGAGAGAGAGAGACAGACAGGTTACTACCACCTGACTAAGAGAGAGAGACAGACAGGTTACTTCCACCTGACTAAGAGAGAGAGAGACAGACATGTTACTACCACCTGACTAAGAGAGAGAGAGAGAGACAGACAGGTTACTTCCACCTGACTAAGAGAGAGACAGACAGGTTACTACCACCTGACTAACAGAGAGACAGACAGGTTACTACCACCTGACTAAGAGAGAGACAAACAGGTTACTACCACCTGACTAAGAGAGAGACAGACAGGTTACTACCACCTGACTAAGAGAGAGAGACAGACAGGTTACTACCACCTGACTAAGAGAGAGAGACAGACAGGTTACTACCACCTGACTAAGAGAGAGACAGACAGGTTACTTCCACCTGACTAAGACAGGTTACTACCACCTGACTAACAGAGAGAGACAGACAGGTTACTACCACCTGACTAAGAGAGAGACAAACAGGTTACTACCACCTGACTAAGAGAGAGACAGACAGGTTACTACCACCTGACTAAGACAGAGAGACAGACAGGTTACTACCACCTGACTAACAGAGAGAGACAGACAGGTTACTACCACCTGACTAAGAGAGAGACAGACAGGTTACTACCACCTGACTAACAGAGAGAGACAGACAGGTTACTACCACCTGACTAAGAGAGAGAGACAAACAGGTTACTACCACCTGACTAAGAGAGAGACAGACAGGTTACTACCACCTGACTAAGAGAGAGACAGACAGGTTACTACCACCTGACTAAGAGAGAGACAGACAGGTTACTACCACCTGACTAACAGAGAGAGACAGACAGGTTACTACCACCTGACTAACAGAGAGAGACAAACAGGTTACTACCACCTGACTAAGAGAGAGACAGACAGGTTACTACCACCTGACTAAGAGAGAGACAGACAGGTTACTACCACCTGACTAAGAGAGAGACAGACAGGTTACTACCACCTGATTAAGAGAGAGAGACAGACAGGTTACTTCCACCTGACTAAGAGAGACAGACAGGTTACTACCACCTGACTAAGAGAGAGACAGACAGGTTACTTCCACCTGACTAAGAGAGAGAGACAGACAGGTTACTTCCACCTGACTAAGAGAGAGAGACAGACAGGTTACTACCACCTGACTAAGAGAGAGAGACAGACAGGTTACTACCACCTGACTAAGACAGAGAGACAGACAGGTGCTATTCAGGTGTTGTTACCTTTAATCCAGAAACTGGTTTGACCTCTGACCTCTCTGATCCAGAACTCACCTGAAACAAGACCAGGAAGTCATTAAAAAAACAGTCAGTCAACAGTCAACAGTCAGTCAACAGTCAACAGTCAGTCAACAGTCAACAGTCAACAGTCAACAGTCAACAGTCAGTCAACAGTCAGTCAACAGTCAGTCAACAGTCAACAGTCAGTCAACAGTCAGTCAACAGTCAGTCAACAGTCAACAGTCAGTCAACAGTCAACAGTCAGTCAACAGTCAGTCAACAGTCAACAGTCAGTCAACAGTCAGTCAACAGTCAGTCAACAGTCAACAGTCAACCAACAGTCAACAGTCAACAGTCAGTCAACAGTCAACAGTCAGTCAACAGTCAACAGTCAGTCAACAGTCAGTCAACAGTCAACCAACAGTCAACAGTCAACAGTCAGCAGTCAACAGTCAGTCAACAGTCAGTCAACAGTCAACAGTCAACAGTCAGTCAACAGTCAACAGTCAGTCAACAGTCAACAGTCAGTCAACAGTCAGTCAACAGTCAACAGTCAACCAACAGTCAACAGTCAACAGTCAGCAGTCAACAGTCAGTCAACAGTCAGTCAACAGTCAACAGTCAGTCAACAGTCAGTCAACAGTCAGTCAACAGTCAACAGTCAGTCAACAGTCAGTCAACAGTCAACAGTCAACCAACAGTCAACAGTCAGCAGTCAACAGTCAGTCAACAGTCAGTCAACAGTCAGTCAACAGTCAACAGTCAGTCAACAGTCAGTCAACAGTCAACAGTCAGTAAACAGTCAACAGTCAGTCAACAGTCAGTCAACAGTCAACAGTCAGTCAACAGTCAGTCAACAGTCAGTAAACAGTCAATCAACAGTCAGTCAACAGTCAGTCAACAGTCAACAGTCAGTAAACAGTCAACAGTCAGTCAACAGTCAGTCAACAGTCAACAGTCAGTCAACAGTCAACAGTCAGTCAACAGTCAGTCAACAGTCAGTCAACAGTCAGTCAACAGTAAACAGTCAGTAAACTGTAAACAGTCAGTCAACAGTAAACAGTCAGTAAACCGTCAGTCAACAGTCAGTCAACAGTAAACAGTAAGTAAACTGTAAACAGTCAGACAACAGTAAAGTCAGTCAACAGTAAGTAAACTGTAAACAGTCAGTAAACTGTAAACAGTCAGTAAACAGTAAACAGTCAGTCAACAGTAAACAGTCAGTAAACAGTAAACAGTAAGTAAACTGTAAACAGTCAGTCAACAGTAAACAGTAAGTAAACAGTAAACAGTCAGTAAACAGTAAACAGTAAGTAAACTGTCAGTAAACAGTAAGAAGTCAGTCATCAGTAAACTGTAAGTAAACTGTAAACAGTCAGTAAACTGTAAACAGTAAGTAAACTGTAAACAGTCAGTCAACAGTAAACAGTCAGTCAACAGTAAACAGTCAGTAAACAGTCAGTCAACAGTAAACAGTCAGTAAACAGTAAACAGTCAGTCAACAGTAAACAGTAAGTAAACAGTAAACAGTCAGTCAACAGTAAACAGTCAGTAAACAGTAAACAGTCAGTAAACAGTAAACAGTAAGTAAACTGTAAACAGTCAGTCAACAGTAAACAGTAAGTAAACTGTAAACAGTCAGTCAACAGTAAACAGTCAGTAAACAGTCAACAGTCAGTCAACAGTAAACAGTAAGTAAACTGTAAACAGTAAGTCAACAGTAAACAGTCAGTAAACAGTAAACAGTCAGTCAACAGTAAACAGTCAGTAAACAGTAAACAGTCAGTCAACAGTAAACAGTAAAGAGTAAGTAAACTGTAAACAGTCCGTCAACAGTAAACAGTCAGTCAACAGTAAACAGTCAGTCAACAGTAAACAGTCAGTAAACAGTAAGTAAACTGTAAACAGTCAGTCATAACAGTAAACAGTAAGTAAACTGTAAACAGTCAGTAAACAGTAAGTAAACTGTAAACAGTCAGTAAACAGTAAACAGTAAGTAAACTGTAAACAGTCAGTCAACAGTAAACAGTCAGTCAACTGTAAACAGTCAGTAAACTGTAAACAGTCAGTCAACAGTAAACAGTAAGTCAACAGTAAACAGTCAGTAAACAGTCAGTCAACAGTAAACAGTCAGTAAACAGTAAGTAAACAGTAAACAGTCAGTAAACAGTAAGTAAACAGTAAACAGTAAGTAAACAGTAAACAGTCAGTCAACAGTAAACAGTCAGTAAACAGTAAACAGTCAGTCAACAGTAAACAGTCAGTAAACAGTAAGTAAACAGTAAACAGTCAGTCAACAGTAAACAGTCAGTAAACAGTCAGTCAACAGTAAACAGTCAGTAAACAGTAAGTAAACAGTAAACAGTCAGTAAACAGTAAGTAAACAGTAAACAGTAAACAGTCAGTCAACAGTAAACAGTCAGTAAACAGTAAGTAAACAGTAAACAGTCAGTAAACAGTCAGTCAACAGTAAACAGTCAGTCAACAGTAAACAGTCAGTCAACAGTAAACAGTAAGTAAACTGTAAACAGTCAGTCAACAGTAAACAGTCAGTCAACAGCAAACAGTCAGTAAACAGTAAACAGTCAGTCAACAGTAAACAGTCAGTCAACAGTAAACAGTCAGTAAACAGTCAGTCAACAGTAAACAGTCAGTAAACAGTAAGTAAACAGTAAACAGTCAGTAAACAGTAAGTAAACAGTAAACAGTAAGTAAACAGTAAACAGTCAGTCAACAGTAAACAGTCAGTAAACAGTAAACAGTCAGTCAACAGTAAACAGTCAGTAAACAGTAAGTAAACAGTAAACAGTCAGTAAACAGTAAACAGTCAGTCAACAGTAAACAGTCAGTCAACAGTAAACAGTAAGTCAACAGTAAACAGTCAGTAAAGTCAGTCAACAGTAAACAGTCAGTAAACAGTAAGTAAACAGTAAACAGTCAGTCAACAGTAAACAGTCAGTCAACAGTAAACAGTCAGTAAAGTCAGTCAACAGTAAACAGTCAGTAAACAGTAAGTAAACAGTAAACAGTAAGTAAACAGTAAACAGTCAGTCAACAGTAAACAGTCAGTCAACAGTAAACAGTCAGTCAACAGTAAACAGTCAGTAAACAGTAAGTAAACAGTAAACAGTCAGTCAACAGTAAACAGTCAGTAAACAGTCAGTCAACAGTAAACAGTCAGTAAACAGTAAGTAAACAGTAAACAGTCAGTAAACAGTAAGTAAACAGTAAACAGTAAACAGTCAGTCAACAGTAAACAGTCAGTAAACAGTAAGTAAACAGTAAACAGTCAGTAAACAGTAAGTAAACTGTAAACAGTCAGTCAACAGTAAACAGTCAGTCAACAGTAAACAGTAAGTAAACTGTAAACAGTCAGTCAACAGTAAACAGTCAGTCAACAGTAAACAGTCAGTAAACAGTAAACAGTCAGTCAACAGTAAACAGTCAGTAAACAGTAAGTAAACAGTAAACAGTCAGTAAACAGTAAGTAAACAGTAAACAGTAAGTAAACAGTAAACAGTCAGTCAACAGTAAACAGTCAGTAAACAGTAAACAGTCAGTCAACAGTAAACAGTAAGTAAACAGTAAACAGTCAGTCAACAGTAAACAGTCAGTAAACAGTAAGTAAACAGTAAACAGTCAGTAAACAGTAAGTAAACTGTAAACAGTCAGTCAACAGTAAACAGTCAGTAAACTGTAAACAGTCAGTAAACAGTAAAGTCAGTAAACAGTAAGTAAACTGTAAACAGTAAGTAAACTTTAAACAGTCAGTCAACAGTAAACAGTCAGTCAACAGTAAACAGTAAGTAAACTGTAAACAGTAAGTAAACTTTAAACAGTCAGTCAACAGTAAACAGTCAGTCAACTGTAAACAGTCAGTCAACAGTAAACAGTCAGTCAACAGTAAACAGTAAGTCAACAGTAAACAGTAAGTAAACTGTAAACAGTCAGTAAACAGTAAACAGTAAGTAAACTGTAAACAGTCAGTCAACAGTAAACAGTCAGTAAACAGTAAACAGTCAGTAAACAGTAAACAGTAAGTAAACTGTAAACAGTCAGTAAACAGTAAACAGTAAGTAAACTGTAAACAGTCACTCAACAGTGATCAGTAGGTTACCTCCTTCTTGTCCTCTTTATTTGGATCAAACTCAGAGTCACTGGGAGGATTCACGTTTCTGTCCTCAACTTCATCGTCGCTGAAACACGTTTAAATTATTATATATTATATTTAAAAACTTCACAGGACACACATTTATACAGGTGTATACAATGTTACCTGTAGTGTTACCCGTAATGTTACCTGTAATGTTACCCGTAATGTTACCCGTAATGTTACCCGTAGTGTTACCCGTAGTGTTACCCGTAATGTTACCCGTAGTGTTACCCGTAATGTTACCCGTAGTGTTACCCGTAATGTTACCCGTAGTGTTACCCGTAGTGTTACCCGTAATGTTACCCGTAGTGTTACCCGTAATGTTACCCGTAATGTTACCCGTAGTGTTACCCGTAATGTTACCCGTAATGTTACCCGTAGTGTTATCCGTAGTGTTACCCGTAATGTTACCCGTAGTGTTACCCGTAATGTTACCCGTAGTGTTACCCGTAGTGTTACCTGTAGTGTTACCTGTAGTGTTACCTGTAGTGTTACCTGTAATGTTACCCGTAATGTTACCTGTAATGTTACCTGTAGTGTTACCTGTAATGTTACCTGTAGTGTTACCCGTAGTGTTACCCGTAGTGTTACCTGTGCAGGTGTGAGCTCACCTGTCGTCTCTCTCTCTCTTGTGTTTCCGGGTGTGTCGGTCCATCAGACTCGTTTTACTGCGACTTTTCTTCCAGGAGTAATAGAACCGAACCAGACTGGCCATCGACTTGTCAGGCAGCTACACGGAGAGAGACACTCTTTAATTTGAGTATATATACTACTCTGGTCTGTACTGGTCACAGTGATGTAAACAAACTGGTTTCCGTGGTAACGAACCATCTGCTGGATGCGGTGGAAGCTCTTCCCGTGGAAGCTGAAGGCCTGTTCGAACAGGACTCTGTCCTCCACCGTCCACTCGTCAGGAAACGGAGTGAAGTTCGGCAGGTCGGCCAGAGATTTCTCAATGTTGTGTTTGTGCCAGAAGAGCATCCCCAGAGCCTGACACACAGAGATATACACTAAACATATTATATATATATATATTATATATATATAGATATTATATATATACTAGAGAGAGTTAAAGCAGTCCAACCTGCTCCATGTTGTAGCCGTGCTTCTCTTTGGCGATGGCGATGTACTCGTCCACTGGAACAGAGAACACACTGTAAACATCTGGATCAGCAGGTCAGAATGTAGACGTTAAATCTGCTGTTTCTTACACTGAGTCTGGTTCAGACAGCTGGAGGGGATCCACACCAACATGCCCAGGTTCTCTCTGAGCTGAGCCGCCTGGGACACCTCTGAGGACACACACACACATTTACTCACCATTAACACTAAATATAAACTGGGAAAAAAGTAAGTAAACTTGTGTTTGGTGTATTATTTCTCTGTTGTTCCAATGCTAATGGTCATTGTATTCTACATGGTTGGAAAGCCTGTTTATTGACCTTCACAATGATGTCACACTTGTAAGGATCATTTGTGGGATGAGCAGCACAGCTGATGATGTGGGGAGCGCCCAAGAAAAATTTGCCGATGCTCTGCCGATGGTAAACAGTGTATTCTCATAAGGCTACCAGGAAGCCTGCAATGACTGCCCTTCACCGTCAGGCCCGTTGGCGCTGGTGTCTCCAACACAGACAATGGAACCTGAACATGTGGGGGAATGTCATGTTCAGTGATGAGTCCAGGTTCTGTCTGCCAAAGTTGGATGGCAGGTCAAAGTATGGAGACGACGTGGAGAACCAGCATGAGGAGGAGGTGCCAGGCTGTTGTGGCTGCGTATGGATCTTCCACCGCTACTGAGGCTCCTGACGGTGGATTCAATCAATCAATATGTCTTGTTTGTTCCTTGTTACTGATAGAGAGTTCAATCATCCACCAAACAACTCACAACAAGAGTCAACACCAACAGGAGAATACACTGTTTACCATCGGCACCGGGGCTCCACACATCATCAGCTGTGCTGCTCATCCCACAAATACATGATCCTTACAAGTGTGACATCATTGTGAAGGTAAATAAACAGGCTTTACAACCATGTAGAATACAATGACCATTAGCATTAGCATCACCATTAGCATTGGAACAACAGAGACATAATCCACCAAACACACGTTAATAACTTGTTTTTCAGTTTATATACTATATATCTATATTAATAAAATAACTATTTTATTAACAGATACTCTCATATAGAGGACAGTTGTCAGAACTGGGACCAGTAGAGGACTGGACCAGGTCTGGTCCGCTCAGCAGTATGGTGTGTTGTTCGAGGCTACCTCTCTGCCTCCAGGCTGCTGAGCCTGTTTAGACTCTTACCCGGGTCAAACTCCGGAACCACGGCCTGGTACTGCAGTCCGACCCGCATCCCTCCTCCACCTGCACACACACACAGCAGGAGTCAGTAGTAGTACTGAGAGTACTCGGTAGTACTCGGTAGTACTCGGTAGTACTGCGGTGTTCGAGGCTACCCACCATGCTCCTCGTCGCTGCTGGTTCCGGAGCTTCCTTCCTCCCAGCAGCTGTTGGTGTTGGTGCTGGTTCCGTTCCCGGACAGACTCTTCCCTCCGGGGTTCGCTGCTCCGGTCCCGGTCCCGGTCCCGCTGCTGGCTGTCGGAGCTCTGCCTCTCCTCTTCCCTCCGGGAGCAGCAGCCTCCGGGTTCCGCTCCAGCATCGCCGGCATGAGGAGGCTAACTGCTAACTGCTAACTCCGGCTAACAGCTACAGCTGCTAACCGAACCGGATAACTGGACTCGGAGCTGAGCTCAGGGCTCGGTCCGGACGGTGGCGAGAGGTTCGGTATGAAACAGAACTGAACCCGAACCCTTCTGAGACGGGAACGATCCGTGAGATGAAGCTAACAGCTAACAGCTAGCAGCTAGCAGCTAACAGCTAGCAGCTAACAGCTAACCGCTAACAGCTAGCCGCTAACAGCTAGCAGCTAACCGCTAGCAGCTAACAGCTATCAGCTAACAGCTAACCGCTAGCAGCTAACAGCTAGCAGCTAACCGCTAACCGCTAGCAGCTAACCGCTAACCGCTAGCAGCTAACAGCTATCAGCTAACAGCTAACAGCTAACAGCTAACCGCTAGCAGCTAACAGCTAGCAGCTAACCGCTAGCAGCTATCAGCTAACCGCTAACAGCTAACCGCTAGCAGCTAACCGCTAGCCGCTAGCAGCTAACAGCTAACCGCTAGCAGCTAACAGCTAACCGCTAACCGCTAGCAGCTAACCGCTAACAGCTAGCAGCTAACAGCTAACCGCTAGCAGCTAGCAGCTAACAGCTAGCAGCTAACCGCTAACAGCTAGCAGCTAACAGCTAACAGCTAACAGCTAACCACTAGCAGCTAACAGCTAACAGCTAACAGCTAACCACTAGCAGCTAACAGCTAACAGCTAACAGCTAACCACTAGCAGCTAACAGCTATCAGCTAACAGCTAACAGCTAACCGCTAGCAGCTAACAGCTAACAGCTAACCACTAGCAGCTAACAGCTAACAGCTAACCACTAGCAGCTAACAGCTAACCGCTAACCGCTAACCGCTAACAGCTAACAGCTAACAGCTAACAGCTAACAGCTAACCGCTAGCAGCTAACAGCTAACAGCTAACAGCTAACAGCTAACCACTAGCAGCTAACAGCTAACAGCTAACAGCTAACAGCTAACAGCTAACAGCTAACAGCTAACAGCTAACAGCTAACAGCTAACAGCTAACAGCTAACAGACCCGGTACTGCAGCTTCAGACAACTGAAGTTGCGGAACCATCAGCCGGAACCGGAAATAACCAGCACGAGCCTGAGTATCGATCAGAACCGGGAAACCTGATCAGAGATCAGCAGAGACACGAGCTGATCGATCACTGACGAGGAGCACGGAGCGCGTGTGCGTTTGCGCGCCCGTGCCTGCGCGTGTGTGTGTGTGTGTGTGTGTGTGTGTGTGCGTGTGTGTGTGCGTGTGTGTGGTCACTCATCAAACAACAATAAAATCATCAGATATTAACAATAATAATTCATATTATCATTATTATCCTCCCACAGTGTCCCCGGGGTCTCAGGTTCCCTCCCACAGTCCAAAGACATGCAGGTTAGTGTGGGTTTACTCCGGTTCTCAGGTTTCCTCCCACAGTCCAAAGACATGCAGGTTAGTGTGGGTTTACTCCGGTTCTCAGGTTTCCTCCCACAGTCCAAAGATATGCAGGTTAGTGTGGGTTTACTCCGGTTCTCAGGTTTCCTCCCACAGTCTAAAGACATGCAGGTTAGCGTGGGTTTACTCTGGGTTCTCAGGTTTCCTCCCACAGTCCAAAGACATGCAGGTTAGTGTGGGTTTACTCAGGGTTCTCAGGTTTCCTCCCACAGTCCAAAGACATGCAGGTTAGTGTGGGTTTACTCAGGGTTCTCAGGTTCCCTCCCACAGTCTAAAGACATGCAGGTTAGTGTGGGTTTACTCAGGGTTCTCAGGTTTCCTCCCACAGTCTAAGGACATGCAGGTTAGTGTGGGTTTACTCAGGGTTCTCAGGTTTCCTCCCACAGTCTAAGGACATGCAGGTTAGTGTGGGTTTACTCAGGGTTCTCAGGTTTCCTCCCACAGTCTAAAGACATGCAGGTTAGCGTGGGTTTACTCCGGGTTCTCAGGTTTCCTCCCACAGTCTAAAGACATGCAGGTTAGTGTGGGTTTACTCCGGTTCTCAGGTTTCCTCCCACAGTCCAAAGACATGCAGGTTAGTGTGGGTTTACTCCGGTTCTCAGGTTTCCTCCCACAGTCTAAAGACATGCAGGTTAGCGTGGGTTTACTCAGGGTTCTCAGGTTTCCTCCCACAGTCTAAAGACATGCAGGTTAGCGTGGGTTTACTCAGGGTTCTCAGGTTTCCTCCCACAGTCCAAAGACATGCAGGTTAGTGTGGGTTTACTCCGGTTCTCAGGTTTCCTCCCACAGTCTAAAGACATGCAGGTTAGCGTGGGTTTACTCAGGGTTCTCAGATTTCTTTTCACAGTCCAAAGACATGCAGGTTAGCGTGGTTTTACTCCGGGTTCTCAGGTTTCATCCCACAGTCCAAAGACATGCAGGTTAGCGTGGGTTTACTCTGGTTCTCAGGTTTCCTCCCACAGTCTAAAGACATGAAGGTTATTGTGGGTTTACTCTGGGTTCTCCGGTTTCCTCCCACAGTCTAAAGACATGCAGGTTAGCATGGGTTTACTCCGGGTTCTCCGGTTCCCTCCCACAATCTAAAGACATGCAGGTTAGCGTGGGTTTACTCAGGGTTCTCAGGTTTCCTCCCACAGTCTAAAGACATGCAGGTTAGCGTGGGTTTACTCAGGGTTCTCAGGTTTCCTCCCACAGTCTAAAGACATGCAGGTTAGTGTGGGTTTACTCCGGTTCTCAGGTTTCCTCCCACAGTCTAAAGACATGCAGGTTAGCGTGGGTTTACTCCGGTTCTCAGGTTTCCTCCCACAGTCTAAAGACATGCAGGTTAGTGTGGGTTTACTCCGGGTTCTCAGGTTTCCTCCCACAGTCTAAAGACATGCAGGTTAGTGTGGGTTTACTCCGGGTTCTCAGGTTCCCTCCCACAGTCCTAAAGACATGCAGGTTAGCTGTGGGTTTACTCCGGTTCTCAGGTGTCCTCCCACAGTCTAAAGACATGCAGGTTAGTGTCGGTTTACTCCGGTCCTCAGGTTACCTCCCACAGTCCAAAGACATGCAGGTTAGTGTGGGTTTACTCCGGTTCTCAGGTGTCCTCCCACAGTCTAAAGACATGCAGGTTAGTGTGGGTTTACTCAGGGTTCTCAGGTTTCCTCCCACAGTCTAAAGACATGCAGGTTAGTGTGGGTTTACTCCGGTTCTCAGGTTTCCTCCCACAGTCTAAAGACATGCAGGTTAGCGTGGGTTTACTCAGGGTTCTCAGGTTTCCTCCCACAGTCCAAAGACATGCAGGTTAGTGTGGGTTTACTCCGGTTCTCAGGTTTCCTCCCACAGTCTAAAGACATTCAGGTTAGCGTGGGTTTACTCCGGGTTCTCAGGTTTCCTCCCACAGTCTAAAGACATGCAGGTTAGCGTGGGTTTACTCTGGGTTCTCAGGTTTCCTCCCACAGTCTAAAGACATGCAGGTTAGCGTGGGTTTACTCAGGGTTCTCAGGTTTCCTCCCACAGTCCAAAGACATGCAGGTTAGTGTGGGTTTACTCTGGGTTCTCAGGTTTCCTCCCACAGTCTAAAGACATGCAGGTTAGTGTGGGTTTACTCTGGTTCTCAGGTTTCCTCCCACAGTCCAAAGACATGCAGGTTAGTGTGGGTTTACTCCGGTTCTCAGGTTTCCTCCCACAGTCTAAAGACATGCAGGTTAGTGTGGGTTTACTCAGGGTTCTCAGGTTTCTTCCCACAGTCCAAAGACATGCAGGTTAGCGTGGTTTTACTCCGGGTTCTCAGGTTTCATCCCACAGTCCAAAGACATGCAGGTTAGTGTGGGTTTACTCCGGGTTCTCAGGTTTCCTCCCACAGTCCAAAGACATGCAGGTTAGCGTGGGTTTACTCCGGGTTCTCAGGTTTCCTCCCACAGTCCAAAGACATGCAGGTTAGTGTGGGTTTACTCTGGTTCTCAGGTTTCCTCCCACAGTCTAAAGACATGCAGGTTAGTGTGGGTTTACTCTGGTTCTCAGGTTTCCTCCCACAGTCTAAAGACATGCAGGTTAGCATGGGTTTACTCCGGGTTCTCCGGTTTCCTCCCACAGTCTAAAGACATGCAGGTTAGCGTGGGTTTACTCAGGGTTCTCAGGTTTCCTCCCACAGTCCAAAGACATGCAGGTTAGTGTGGGTTTACTCCGGTTCTCAGGTTTCCTCCCGCAGTCCAAAGACATGCAGGTTAGCGTGGGTTTACTCAGGGTTCTCAGGTTTCCTCCCACAGTCTAAAGACATGCAGGTTAGTGTGGGTTTACTCCGGTTCTCAGGTTTCCTCCCACAGTCTAAAGACATGCAGGTTAGCGTGGGTTTACTCAGGGTTCTCAGGTTTCCTCCCACAGTCCAAAGACATGCAGGTTAGTGTGGGTTTACTCCGGGTTCTCAGGTTTCCACCCACAGTTTAAACACATGCAGGTTAGCGTGGGTTTACTCCAGGTTCTCCGGTTTCCACCCACAGTCTAAAGAAATGCAGGTTAGCGTGGGTTTACTCCGGGTTCTCCGGTTTCCTCCCACAGTCTAAAGACATGCAGGTTAGTGTGGGTTTACTCCGGGTTCTCAGGTTTCATCCCACAGTCTAAAGACATGCGGGTTAGCGTGGGTTTAATCCGGGTTCTCAGGTTTCCTCCCACAGTCCAAAGACATGCAGGTTAGTGTGGGTTTACTCCGGGTTCTCAGGTTTCCTCCCACAGTCCAATGACATGCAGGTTAGTGTGGGTTTACTCCGGTTCTCAGGTTTCCTCCCACAGTCCAAAGACATGCAGGTTAGTGTGGGTTTACTCCGGGTTCTCAGGTTTCCTCCCACAGTCTAAAGACATGCAGGTTAGCGTGGGTTTACTCAGGGTTCTCAGGTTTCCTCCCACAGTCTAAAGACATGCAGGTTAGTGTGGGTTTAGTCCGGTTCTCAGGTTTCCTCCCACAGTCTAAAGACATGCAAGTTAGTGTGGGTTTACTCTGGTTCTCAGGTTTCATTCCACAGTCTAAAGACATGCAGGTTAGCGTGGGTTTACTCCGGGTTCTCAGGTTTCCTCCCACAGTCTAAAGACATGCAGGTTAGCGTGGGTTTACTCCGGTTCTCAGGTTTCTTCTCACAGTCCAAAGACATGCAGGTTAGCGTGGGTTTACTCCGGTTCTCAGGTTTCTTTTCACAGTCCAAAGACATGCAGGTTAGCGTGGGTTTACTCCGGGTTCTCAGGTTTCATCCCACAGTCCAAAGACATGCAGGTTAGTGTGGGTTTACTCCGGGTTCTCAGGTTTCCTCCCATAGTCCAAAGACATGCAGGTTAGCGTGGGTTTACTCCGGGTTTTCAGGAATCATCCCACAGTCCAAAGACATGCAGGTTAGCGTGGGTTTACTCTGGTTCTCAGGTTTCCTCCCACAGTCTAAAGACATGAAGGTTATTGTGGGTTTACTCTGGGTTCTCCGGTTTCCTCCCACAGTCTAAAGACATGCAGGTTAGCATGGGTTTACTCCGGGTTCTCCGGCTCCCTCCCACAATCTAAAGACATGCAGGTTAGCGTGGTTTTACTCCGGATTCTCCGGTTTCCTCCCACAGTCTAAAGACATGCAGGTTAGCGTGGGTTTACTCAGGGTTCTCAGGTTTCCTCCCACAGTCCAAAGACATGCAGGTTAGTGTGGGTTTACTCCGGTTCTCAGGTTTCCTCCCACAGTCTAAAGACATGCAGGTTAGCGTGGGTTTACTCAGGGTTCTCAGGTTTCCTCCCACAGTCTAAAGACATGCAGGTTAGTGTGGGTTTACTCCGGTTCTCAGGTTTCCTCCCACAGTCTAAAGACATGCAGGTTAGCGTGGGTTTACTCAGGGTTCTCAGGTTTCCTCCCACAGTCCAAAGACATGCAGGTTAGTGTGGGTTTACTCCGGTTCTCAGGTTTCCTCCCACAGTCTAAAGACATGCAGGTTAGCGTGGGTTTACTCAGGGTTCTCAGGTTTCCTCCCACAGTCCAAAGACATGCAGGTTAGTGTGGGTTTACTCCGGTTCTCAGGTTTCCTCCCACAGTCTAAAGACATGCAGGTTAGCGTGGGTTTACTCAGGGTTCTCAGGTTTCCTCCCACAGTCCAAAGACATGCAGGTTAGTGTGGGTTTACTCCGGGTTCTCAGGTTTCCACCCACAGTTTAAACACATGCAGGTTAGCGTGGGTTTACTCCAGGTTCTCCGGTTTCCACCCACAGTCCAAAGACATGCAGGTTAGCGTGGTTTTACTCCGGGTTCTCAGGTTTCATCCCACAGTCCAATGACATGCAGGTTAGTGTGGGTTTACTCCGGGTTCTCAGGTTTCCTCCCACAGTCTAAAGATATGCAGGTTAGTGTGGGTTTACTCTGGTTCTCAGGTTTCCTCCCACAGTCTAAAGACATGCAAGTTAGTGTGGGTTTACTCTGGTTCTCAGGTTTCATCCCACAGTCTAAAGACATGCAGGTTAGCGTGGGTTTACTCCGGGTTCTCAGGTTCCCTCCCACAGTCTAAAGACATGCAGGTTAGCGTGGGTTTACTCCGGTTCTCAGGTTTCTTCTCACAGTCCAAAGACATGCAGGTTAGCGTGGGTTTACTCCGGTTCTCAGGTTTCTTTTCACAGTCCAAAGACATGCAGGTTAGCGTGGTTTTACTCCAGGTTCTCAGGTTTCATCCCACAGTCCAAAGACATGCAGGTTAGTGTGGGTTTACTCCGGGTTCTCAGGTTTCCTCCCATAGTCCAAAGACATGCAGGTTAGCGTGGGTTTACTCCGGGTTTTCAGGAATCATCCCACAGTCCAAAGACATGCAGGTTAGCGTGGGTTTACTCTGGTTCTCAGGTTTCCTCCCACAGTCTAAAGACATGAAGGTTATTGTGGGTTTACTCTGGGTTCTCCGGTTTCCTCCCACAGTCTAAAGACATGCAGGTTAGCATGGGTTTACTCCGGGTTCTCCGGTTCCCTCCCACAATCTAAAGACATGCAGGTTAGCGTGGTTTTACTCCGGATTCTCCGGTTTCCTCCCACAGTCTAAAGACATGCAGGTTAGCGTGGGTTTACTCCGGGTTCTCAGGTTTCCTCCCACAGTCCAAAGACATGCAGGTTAGCGTGGGTTTACTCCGGGTTCTCCGGTTTCCTCCCACAGTCTAAAGACATGCAGGTTAGCGTGGGTTTACTCCGGGTTCTCAGGTTTCCACCCACAGTTTAAAGACATGCAGGTTAGCGTGGGTTTACTCCAGGTTCTCCGGTTTCCACCCACAGTCTAAAGACATGCAGGTTAGCGTGGGTTTACTCCGGGTTCTCAGGTTTCCACCCACAGTTTAAAGACATGCAGGTTAGCGTGGGTTTACTCCAGGTTCTCCGGTTTCCACCCACAGTCCAAAGACATGCAGGTTAGCGTGGGTTTACTCTGGTTCTCAGGTTTCCTCCCACAGTCTAAAGACATGAAGGTTATTGTGGGTTTACTCTGGGTTCTCAGGTTTCCTCCCACAGTCTAAAGACATGCAGGTTAGTGTGGGTTTACTCCGGGTTCTCAGGTTTCATCCAACAGTCTAAAGACATGCAGGTTGGTGTGGGTTTACTCCGGGTTCTCAGGTTTCCTCCCACAGTCTAAAGACATGCAGGGTAGGTTCATTGTTGACTCTAAATGTCCCGTAGGTGTGAATGGTGTCTGTCTCTCTGTGTCAGTCCTGTGATAGTCTGGAGACCTGTCCAGGATGAACTCCCCCGCCCTAACCCAAAGTCAGCTGGGATCAGACCCCCCTCCCCCTCCCACCTGAACAGGATCAGAGGTTACAGATGATGATGGATCACATCACGAGGTGGTGTTGACTCATCTCTCCCCTCTGGGAGGAGCTACTGATACAGTGACTGAGTGACTCTACTGGGTTCTACTGGTGTTTACTGTCAATAATAATAATAATAATAATAATAATAATAATATAATTATTATAATATAATTATAATAATTATAATAATAATAACTGATACAGTGACTCCACTGGGTTCTACTGGTGTTTACTGTTTTCATTATAGAAGCTCCAGACGCTTGAAGGCCGCTATGTTCGCTATGTGGGTAACGTGAGACACTCAATCCCACCTCCCCCCCTCACCCCTCTCAACCCCCTCGCCCCCCGGCCGCCTCCAAAAACAAACATCCACACATGGAGCTCAGCTGGGGGGGGGGGGGGGGGGGGTCTATAAAAGACTGGAGGAGCTGAGGAGGTCTGACTCTGAGACTCTGAACAGGCTGGACAGGATCTGAACTGGTGGATTCACAGGGACTCATTCACACCTCCAGGTGTGTATAGTGTCTCCTTCAGTCCAGGTGTGTTTAGTGTCTCTCCAGGTGTGTTTAGTGTCTCCTTCAGACCAGGTGTGTTTAGTGTCTCCTTCAGACCAGGTGTGTTTAGTGTCTCTCCAGGTGTGTTTAGTGTCTCCTTCAGACCAGGTGTGTTTAGTGTCTCTCCAGGTGTGTATAGTGTCTCCTTCAGACCAGGTGTGTTTAGTGTCTCTCCAGGTATGTTTAGTGTCTCTCCAGGTGTGTTTAGTGTCTCCTTCAGACCAGGTGTGTATTGTGTCTCCTTCAGACCAGGTGTGTATTGTGTCTCCTTCACACCAGGTGTGTATTGTGTCTCTCTAGGTGTGTCGCTGGTGTTGTCATGCCGTGGCTGCTGTCCTCTCAGGTGGAGCGTCTGTCTTCGTCTCCGTCGCAGCGTCAGTGCGAGCGGACGGCGTTCTCCTTCTACTGCGCTGTGCGTGAACGGTTCCCGGTCTGGCTGCTGGAGGACATGCGCCGTATGGAGGTATTCAGCTGGGAGGACGGACGCCCGCGAGCCTTCCTGCCGTCTGAGGCGCTGCTGTACGCGCTCGTACACGACCACCAGGACTATGCACGCCACCTGCTGGACGAGTACTCGGTGGGCGCGCTCAGCCCGCCGCGCTGCAGCTTCTGCTGCGGCCGCGGTAGCGGCGGCGCGCCGCACCTCGCCGTGGCGGTGCGCTACAACCGCGTGTCGATCCTCGGCATGATGGTGGAGGCTCTGAAGGACTGCGACACGCAGAGTGTGCGGCGGGACTACCTGGACGGCCGCAGCGGCTGCTCGCACGTGTCGGACGCGGGAAAGACGGCAGTGCAGCTGGCGGTGGAGCTGTCACGGCCCGACTGTCTGTTGCTGCTGCTGGTTCACGGCGCACTCCCCACCGGCCTCGACGCCGCGCTGCAGCGACTCGTCGCCTCTGACACAACGGACCGACGCCACGTGCGGCGCTGCCTCGACTTCCTGCTGCTCTTCCTGCCCAAACCGCCACCGCTTCGCTGCCTGCAGGACGAGCCGCGTCGATGGCAAAGCCTGCTGGGAAATGAAGTGTTCAGCTGGCTGTGCGGTCTGGCCCCGCCCCCCCTCCTGCTGCAGGCACTCAGGTGTTTGGCTCGGTCCGGCCCGGATCAGATCGCCGCGCTGCCCGACTTCCTGCAGCCGCACGGCTGGCGGTGACATCATCGGTCACCATGGAAACACTGCAAACACCTCAGGACTGCTGTGATTGGATGGTGTGTTGATGATGTA
The DNA here is from genome assembly GCA_916700875.1 of Sebastes aleutianus. NCBI lineage: Eukaryota > Metazoa > Chordata > Actinopteri > Perciformes > Sebastidae > Sebastes > Sebastes aleutianus. The sequence continues at coordinate 32,182,880 of CAKAKS010000032.1, forward strand.
AATAAAGACTAAAACCTGATCACTGATCAGCGATCAATACCGACTCCCTCAGTCACCTGAGAACACCTGTTACACCTGTAACCTGTAAACCTGCTGTCTGTTCATATGAGCCGACAGGCTTTAGGACCCTGAGGAGACTGAAGGAGCAGCTGCTGTTAGTGATGTAATAATCTGATGATGATGTCACTGTTACCTGTACTGTCAGGTAATAACACAATATTTGACCTTTTAAATGTTCCAGATGACTTTATAGTTATTATATATAAATATATATGTATATATATATATATATGTATATATATATTTATATATATATATACGTATATATATATATTATTATATATTTTATTTATTATATATTATGTTTATATTATATTTATTCTATTATGTTTTATTTATTATATTTTATTATATTATATTATGTTTTATTATGTTTCAGTCTGTGTGTCGTGGATTCTTCGTTGTGTTTCAGCTGTAAATCTATAAACGTGTTTCTACCTCAGTGTCCAGGTGTGATTCATTATCCAGGTGTGATTCAGTGTCCAGGTGTGATTCAGTGTCCAGGTGTGATTCATTATCCAGGTGTGATTCAGTGTCTCAGAATGAGCCAAATATGGAGGATGAAGAGATCCTGAACATCTTCATCATTTCTGTAGTTTAAACTGATTCACAGCTGAACCTCTCCGGACTCGTTAAACTCGTTAAGATTGTTAAACTCGTTAAGATCGTTAAACTCGTTAAGCTCGTTAAGATCATTAAACTCGTTAAGATCGTTAAACTCGTTAAGCTCGTTAAGATCGTTAAACTCGTTAAGATCATTAAACTCGTTAAGATCATTAAGCTCGTTAAGATCGTTAAATTCGTTAAGATCGTTAAACTCGTTATCGTTAAGATCGTTTAACTCGTTAAACTTGTTAAGATCGTTAAACTCGTTAAGATCGTTAAGCTCGTTAAGCTCATTAAACTCGTTAAGATCGTTAAGATCGTTAAGCTCGTTAAGCTCGTTAAGATCGTTAAACTCGTTAAGATCGTTAAATTCGTTAAGATCGTTAAACTCGTTAAGATCGTTAAGATCGTTTAACTCGTTAAGCTCGTTAAACTTGTTAAGATCGTTAAACTCGTTAAGATCGTTAAACTCGTTAAGATCGTTAAGCTCATTAAACTCGTTAAGCTCGTTAAACTCGTTGAAGATAAGTGAATGTTTCTGGTCACTTTGATGTTTGAGCAGAACAAGGTTCACACCCCCCCCCCCCATGTGTGTGTTTAAACATGTTTATTAAGTTAATTAATTAATGAAGGAAGCAGCAGAACATCCAACCAATCAGCTGACATCACAACAGAGTCACATCTGCACAGGTTTCCATGGTAACGCTGTCGGACACGAGGCGGAGAGATGACGACGAGGCCATGTTTAAAGGAGCTTTTTCCACACCATTAGGGTCCATTAGGGTCCATTAGAGTCCGCTACAGTCCATCAGGGTCCACTACAGTCCACCAGAGTCCATTAGAGTCCACCAAAGTCCATCAGGGTCCCCTACAGTCCACCAGAGTCCACTAGAGTCCACTAGAGTCCATCAGGGTCGACTACAGTCCATCACAGTCCATTAGAGTCCACCAGGGTCCACTACAGTCTATCAGAGTCCACTAGAGTCCATCAGGGTCCATTAAAGTCTATCAGAGTCTATCAAGAGTCCGTTAGAGTCCATCAGAGTCCATTAGAGTCCATTAGAGTCCACAATAGTCCATCAGGGTCGACTACAGTCCATCACAGTCTATTAGAGTCCACCACAGTCCATCAGGGTCCACTACAGTCTTTCAGAGTCCACTAGAGTCCACCACAGTCCATCAGGGTCCACTACAGTCTTTCAGAGTCCACTAGAGTCCATCAGAGTCCATTAGAGTCCACCAGAGTCCATTACAGTCCATTACAGTCCATCAGAGTCCATTAGAGTCCATCAGGGTCCATTACAGTCCATCAGAGTCCATCAGAGTCCATCAGAGTCCAGGTTTTGTTTTAAATCTTATCTTATCTTAAACAACAACAAACATAAAGACGTTTAACATTTACATTTTTACATGTTTTTCATGGATCAGTCCCGTTAAGACCAGACTGAACCAGTTAAGACCAGACTGAACCAGTTTAGACCAGGCTGACCTAAACTGGAATGAAAATGGCTAGTTCAGAACCAGTCAGAACCAGTTAGGACCAGTTTGAACCAGTTTGAACCAGTTAGAACCAGTTAGGAACAGTCAGAACCAGTCAGAACCAGTTAGGACCAGTTTGAACCAGTTTGAACCAGTTAGAACCAGTTAGGAACAGTCAGAACCAGTTAGGACCAGTTTGAACCAGTTTGAACCAGTCAGAAACAGTTAGGACCAGGCAGAACCAGTTTGAGCCAGTTAGGACCAGTTAGGACCAGTTTAAACCAGTTTGAACCAGTAAGGACCAGTCAGAACCAGTTAGGACCAGTTTGAACCAGTCAGAACCAGTTAGGACCAGTCAGAACCAGTTTGAGCCAGTTAGGACCAGTCAGGACCAGTCAGAACCAGTTTGAGCCAGTTAGGACCAGTCAGGACCAGTTTGAACCAGTTTCAATTAAAGTCAATTCAATTCTGTTTGAACCAGTTTGAACCAGTTTGGACCAGTTAGGAACAGTCAGAACCAGTAAGGACCAGTCAGAACCAGTCAGAACCAGTCAGAACCAGTCAGAATCAGTTAGGAACAGTCAGAACCAGTCAGAACCAGTTAGGAACAGTCAGAACCAGTCAGAACCAGTTAGGACCAGTCAGAACCAGTTAGGACCAGTCAGAACCAGTTAGGAACAGTCAGAACCAGTCAGAACCAGTCAGAACCAGTAGGACCAGTCAGAACCAGTTTGAACCAGTCAGAACCAGTTAGGACCAGTCAGAACCAGTCTGAACTGGAGCCTGGAGGAGGATGATCTGAACCAGAACCAGAACCAGAACCAGTTCCTCTGTAGCCCACTGTCCCTTCAGAATAAAGTGCTTCCTGTTAAAACAAAAAGAAAAGAGTCTCAGTTCACTTCATTTCCCAGCAGCCACCTGGGCTCCCTCTGTGTGGCCATCTTATTTCAGAGATGTCACAGGAAGTGACAGTGGTGACATTACAGTGATGTCATAGATCAGATGAGCTCCCATTCGTCGTCGATGTCATCCCCGCTGAGGGAGGGGCCTGAGGGGGCGGGTCTACAGGGAGTCTGTGGGAGGAGCTTTGTCAGGCGACGGGACAATCCACCAATCAGAGTCACCGCCCACAACTCGTCCTCTGGAGTCACTGAAGAGAGACAGAGAGACACACCTGAGACACACCTGAGAGACACCTGAGACAAATCTGAGAGACACCTGAGAGACACCTGAGACACCCTGAGACACACCTGAGAGACACCTGAGAGACACCTGAGACACATCTGAGAGACATCTGAGAGACACATCTGAGAGACACCTGAGACACACCTGAGACACCCTGAGACACATCTGAGAGACACCTGAGACACACCTGAGATACACCTGAGACACACCTGAGAGACACCTGAGAGACACCTGAGACACATCTGAGAGACACCTGAGAGACACCTGAGACACATCTGAGACACACCTGAGACACCCTGGACCCACATAGAACCACCTGTACAGGTAACACACACACCTAGTCTCCCCAGTATAGTCCAAGTATAATCCCAGTATAAACCCAGTATAAACCCAGTCTCACCAGTATAAACCCAGTCTCACCAGTATAAACCCAGTCTCACCAGTATAAACCCAGTCTCACCAGTATAATCCCAGTATAAACCCAGTCTCACCAGTATAATCCCAGTCTCACCAGTATAAACCCAGTCTCACCATTATAATCTCAGTCTCCCCAGTATAAACCCAGTCTCACCAGTATAATCCCAGTCTCACCAGTATACCAGTCTCACCATTATAATCCCAGTCTCACCAGTATAAACCCAGTCTCCCCAGTATAATCCCAGTATAAACCCAGTATAAACCCAGTATAATCCCAGTCTCACGAGTATAATCCCAGTATAAACCCAGTCTCACCAGTATAATCCCAGTCTCCCCAGTATAATCCCAGTCTCACCAGTATAATCCCAGTATAAACCCAGAATAAACCCAGTATAATCCCAGTCTCCCCAGTATAATCCCAGTCACACCAGTATAAACCCAGTATAATCCCAGTCTCCCCAGTATAATCCCAGTCTCCCAGTATAATCTCAGTCTCACCAGTATAAACCCAGTATAAACCCAGTGTAATCCCAGTATAAACCCAGTATAATCCCAGTCTCCGCAGTATAATCTCAGTCTCACCAGTATAAACCCAGTATAATCCCAGTCTCACCAGTATAAACCCAGTATAAACCCAGTGTAATCCCAGTATAAACCCAGTATAATCTCAGTCTCACCAGTATAAACCCAGTATAATTCAAGTATAAACCCAGTATAATTCCAGTCTCACCAGTATAAACCCAGTATAATCCCAGTCTCCCCAGTATAATCCCAGTCTCCCCAGTATAATCCCAGTCTCACCAGTATAAACCCAGTATAATCCCAGTCTCACCAGTATAAACCCAGTATAATCCCAGTATAATCCCAGTCCGCCCAGTATAATCCCAGTCTCCCCAGTATAATCCCAGTATAATCCCAGTCTCCCCAGTATAATCCCATTATAAACCCAGTAAAAACCCAGTATAATCCCAGTATAATCCCAGTCTCCCCAGTATAAACCCAGTATAATCCCAGTCTCCCCAGTATAATTCCATTATAAACCCAGTAAAAACCCAGTAAAAACCCAGTATAATCCCAGTATAATCCCAGTCTCCCCAGTATAAACCCAGTATAAACCCAGTATAATCCCAGTCTCACCAGTATAAACCCAGTATAATCCCAGTATAATCCCAGTCTCACCAGTTAACCAGTTGGTGTTCCCGGGGATCTTCTTCCAGTAATCTCCAGCAGGGTTCCGGTCGGAGACTCCGTAACGTCGAGCCAGATCTCCGTTGACACATCGGACCCAAACGGTCCGAGAGCTGAGGACCAGCTGGCTGACAGCTAAACCTGAAATACACAAATACATATACACTAGTACACACACTGAAGTACTATATACACAATATAAATACACAAATATATACACCAGTACACACTGAAGTACTATATACACAATATCAATACACTATAAGCAGTATTACTGAGACCAAGAACACCAGGAAACATGTACTACACGGCTCAGACAGACAGGTGATCAGACAGACAGGTGATCAGACAGACAAACAGGTGATCAGACAGACAGGTGTGTACCTGGTACCAGCTCCCAGTCCGTCCCTACAGGCATCTCCTCACTGAGTCCCGTCCTGACGAAGACACTTCCTCTGTTGTCCAACGCCCAGAGGAGACGGTCGTTAGGACTCGTCTCAATACTGACCAGCTGCACTCCGATTGGCTGCAGAGACATGATGTCACAGTTACCTGGATAGGTAAAACGGGCACTGTGTACAGGTGGTTCTATGTGGATCCAGTGTTTCTGTTACCTGTGCAGGTGGTTCTATGTGGATCCAGTGTTTCTCTGTTACCTGTACAGGTGGTTCTATGTGGATCCAGTGTTTCTGTTACCTGTACAGGTGGTTCTATGTGGATCCAGTGTTTCTGTGTTACCTGTACAGGTGGTTCTATGTGGATCCAGTGTTTCTGTGTTACCTGTACAGGTGGTTCTATGTGGATCCAGTGTTTCTGTTACCTGTACAGATGGTTCTATGTGGATCCAGTGTTTCTGTGTTACCTGTACAGGTGGTTCTATGTGGATCCAGTGTTTCTGTTTTACCTGTACAGGTGGTTCTATGTGGATCCAGTGTTTCTCTGTTACCTCTACAGGTGGTTCTATGTGGATCCAGTGTTTCTCTGTTACCTGTACAGGTGGTTCTATGTGGATCCAGTGTTTCTCTGTTACCTGTACAGGTGGTTCTATGTGGATCCAGTGTTTCTGTTACCTGTACAGGTGGTTCTATGTGGATCCAGTGTTTCTCTGTTACCTGTACAGGTGGTTCTATGTGGATCCAGGCCGGCAGCATCATGCTCGGGTTCAGAGGTTGGGTTCCCACTCTGAAGTAGACGACTCCTCGACCGTCCACCGCCCAGACGTTCTGACTGCCGCAGCTCACACTGACCAGACGAACACTTCCTGGAACACACAGGTGACATTCTACCTGAACACACCTGAACTCACCTGAACTCACCTGAACACACCTGAACACACCTGAACTCACCTGAACTCACCTGAACTCACCTGAACACACCTGAACTCACCTGAACTCACCTGAACACACCTGAACTCACCTGAACTCACCTGAACACATCTGAACTCACCTGAACTCACCTGAACACATCTGAACACCATGTTTATTTCTTTACATACGAGCACATAGAACCTTAAAACCTAGACCACTAGAACCCCTTCAAGAACACCTGAAACCTCTTCAGAACCTAGAAAACCCCCTCAGGGATTATTAGAACCATCTCAAGGACCCCCAACATCTCCGCTTCAGGGACCCCTTCAGGGACCCCTAACATCTCCTCTTCAGGGACCCCTTCAGGGACCCCTAACACATCTCCTCTTCAGGGAC